>VWZY01003176.1:263209-397581 GCA_013399075.1 Chloroceryle aenea
TTTTTCCCCGGAGCTGCAATCTTCTACACCACTGACAACAAAAATCCTTTTACTGTCTCTGGTCCATGCTGTTTTCCCAGCCCAGGGACATCTGCAAAAATAAGCAGCCCCACTGAAGACTGATTTCTCTTTGCATAAATACAGTGGTTATGGAAAGGTGTTCATTCTATTTTCCACAACCTGTCATGTTGACTTTATAATGAACCAGTTACTCAGCTCTGGAAAGCAGATGGAAACCTCTTCTGACAGCCCCTGTCAAAGGAATAGGCAGGAAGAAGGAGAAAAGAATTGCTGGGTATGAACTCCCAGTACTTACACGGACAGTGGCAGGAACTGAGGAAAGATGTAGGTTTTGAACAGGATTTAAAAGCTTGATCAATCGCAACATTGATGGAAATGCTGCCATCAAATAATAATAAAAAGATATATAACTGGTTTTATGCCATCCATTATTTTCTTCCCTAGCGAAAGCAATGCAAAGGTGGTGTTTTGGAAACAGAATCAAGGAGCAGGTAATCAGTCTATTTACATACTCCAAGCCAAAGGGAATATAAAAAACCCGAGGAAACGGCAGAAATGAGCATTAGTAAAACTGATCTAATCTCTGGTGTTATTAGTTGCACAAGCCAGGCTGTTTGATAGATATACATATATATTGCTTCTCTCCTCTTTCAGCCACGGCCTCATATAACATCTGTCATCGTGCTTGTCCCTGGTGACAGAGCCAGCCCTACTGAGCATGCCCCGAAGATTCAGCTCATAAGGATCAGCTTTCCTAAGCCGTTAAAGTATCATTTTCTCCGTGAATCAGGCACGGTGCTCCCAGTGAACTGTGCTTGCAGGATGGGCAGCCATCCCGCCCTGGCACTGACTGATCCTGTTAGCATTGTGCTGTTGAATTGAGATGTCTCTGATAGAGTGTCCAGGCATCCATCAGACCCCATGGAACAACCTCCCAACCTGGTGACTTACACCAAGCAGAGCTGGCAGATGGGTCAAGCTCTCAAAAAATTTTAATTCCTGTGGATTTCATGAAGACAGATGAAAAGAGGAGAGGAGGAGCCCTGACAATAACCCCAGGCTGCAGTATTAGCTCAGCCCTTATTAGGGCTGACCAGAAATTTTAAAGGAGCATTGATTCCTGAGACATAAACCCTTCTATTTCTCAGCTTCACTGGTTCTGCTGCTCAGGGAGCTGCTTCTTTTTATCTGGCATTGTTTCCAAAATTTAAAACTCTTAGGAGAGCTTCCAGACAGTTTCATTCATGCTAAACACACTTTCTTTTTCCCCCAGATGATATAGTTAGAGCTGAAATCCCTTGAAAATAAAAAAACCCTAAAAAGATGATGACATTTGATGTGATAAATCTTAATGTTAAGTGGCAGAGGCAGCCGCAGCCTTCCTGATGACAATCAAAAGCCTCCAACAGAGATGACGACCAGCATTAAGAAGTACAACAGCCAGCTGACTGTCTTTTTTAATTCTGTTGAGAGCCAGGAATAACAAGAGGAACCCAAAGAGGGGTGGGGGTGTGCGTGTCCTACTGCACTCAGGCAACGCTGCTGCTTTGTGGCCATGGGGTCCAGGACCTCTCTTCAGTTAACGTAAGGTCAAGGTCAAAGATCAGCACATGCTCAGAAGCCAGCAGCCTAGCATGCTGAAGACAATCCAGCATCTCCAGGCAGCGTCCTGCCAAGGCTTATACAGCTAGCATCATCCCTCTCTGCCTTTGACTTTCCAAGTGAATAATCAATAAGTGTTTAGAGCTGAAGGCAGCCTTGAAATTCATGTTTAGACCCAGAGGATGACACTTTACCCTTTTCCTGCCACGCCTGTTAGTTACACATGCAAAATCAGTTGTCAGCATGAGATGACAGGGCTTATTGCTGCGGAAGTGTAAGGGGAAGAGGGTTCAGCTACAGCTGACAGAAGACCATACAGGAGGATTTTATCAACTGAAAACCAGGTTCATGAATGGAGGAATTCTACCCCTAAGTCTGGCTCCCAGAGGTGCCATCTGAGCCTAAAATAAGCTTTTTCTATCCTGCCCTTACTTGGCTGCACTACAGAAGTGAGATGTGGGTTGTTGAGCTCCTGCTGCAGTCCCTTGCATGGAGCACTACGGCTTGTGTTGGGCAGCGAGGGGAGAAGCAGACGGAAGGCCAGGGAAACCTTTTCTACAAGTCTACTGACCCATTCCATGTATTCTAACCCTGTGTACTGCAAGAGCTTCCTGGAGAGCCCTCCATGAAGGGCCAGTGGGGGGAGTCCTGAGAAGGCACCGGAGGACTGGGAGCATCTTGTATGAACTCCAGTGATTTCTACAATGGACAGTAACATGGGTGAACTCAAGATTTAGTCCATGTTTCCACCAGCCAAATCAAGTTAATTAGCTCCAGCACAGCAAAAAAAAGGGAGTTTTGGCAGAGAGATGTAACTAGGGACCACATTCAGGTGGCACAAGTTCACTTGTGTGCTGTATGGGAAGTGAGGTTGCTCCTGGGGATCATGGCCACCCCAGCAGGATGTGGGGTGCTCATTACTATGGGTGGAGGTTGACTCCATGGTTGGCTGGAGTTATCTGTCTCAGTGAAAGGGGCTGAGACAAGGATAGCTGCTCTGGACAGGGCAGAAGTACAGTGGGCAGTAGGTCCTGATGGGGCATGGTGAAACTGTCTACTTTGACGTGCACCTTCTTACACATCAAAAAATGAGACAGTGAAGGAAAGCTGTGCTTGGAATAAATATATCACTAATCCTAGGAGAGCTTCAAAGGAGCCTGAGAGCTGGATGCCTGGATCCTATAAATAAATGAGACTCGAACACCTAGCTGCCCCTAAGATGCCTTTTGAAAGTACGAGCCAAAAGCCAACACCCCCTTGAAGAAGGTCCAAGGAGGATTAGAGGGGTAGCTGAAGGAAGAGAGCTGTGGAAAGGACTCTTTTGCTTCTTTGCAAGGAAAAAGCATCTGCCAGAACTTTAATCCAGGCTGATCAGTTCTCCTGGGCTGAGAGGGAACTGTTTCTGGTGTGCAAAGCTGGTGTGTACAGATGAAAGTGCTTTCAAATATTTTTTAAAGAGCCTTGAAGAGAAATGTGATTTTTTCTGTGAAACTCCTGAGAGTTTTTAAGCACGGATTTGTTTGGGTAAATTGTGAGTGAGTGCCCTCCTGTGAGCACATGGGAACGGCTGTTTAATTGGCCTACACCTGGTGTTGATTATGATGCTGCTTTTTATTATTTTTTTTTTACCTAATTCCCTTCACTGTATCTCATTTGGATCAGCTTCCCCGCTGTACCCCACAGCTTCCATTTGGAAGTAAAGCGTAAAGTGTGCCCGAAAAACTATGAAAGTCTCCCCACCTTTGGTAATTCTGTGTTAAAAAGCAAAGGCACAAGGTGTTCAGCCCAGCTGGGAAGTTCTTGATTTGACTCTGAGAGGGGCAGAGGAGCTTTGCTGTACCTAAGGCTCTGTTGTGTAATCAGGACTTCTCCTCCCCTCGCTATTAGGTGCACAACTGTATTTAAGTGCAAACAAACCCTGTCCCTCATTGCTGGCAATTCCTGGTCGCCGTGCCCACAGATGCCTGGCACAGCAGTGTGCTGTTCAGCGGCAGAAAGGCAGAACCTTGCGGTACAGCCCCGTCTTGACCACCAATTTGTTGTCTCATAGGCAACTAACTGGGCCTAGTTGTGCCTCAAGTCAAACTGGGCCAGTGCTAAGCCATGGTTTGGACCAGCTGTATTGGTGTAGATACACAAGATGGTTTGGGATTGTGTTGGGGGGTTATTTATTTATTTTATTATCATCTCTGGGTGCTCACCTGAGAATTCAAACCCATCTCATGTCTAAACTGGGAAGTTTCAGTTCTGGAATTGTGTTTATTGGGCTCCCAACTGTCTCTGTATCTGCAGAGGCAGAAAAAAATAGACTTCCACCTGACATTGCCTGGGTGTCTGAAAGGGGGGAAAGAAGTACTAGCAGCTTCTTCAAATATTGTCATTTCATTTTTTCCAGGGCTGTAGAGCTAAAATAATCTGACTTTGAATTTGAATAGAAGCTGAAAAGCAGGAGAGTTTGGGAAGGGGTGGTACTCATGCAAGGCATTAGCTGTTAAATTACAGCCTTGCTATGAAAAGCAGTTGTGTGTCTGAAAATGTGCAGAGAGAGGTTAGAGTGGGGAGGGGGTGTGGGCAGGAAAATACATTTCATTTAATACGCAGGTTTTGCTCAGTCCTTTGGAGACCACTTTTGGTGCAAGGATGTAAGAAATTTTCAAGGGCTGGATTCTGCATAATATTTCAGGATTAAGCAAACAAACAAACAAAAGCCCCCAGCCCAACACCAGTGCTCTCAGCAAGTACCCTTCTCGTGGGCTGCTTTGCTATTTGCAAATCGGAAGCCTTTCTTTTCACACAGCTCCAATCTTTATTAAAAAGATGAAACATCTGGAAGCGGGTTTTGTGTGTCTGTGCTTACAGAAATCCTCCTCACCAAGCCTATGTCTCCTCTGTGCTCATTAACCGGCTGCAGATTCTAAATTAGGGTTGTGACTGGAGCTGAGATGTAGGGAAGAACCCACCTGGTGAGCAAGACTTACTGTTTGTTTTTCTTAAAGCCCTCAAAGTTTACTCAGCCGGTGAAACAACAAACCTCATTTCTTCAGCTGAAATGTTAAAAAGAGAGAGAGGAAAACAAGGATAAAAAAGCAAGTGGAGGAAAGCAGGGGAGGAAAGAGGAGGGAATTAAAGAAAGAGAAAATGGAAGGATGGCCTCAGTCTGCTTTGCTCATTGTTGAATGGCACATGGAAGAATGGTGCCTTGTATTAGTCCAACACAGCCCAGTGCCCCGGAGCCATCTCTTTAGCATCTCATCATGGGTCATTCATTGCAAGACATCTTGTAGTGCTTACCCTCCTCTATCTGTACACATAATTTTGAGTCCTAATTCCAAGCCCATGGCTGGGACAAGACCTCCCTAAGTGAAATTTGCCATGCTAGGAAAAATATTGTGGACACAGCAATTTGGTGGACCCGTTACCTCTCTGTTCATCAGACAAAGCTACTGGTTGAACGGCTCATGGAGTAGACAGCAGCTATATGACCCTCTCCTATGTCCCTTCTCACTCTCCTCATCCTCCTTCCCCTGTGCAGATGGAAACTCTGATGTTTATTACTCCAAGCATTAACTTTTTCTTTGTTGTGACTCCTTTGTTTTGCTTTATTCATTTTGTTTGGGATGGAGAATAAGTTTTGTTCCAGTCTCGTAATAGCCTGAAGCCATGAGCTGGGGAGTTGAGATTTCAGAGAGATAAAAAAACAGAGCAGAAGAAAATATGTGAAAAATTGCAATGACAAGGTTTCTGCTGGTAGCTTGTGATACAGAGAAATGAAGTCCCAGGCCAACGTGCTTTGGCAGCTGAGAATATGCTGGTGCTGGCATTGTCTGTCTGGCAGACAGGCGGGCAGAGAGGGTGACTTGGTGGGGGAATGGGATATAGAAAATGCTTGTGGGAGGCTCTACAATGCAAGCAAATCTAAATTTTCAAGCAAACACTCAAGCCAGTCCCCTGTGTAGTATTTCTGTGGTTCTTATACACAGTTTTCTCTTCCTCTTTAACCTGGCACGCTCTACAAACTCAAGTAGGGAAGGCAGTTTTCAGCTAGTCTGGAAAATACACAGGTCCCAGGGTGTTTGACTTTGTTGGCTCAGTGGCAATGCAGAGTGCAGGAAAAGTTGATATACCTGTTTGTGTGCGTTTGCAGGAGCTGTAAGCTCTGCGCAGCGCGGGCTGTGCGGGCTGTGCTGTGCCATGGCCAGCTCACAGTAGCAGCTGTGTGCTCTGGAAACTTGTCTTCGCACATCTTAGCGAAGTGCAATGGTCTGCCAGGCTCCAGCAAACTGAAGGTCAGAAAAGTTCCCTGTGGACAACGCTGATAAAATCCTGCTCTTGCAGACAGGCAGTATCAGGGAAGATTGGGCTGGGGGATTAAAACCTCATTTCTGTTCCATCTCTTTTGGCAATCCCATTTCCCAACTCACAAATCGCCTTTGTTCACTACTTGTCCCTGGCATGTGGAATTATCCATACACGGATACCAGCAGCACTCTGGCAGCCTCTGTCCTTCTCCCTCATTTAGCCCTACCTTCCTGAAGAAGTATTTATCCCCACTTTTAGATGTGTAGGAGGAACACTGGATCAGAGGTCATGTTAGGTGCACATGAGCCTATTGTCTATGCAAAAATCCATTAAGATGCCATCAGAATGGTAGAACAGTTTCCCCTTCTGATGTATGGTTTAGAGGTGGAGGCACTCTCTGTGAGGAGGGGTAAAGTTCTTTCTCCCTCTCTGGAATTTGTGCTTTTCATGGAGATGATCAGACTGAAGTTTCAAAACAAGGCTTGTTCATGTGGATGAGAAATGCAACTGATTTTAAGGCAATCCACAAACAGCTCTCCTAGAAGCTGGTCTTCTAGCCTAGACCTCAACGTGTGGTCAAGTCAAAGGAGCCTCAGCCCACTGAGCTCACAATTCTTGATAGGCAATAAATCCCCAGTGGCAATCAGCCCCAGCTTCTCTGTACTCCTGTCCACAAGAACTAACCATGCATCTGCCTCTCCCTCAGCTGCACATGGTGTATTTTGGGCACCAGGAACCATTTGTGAAGAGCAGTGACTCTGCGTGGCTATAATAAACATGCTGCCACGTCGATGATTTATTGAAGTCCCACCAGCACCCAATTATGTAAATCCGATTATCTGTTGAGGAGGCTTTGCTGAAACAGCTTGTAGTTGTTAACACTTTATTTATTTATTTTTTTTTGAAATGGGAAAATTTAGTTGAAAGCGACTTTTGAGTCTTAAGCGTTAGGCTCCCAGAGCCAAATACAGCCAGCTCACTTGCATGTGGCTCTGGAAAGGTGGCTTTGTATTCTTTACTGATAATACCTTTATCTCCTTCCCTTCACACACAGACTGGGGCTGGCAGGGGGCTGTCGATTCCCACCTTGACGGCACAGCACATCTGAGTGAATGAAGGTGGGAATAACAGCCCCACTGCTGCCAACAGACCCCAGCAGCAGTTCTGGGTGGTTCTCTGGCACAGATAACTTGCTCTGCTGCTGATACAAGAATTTTTCAATATCGACAGAGGGTAAACTCATGTATTGCCACAGGTAAACTTACGGGGACCTTACGTCACGCTGCTGGCTCACAGTGGTGGCTAAATGTACTGAGCTCGTCACGTGAAGCAAAGTAGTAAAGTCAAAGAGCACAGATATGGCTTTAATTACAAAATAATAATAATAAAAACACATTTATGGAAAAATTACAGCCCTGCTGCTGCAAAATTCCTAGCTTCAGCAGATGCCATAGGGCTGTGCAGGTGTAGAGCTAAAGAACAGGTTTCTTCAGGAGCACCTAAGGGAACGAGGCAGCCGCATGCCTCTGAAAGCAATACCTAACCCACCTACCCAATCACCCCATACCTCACGAAATGGAAGATGGAAGTGTGAGTGCAAGCCCCCATTTTTCACCCGCACAACTGCTATGAAGGTCCCAGACAAGCTCCTCTATTTGCACCTTTGTGTTTTTATTTCAAGCAGGACCTTTTGTCCAGATTTTGCTGGAGGCAGAATTTGACCAAAAGAGGTGGCACTTGTACTTTGGAGATACAAGATCACCGCAGGGGTGTGAAGAGGTAGAAAGTTGTGCCTGCACCCACTCCTGCCCTCTAAAGAGGCAGCACCTTGTGCAATGAACGGGCTGAGCTTTGAGGCAGAGATGCTTTCCTGGAGGTGGTACATCCTGAACACTTCATGATGTGTGAGCAACCCACATGGATTAAGCGATGGTCTCCAAGCCCTGCTGGAGGCTGAGCTTGCCTACTCCAGGCACTGAGATGGGCGAGCAGGTGGGAGAGAGCCAAGAGGCAGCCCAGGCCATGTGCACAGACACCCAAGAGGTTCTTTTTTCGGGGAAGGACAGATGCAGCCTACACTGGATTAACTGGATGCTTGGCTTTCAGGAGTCTTTGCTTTCAGGAGACTGCCTTACTGTGATGCAGTCGGGTGTGCACGTGAGATAAGGCTTGTGGCCAATTTTCCATGGTCATATTTTATTTCATTTGACTTTTCTAAAGCAGAGGGAAGGTGTTAGACACCCTCGCTGTTCCTCTTAGCTGTTTCTTAAGAAATCTGTCAGCCATACCGACAGCAGGGGACAAGCCAACTTTCCACACCCTTACTAGCCCACTGGCACGTTCTTCAGGCCCTGGTGCTCCTGGTGAAAGGCACATTGGTTAGCTCAGCTCAGCCCAGGCAGGTGAGTCTTGCTGCACTGAGCTCTAATCTCTGCTATGATGCTAATGCTGGGAACATGGCACACAGCCCTTTTCCCTCCTCCTCGTTTCCCCTTCTGTGAGGATTTACATCCCATGCGAGCAGGGAAAATAAGAAAGGATTTATTGTTTGTGAACATTAAAAACAGATGTTTCAGCAAAAAAGGGAAAGAGAAAGGATCAATTAACATGTTGCAAAGGGACAAAGATAGCAGCAGCCACAGGAAACCTTAAGTAACAAAGCTTGCTCCAGATCGGTTGAGCCCCTACCCCAGCCCGCTCTAACCACTGCGGGATGTACTCCCCATTCCTGCGTAATTAGAGGCTCTGCTGATACCTATTCCTTCCTCCACTCTCTCCGGAGCTCAGCAGGAACAGAGGGAGGAGTGGCTCATTTCAAAGTGCCAGGGGACCGAGACAGAGAGATGCACTTGCTGCCAGCAGCCCCATCTCGTCAATTTAATCAGGAGCACACCGGCACTTTGGCCCCCACCGTGGTCCCGGCACAGCCGGCGATGGGAAGGGACGAGGGCTAATGCTGGGAGACCAGCCAGCCACCCCGGAGGAGGGGATGGCAAGTCCTGCTCCTGCCTGTGTCAAAAAAGGATTTTCTGTGGAAGCTGCTGACAGCAGGAGCTGGACTTGGCTTCCTCATCTCTCCTCTGCTCCTCAACCTGTGATAAATCTTTCAGTCTGTCAAATCCCGCTCCCCTGGTCATGCCTGCTCCAGGATGAGACCTTCTGCTGTTTCCTAGCTGTGCTAATTCCTTTCAGGGCCATTTCAACTCATCTTTGGGTCTTAAGTTTATCAAGATTTTCCCCAGTCTTTAATAAGAAAAAAACAGCAACCTTTTTATTAACAAAAAAAGGGTGTATTTTTCATTAAAAGGAAGTGTGTTGTTATTAAATTATTCAGTCTCTCCCCAAACCCTCGAACTGTAAACAGTTTCCAAATGTATACTGACACATTTTGTTTACTAGCACCTGTGTTTGCAGTAAATGTTTTCATTAAAATATTTCACCATAACTTTCTGGGGGAAAAAAAAATAGAAGGAGAAAATGAGTTTATTTTTAACCTTTCAGGTTGAAAATAGTTTTGAATTGTTGTGTGAAATTAATTTCAGGATTTTTAATCAGCTTTAAGCAGGTGGAAGATGGAAGAGAAACAACTAAAGGACACCAGAAAATGAGATCAATCCAATTGTCAGCCTGGATCAGACTACGACTATGGCTATCAGCCTACGACTGTGGCTAATGCCAGATGCCTCTACAGAAGATATAAGCACTGCACAACAAACAGATGTAGGCTAATCCATGTCCTCCCCTCTCCTGTTTGTTCTATAACAAGCACAGTTTTATAAGAGAATTGTGTGAAGTCTCTTCCAAAGGTTTGCAGTGTTAACTGTTTCTGGAGGTTCTCCTTAACCAACTGAGTGGCCAGTCCCCTGGCAATCTTGTTGAATTTGTATTCCCAGAGGTTTCTTCTGTCAGTGAAACAAACTGAAGAAAAAGTTCCTTTTACCTGTTTCAAATTTGCTGCTTCTTAATATCCCATCAACTGTCTCTTTGTTCCCCTGTTACGAGACATGGAGGGCAGAGCTTCCAGCCCACCCTCTCCAGCCTGTTTGTCATTTCACACAATATTCCCATATTCCTTTTGCATTTGTCCCTGCACTGAACTGAGGATTTTCTTCGAGTGGGAATTTCCTCAGATCCCTTTAATGAACTCTTAATTTTGCAGTATCCTTTCTCCACTGGGGAAAGCAGAACTGTTCTCAGTACTCCAAAGGTTCCATCACTGAGTCAACTCACGGATACAAAAGACATGAATGTCTACTGAAATTCTTTTGCATCCAGCCTCCAGGGCTTTGTTTTCTGGGTTGTTTGTTTATGGTGATTTTGAATAAAGAACTGAGTTCTTACATTGAATGTTGCAACACTGCTGGCAGGGCTGCTGACGAAGGCAAAGCCAGAGCAGTGGGCAGGATGCTGGCAGCTCTACTGCCTTTGCTGTGCAGCCCCATCTCTGATCCCTTTGCAGTTGTTCATACCCGAGAGCTCAGATCCTGCTCCATACGTGTAGACTGGAGAGCAGAGCCTCTCTGCAGCCGAGCTGCTCTGTGCACAGGGAGGAGAGGGCTTTCCTGCCTGACCTGTGCTGCTCTGAATTTTCACGAGGGGTATGATTGTAAGCAGTGATGCAGTCTGATATTCACACCCTGCACGCTGGAACCCAAGAAGAGATGCTCTGGTCCTTTGTGAGACAGACCAGATAAACATCATAAAGAGTCCACAAGGCTTTCAAGGGACAGATGAACATCTTGGACCCATTTCTGCTGAACAAACACGGAACAGCCTCTCAGCAGCATTTTCACCAGGAAGAAGGGTTCACCTCTATGCTGTTTACCCTACCAGCACTCTCCAGGCTGCTGAAGGCTGGAAGTAAGTGAAGAAGAGGAAAATACAAGAAGGATCAAAGTATGTGGAACAAATTAATGACAGTTTTGAATAAGAAAGAGCTTTAACAATGCAGTAAATGTTGTGGGGTGTGTGGAGGGAGTAGTAATAGAGATAAAGGAGGCCTTTTAATAAACTAGAAAAGGAATAAAATCAATGATGGCTGAGTTACAAATAACACAGCCGAGCTACCAAACTCCTCTTTTCAAACTAGCCCTTCACAGAAAAGCACAAAAAAACTGGGACAAACACAATTAGGAAGCAATGAAGACCTTGTCAATAGAGCTGTTGATAAGGAGCAGATAAAATGGATACTTAAATTGAATACAGCGGAATTCTTTTTTACTGATCACTCCTCCTAGTGATCATCCAGCTCTCTGGATCAAACCAGCCTTTTAGAAGCCAGTTCCCATTTGTGTTGATGTGTTTGCTTCTTGCTTAGACTGCTCAGCAGGGCTTTCGGTCATGAGGATTAGACTGAAAAGTTATTTCTCTGATTTTCTTTGTTGTTTTCAAAGGTGGAAAAAACCTTGTACTCTTGAGGGTCCATAAATCTCTGTGCCAGTTTAATGATGTGTTTGCTTGAGCCATTTATAATTTCACTTATCTATCTTGGCATTAAAATGCCCAGCAGAACTCACCTCATTCTCCCAAGATGCAGATTCCAGTTTTACACATATGCCTGATTTGGAAAGCTTTCTGTTTCATGGGTCTCGTGTGGTAAGAATTCAGTCTTAATAATTATCACCCACTGAAATCTCTGGGAGGGCCACTGAAGATAATGGCAGGTAGTTTAGCCTCTGCAGAATCAGCTTTTAAAGCAAGTATTTCTAACAGACTTCTCGCTTTATGGGCACACCAGGGCATCTAGGTGAGCAGCAGTCTTTCTCCTCAAAGGAGATATGGTTTATTGACATTGCTAAAAAATGAAAAATCATTGGGATGTTATCAGAGAAATCGGGAAACTTTTTTTGGTTGGGAGGTTTGTAACTGTTTCACTTCTGATTTTAAACTACAAGAATAAAATCAGCTTCTTAGGTGTTTCTACTCTTAAAAGGAGGAAAAGAAAGTGAGACAATTACTTCTGAGTCTGCCCAATTTCTGTTCCTACAGATGGGCAGGGAAACTACTTAAGTCTTAGCTCTTCCCTGGCCTCATAAATGCTTGTAGGCAAATGATGTCCCATCGGATATTTAGGGTTGCAAAGCAGCACCTGATTACCTAGTAGGGGAGTCCAAATCAATGTGAGGTCAGAGGTAAGATCCTTCTGAAAATGAACATGGGAGGAGACAGCATTTGTATTGGTTTCTGAGAGACATGGAAGATGCACCTCATGAGTAATTCTGCAAAGCATGGTGGCTGTTAACAGAGATGGAAAATTGACAGCAAGACCACAAAGAAGGGGTAGGAGATCAGTGACATGGTAAACAGGGCTGAAAACACCATCCAGCAGAATGCCCAAAAGGATCAATGTGAGCTTCATTTTTACTCCACATCAAACTTAATGACAAGGGGGAAGGCATAAATAGAGTGTTAATTCTGGTTGCAGATTATACTCCAGGGGAGTGACTGTAAACACTGTAGACAATGAAATAACCCAAACGTACTGAAGTGGTCAGCACTATGGGTTAATGAGAAGCTGAGAGCCCCCACGTTCAGCCTGGATTTCTGTAGCCTGTTTGCCTTCCCTTGTGCTGGTGTGAATCACTAGTCAAGTGAATTGAGTTGTGCTCTGCAAAATTACCAGGCTCACCACAGACCTCCTGCATCCACATATTCCATTCAATGTGATCATTAAGTTATTATATGGGATCATTAATTTCTCGACCAGGTTTAAAGGAATGAAAAACAAAGGCAGTGCTCTCTATCTCAAGATAAATAAACTAAAAAATAGGAAGAAGATCAGATTCAAGCTTCTGCCTGATCTGTTCATGCTACAGGGCTGTACTCAAATGAAGCTGAGCATAGGCAGTGAGTTCGGGGCTGGTTTTGAACAATGAATCATAAGCAAGGATGCAAAACTCCTAAGAGTACCCACTCACTCCCTCCTCCCTTACAGTGGATGTAGACCACACCATAATCTGATTTCCACCTACAAAATATTTCTTAAAACTGGTATTAAATATTTCATTGTTTATTAACAGCAAGAAAATTCAACAAAAAATAGTGCCTGTGATTTGTTGGCAATATTTATCTACTTTGCTCCTACACAGCATATCTGAGAGATATTTCACAGTCCTTCTTTGTAATGGTGATGCTAGATATAAACGGTGTTAATAGAAAAAAATGTGTAATAGTAATACAAAAAAAGGCTTATTATTAATAAAACACTGTCAGATTAACTAACAGTAAAGTAAAGCCTATCTAGGAAGTGCCTGAGAGATAATTCTTCATTCCAAAGTGGTATTTTAGAGTTATACACTAATAAAAAATTGCTTTAAACTTTCTATGAGATTAAAAGTGGATAGTTTTTTTTAAATTGCTGGTAAAAATTCAAGTTAAAAGTAAATGCTAAATAATAGACAGCAGCGTTGAAATCACATTATGGGCAGATCACATTTCAAAGAAAGGCTGCTTTTTATGTTTCCAAGTGGTAAATGGCAGCTGGTATCACAGTGCCTAACTCTCTGGCTAAAGGGCTTTTCACTTGTGTGTTGATAATAATTTTAAGTGCCAGGTAGGGCCAAATGAAGGCAATAGGAGTTGCACTGGGCTATGGATTGTCTTCAAGGCACAGCAAAACATGGTGTGGGGTGTTTGTAGATGACCATGAATTCTATAGCAATCACTTTCTCAGGAGAATACGAGTTGGTTTGGTTACAAATGGGCTCCTGGCCAAGCTGCAGTCCTTGCTTCAACAGACATCCCAGGACACCTTAGTATGGTGTAGGAAAGGGTGTCAGAGAGAGGAAATCCTGAGGAGGATGTTAAAAGCAATGGCTTGTAAGCTGGAGAGGGAAGAAATCTGAGCTCCCACAGTTCAGAATGTGGATGCCTCAAATCAGACACTTTAATCTCTTATTAATATTATGAAGCATCCATGTGAAAAAATACTGAATGTGGCTGTGAGTTCAGTGGTGTATCTACCCAGGTAACTGCAGCTGTGCTGTACCAGAAAATTGCAGCTTATTCGTACAGCATCCCTCAGTGAAATAACAGAGACAACCCACACAGGCATCTGGGCAGTGAAAAATGCAAAGCACTTTCTTGTTCTGGTCTGCAACTCGAAGTTGCAATAATACAAATAATAATAGTAAACAGTAAAGAGAATAATTTGAGAGCCCAAGGGTAGGGACAGTTGAAATAACTATAATAAATCATTCTGGGCTATAACTGAATGAAGAAAACCTGAAGTTGATTATTGGCAAACACCTTACAAGGGAGCATTTTTCCTCTATGAAAGAGTTGATGGAGGGCAATGTATATCTGATAGTTGATACTAGTGAAAGTAGAGGATGTAAAACTGGAGGTAATTGCCCTGCCACAGCAAGAGGATGACCACAGGAGTACAGAGCCAGGATGAGAGAGGAAGAAACGCCTTTTTCAAATTCCCACCCATGACTATTTTGTATGAATACTGCAAAATTTGAAACAATTTACTCAGTACCAGCAGTAAAGCTGCTGGCAAATTTTCAAACAAAAGCTTCTCCTGACTGGTTTCTGCTTCTTAAAGCTTGCAGGGTAAAAACTTCCCCAAATCAAGACACTGCCCCTTCCTCCATTAAAACCAACCACCAAAACCCTACCACCAACCACCAAAACCCTACAGCTTTCACAGGCTCTGAGTTTGACTACCTCATGAATTTGGAGAATGTTGGAATTTTTAAAGGTATTTACTTAGTTGTCTTGTACCTGGGGACATTCCTGGTTGGTAAAGTAGCTCAGAAAAACTATTTTAGCTTTAAGAAAGGATTTTGTTACAGATGAGACCATTTGAGCATCCAGCCCAGTATGTCTGAAAAGTCAGTTGTGAGGCTTCGTTGCAAGCAGTACTTGTCTGAAGAAAGCAGGCTGGATCCTGAAGTTTTTGGACATGCTGCAAGTAACAGACAGTTGGGTGGATGCTCTAAACTGAGCTGCAGCTCAGTACCTGACAGCAACCATTCAGCTTCCGGCTGGCCCTGAACAGTCCCATCTCCCAGAACTCTGAAGCAGCAGGGAGGCTGCTAGTGGGCCTGACAGACTCTCCTGCTGCAGGCTCAAGCCTTCTCCTTACAAAAGGCACGGCAGACATTCCTATGTCCTACATTTGGTTCAGTTCTCTCCCTCTCAAAACATGGACATTGCAAGCAGCTGGCACTGGGACAAACATCATCACTAGACACTGTGGAGAGGGACATATCCTGTCCTTTGTCCCGAGGCAGTGGAATGGAGGTATTCTCCATACTGGGAGATGAGGAAATGAAAAAGAAATCTGTCAGCCCTTACCAGAATTGTTTCCCTCGGAAGTTCCGGAAAAAAATTCTTGAATACAACTTGTTTCAGAAACTTCTGTTTTGCTGCTCCAAGGTAGTCGCTGCTTCTTAGGTACAGTCCCAGAAGATTCAATAGCAACAGACTGAAAGAGATGAAATTAGAGGAAAAATAAAACATCCAGGTAGATAGAAGGATGTTGGGAGTGGAGACAGGAGTCTCTCTTTTGCCTAGTGTTCTGTAGTTTTTGTTGCTGGAGTTCCAGCAAACAGGTATTAATAATAAATAAAAAGAATTGTGAGGGTTATCAACACTGACCCTTTCCCTCTTTCAAGTAGATCTCAAGTTCTTCTTATTGATTATACACAAACTTCATCACATATGGACCAGTTCTGTGCTGCCTTTCAAGGAAGACTCTCACTGGAACAGGCCAGAAACCGCTCATTTTGCCCCACCCTACACTCTCATTTCTAAAAAATAAAAAGTTCTGGAGAAAGTGTCAACAAAAATGAGTGGGTTTATCTTTTCAATTTGCTGGTTGACCACTGGGCTTTTGATATCACTCAAACACAAGAGACATCACGTTGAACAGTGTTTTATGATGCTGTTCCTGCAATAAATGTGAGTCCATCATCTTCATACCTGGCTCAGGGACTGGGCCATGAGATTTCACCTATAGAATTAATGGCTGGCAACCAGATTATGTGGAAACTGTGGTTAAAGAGGATGCAACTATCTTTTATTGCATATACTACTGTATTCTGCACCACGTGCAGGCCCTATGCCTGTCCTCTTTTGTATAATTTTAAATTAGCCAGAATCTTAAATGAAAAGATGTTAAAGGTTAAAGCCAACTCCTAAAGTGACAGAACTTTGCAATGAGCAAGTTGCTCCTCCTCGGGCTGTAATTTCAAGGGGCAGGAGGATGGCATGGAGGCAGTCACCTACTTCATTTGTAGTATGAATGCAACATCATGAAAAGGGCCAGACTGAGAACTTGTAAGAAAGCCTTTCAGAATGACCTGGGTTCTTCCCCTCAAGAGGAAGGGAAAGTCAAGTTGATGTTTTTTTGAATGGTGTGTGGTAAGCTGAATCTCATTTCTCAAGAAATGAACTCGCTAAGTATCCAAAAAGAGAAAAAGACCAACATTTGGTTATATTATAACCTTGCCAAATGGGTATTTACACGTTGGAGGGAATACGTGTGTGGGGGAGAAGAAATAATGGATTACAGCATCACATGTCCCAGATATTTGCAACTGCTTCTCCTGTCAAGTCTTTGATACTTGGTACAGCAAGTTCTCCCCTATGGCCACAATCTCTCCTATTTTTATATCACCTCACACACTGATGCCAGGAGGAAGAAAACAACATAAATTGCTCCCAGCCAGTTCTCTGGTACCCTCAGGCTGGGTGGTGTGTCTCTATCGAAGGCATGAAGCAGTGGATGTGTCACGCACTGTGATGTTGGGGCTATTGTTGAGATGAAATACCACAGCCTGCTCTAAACGCTTCACCAACAAGAACCTACTGCTTAGCAAACAGAGATCTGGTAGCATCAGAGGGAGAGAGGCTGGGGCGACACAACAGAGCCCTGAAGTGTGTTAGGAGAAATTCAATATTGCAGAATTTATATCTGCAAAGTTCATCTTGTATTCTTCCCCCTTAGATGCCTTCCTATATTTCAGGCCTGTTGAATCGATGGAACCAAGGGGCAGTTTGTTGTAACACCCTGTAGGACAATATTAAATTCTTGCTTTATTGCTAATATCAGCAACTTTTTTAGACTGAGACAAGAAAGACAGAAAGAGAGAAAGGAAGAGTGTGGGAGAAAGACAAGAGCTACAAGATGTATTATATCTTATATTGCTGAAGTCTTAACTAGGTATAAAAGGCAAAGTCCAGTTCCATAAAGCTTAAAAACAGATGATGTCCCCTTTCCCTAACTCTGTGGCAGTGCTTTAACAGCTGCAGCTAGAGTGGTAGTGAAAGGAAACATTAATGATGCTGTCCCAGGGTAGTGTTCTGTGTGTCTCCCGAAGGCCCTTTGAGGGGCTGAGTGATTTCTTAGTCCCATGTTGCCATTCTCACGCTGTCCCATCACTGAGGTCTGTTGTCTGGGTCCCTCGTTGTTACAGAGCACAACACAGAGCCCATTGCCAGTTGTCATCACAACATTTTGGGTTTCCATTTTCTCTCTGCTCAGGGCTTAACAGCATTTCCCTGTAGCAAAACCACCGTGAGAATAAGGGTTCTGTGTGAGATGGCAGGTACAGAGTCCCATCACAAGCTACAGTTTCTCAGTAGCTTTGTATCAGACCCAGCACCAGCCTGCCACAACCAACTCCCTTACAGTCTGCTTGGAAAACAACCTGGTATTGATTTATCCTGCAGAACTATAATCATAAGCTGTAAGAACGAGTTGGTAATTAATGCCTGGACTTAATTTATCGCTAGCGTAAGCGGGAGTGACTCCTAAATCCCACCGAGTGTGTCCCATTTATATGGGTGATGAATCTGGCCCACCAAGCCAGTGTGACTAACTTCTGGGCTCTCTGTGATCTCATCCACTCGCAGCAGTGGGATGGGTGTTCTGCAGCACGTACCCGATCTGCTCTCATGGCACTTGCATGGCAATTAGAGTAATTTTGTGTAAAAGGCTTCCTCAGAGATGGCATCGAGGCACGAGCTGGATGAAACAGACACAAACTTTGCTGGATATAGAACTAATATTAAGCGTGATGACAAAACCCAAGGCTTCACTGGTTTCTTTTAATTGCTCTTGGAGCCCTAAGAAGTATTTTTTTCCCTGGTTAGAACCACAATAATATTTCATTCCCACTGCTTACCCTAAAAAATGGATTTCCTTTCCCTTCTCAGTTGGTGATTTGTTTTGCATTAATGCCTTTCATAACTCATACGTTTCGCCATTAAAAATTAATGCTTGGTGCTGACATAAACAAATGAAATTTGTATTATTAATGTTTTACATAGGTAAGACTTTGTAATAACAGATTCATCATAACAGACTGTTTTAATTAAAAGACTTGCTCATTCCCTAAACTGATTTCAGACATAATTTTGGGCATTGGGAAGAAAGTCTTGTACAACCGCCTGGAGAGGAGTGATCAATACGACCTCACAAGCCATTTTTATAAGTTTACACCTGAGTTCAGACACGGCAGCTGCTGTCTGGGTTATATTCAATGAGAATAGCAAGTGGGAAAGGTACCAGGGATGCCTTTTGCCTTGGTGCAGCTCCAGGCCCTACACCCACTGAAGTTTCTACATGAGGTCCTGCTAGACACTGGACATTGTTTTGCTGCATGGGACAACACTGGGGGTGAATAAAACATTTAAGTGGTGGGACTGTGCTAAGGGTCTGGCTTCAGGCCTTTGGACTCTTTTCCATTTGGCTGGAAAATGATGTGCCTGTCAGAACAGATCTCACAAGGAAAGTCTGCAGGATGATCTCCAGGCTGGCCTGTGGAAGAACGTAGCTACAACTTTGTAGAGATGAGGGTGAGATGGTTATCAGCATTCAATCCATTACTGACAAAGCTTCTGGTATCACCCATAGAAAGACATACTTTCCATCACTTCACTGTGAAACTGGACATTAGGGAACAGAAGGAGAAGCAATAAGTTCAGTTATAACCTGCCACAACTCGTTTCCTCTGACAGAATAGTGCATACATGAAGTTCATGTTAATTATAATGGCAAGCAAACTTCTATTTGAAAATTTCTCATTAAAAACTTGCTTCTGGTTCTGAGGGTAATAGTATTGACTGTCCAAGAGAAGAAAACCTTGCTACTTAGTTAGCCACAAGGCTGCAGGTGATGTCTTCATAATATGGTTGTATGAGATATTCCTAAGCAAATGAAGCTCTGGTTGAGAATAACTCATTGTAAACCCCGTTACAAGGCAGCAGTTAATTGTTCCACAAGACAGGGCTACAGTCCTACCAAATTCATAAAAGGAAATTCAAACACACTAAGCATGGAGATGGACAGGTGCTAAAGAGAATGAAAACAGAAGCCCATTTTATAGCAGAACTGGGAGCAGTGGTACAAAGCGTGCTAATGACAGGGAACTGGGTGACATAAAAACATCAAGGGGGGGAATTTCTAAAGCTCAGTGCACTTGCCTTACTCTTCCCGTGTTGAAATCAGTGGAAATGTGCAGTTTGGTTTTTCTATACTAGTGAGTTCAAGGGGAGCTGAATTAAGCCAGGGTGCTTTTAAGTCATCCACCCTCCATATCTGTAAAGAACAATTGGAAGAGTGAAGAGCTAAGAATTGAAACCACTGTAAAAAGGCCAGCCCTGGAAAAGGGTTGTTCTGGGAAGCTAGGAGTGCTTAAAGGAAAAAGAGAAAGATGATAAGAAGAGACTACAGGTATTGGACATCAGGAGCTTATAAAAAGGCTGCAGGATGTAAAGTGGCATCATCCTGGAAAGGACAAGAAAGTGCTGAAGGGAAGAGCAGGGTCCTATGGCATGCTCATTAATGGGCAAGACACCGTCAGCTGTCTGGTCACCCAGAAGCAGCTGATGAAATTCCCTCTCCACCTCCCTTGTCTCCCACTGTCACCAGTGCAGCCCACACAAACCAGCAGAGAAGGATCCGGGCAAAAAATTGTATTGCAGAATGGAAAAGGAGGTGAGTGTGTGTCTAACATGGTGTGAATGCAGATGTGTAGAGACCAGAGGTGTGTAGCTAGCTCCGAGTCTGACTTACCGGTGGCATCAAGAAGTTTATATACGTGTGCTGTAGATTTTTATGTCGCAAGGGGCAACTTCCACTGAAAGAAGGTTAAATGTACTTTTTGCACCTTTTACAAGCATGCGTTGCAGGTCTGCAGCTGCGTGTCTAGCATGAGACTGCAGCCATTTCTGCAGTCTTTGTGCTGCTGAACCTATTTAATTAGATGGAATTGAATTGAATCTGCTAAGCAGTTATTGTCAAGGCTGCTTTCTGTGCACAGATACATTGTTTGGGAACCCACAGGGGTGCTGTGCTGGACAAGGCAACACTGTGCCTTCAGCTGAAGCCCAGCCAGCTCCGCAAAGCAATGGCAAAATAAGACAAGAGATTTCAGGCACTAATCTTAAGTCAAAAGTTTTAAAGAGAGGCGTATTTGCCCAGCTCAGTGATCACACGGAAGGGAATAGGGTCCACTTCTGCCTGAGGTGGATAAGGAAATCTGGTAGTGCTTGGCATGGTTTCTCCTGGATTTCAGAAGCCTGAACACAAGCTCTCTAAAGGACATTGCAACGGGAGGGGACACGCTGCTCCCCACCAGGAACCCAGGCTGCCCTGACGCGCTGCTGGGCAGGAACGGGGTCGAATGGCACACTGTGCAGCAGCAGCAGCTTCATTTATTTGACAGGGCTGTGCCAAGGCAGAGCGAATGTTCATTTTCCTAACTTTGCATCAATAATTAATCAAAACTGGTTTTACATAAGCCTGAACATAAAATTATTCGCTCCTGGAGGTTCTTCCAGCAGTTACAGCAAGACCTCTGTCAGCAGCTTCTGAATTGATGTTCTTTAAAAGGAGAGGAACATTGATAAATACTCATTTCTTACCCCTGCTGTTGCTCACTCAATCAGCTCTCACCTTTTATTCTTTTTTCCTCTTGTGTTTGGAGGGGGAAAAAAAAGTAAGGAAGAAAGCAGGACTTGACTTAGAACTGTGAGGTGAAGAAGAAAACTTTCTCTCTTGATGAACATGAGAAAGCTGGTTTGCAGAATAATACAATAAACTGAGCCCTTCCTCAAATTTAGGTGTGTTCTGAAATTACAATTAAATTGTAAGATCTCTGGCACCTTTCTCTTCTCTTTCCATAAGATGTTTAAAGTGACACGGTGTTGATCCTTGGTTATTTCTCTGAGGTGTTTTAGTAGTAAAAATAAACCAAGAAAGAGAGAATTGAGCCTGGGCTTGGCTAGTCTGGTACAGCGTGTGCTGAAATGGGAAGGCTCACGCAGAGAAAGGACAAACCTCTGGTCCTCAGGAAAAGCATTCCTGGCTTAGGCTGGTGGCTTTTATGGTCTTTGTTAAACTTTCTTGGGCAAGCATCCTTGAGGTCTATCCCTCTGCCCTGGATCTGCAGTGGGCAGCTCAGAGCAAAAGATGTAACACTGTGCAATCCATTACTGTCAGAAAGAGATTCCCTTCCTCTATCTTTCCCCTCTCTATTTGCCATGGCAAATCCCACCCTCCTGAGATTAAGTCCAGCTTTGTTGAGACTTCTGAGACTTGTCTTCCTTCTCTGCATGGGACTATGGGTGTCTGAACCTTGTCAAGCATTTGAATCTCTGAACTCTACTCTCCTGTGGAGAAAGTCTGTTTTTTTTCAGAATTTTCCATAAAGTTTTGATGATTAAGATTCTTAAGAGATGAAACTCAGCATCATTCCCCTGAGTTCAGGGAAGCACTTTGCACCATAGTTATTGGCCCATCCATCTCAGAGTATCTACAACGTCCAGTCTTTCCTGTGGCCATATCCCAGGGTGTAGAGTTTGGATCACCTCACAGCTTCTGCCAGTCAGCTGCTAGACACATTGCAGTAAATTATGTTCATTAAAATTTCATTCCTTTCTTTTATGATTTCTGAAGCCAGTAATGCATGGATGTAGGGTGCAATTGTCAAAGTACACCTGAAGAGTTTAGAGGTCAAGTTGCCATTGAAGTGAACAGTAATAAGGCAACCAAGTCCTTTAAAAGATTTCTTCCCACCAGTTTATCCTTCAGGATTCACTCCACAGGATGATAAAGATTCTTAGACTTTGGACTGTTGGAAAACTGTCTCTTCACTGTTTGTACTGTGCAGTCAGTCAGCTAAGGCACTACCTAATTCTTCCTTCTCACAGAGAAACCATGGGAGAGGTGAATAATGAATAAAAATATGAATTTTCAGAATTTCAAAAGCTGAATAAAAAAAAGGTCTGGAGGTTTGCAGAATCCACCTCAAACAGCTGATGTTTGTAGAGGACCTGAAAAAAGGATAAAACCCATCCTTGCAAAACACAGCAAACAAACCCCGTTCCCTTAAATGTGAGAATTTGCATGGGAAAAGGAACAAAGCTGTTGAGGCATGTATAATATTTCTCCTAAATTGCTGAGGTTCCCTCACAGTTTTCCTGACAGAACTTCATGAAATTTTTCCTTTTAATTTCCTGAATGTAGTTACAAGCTGGAGTAAAAATAAATAAATAAAGATGATGACAACACACAACATCTTGCAATGAAATCTTGAGATACTAGTTATTTCCCAGGACTAATCTGAATGTTTGCAGGTCTCTCTCCTTGGCTAGATAGGAAAAAGGACCTATCACCAGGATTTATTTCACTTTCCTGCTTTTTTGCTCTTTAAATGACCATGTTCAGGTTTTTTTTCCCTTCCCTTCCCTGTAGTAGAAATTCTTCTTTCCAACAAATTTCTTTTGTTCCTCCTGAGACTCTACAGCAGTCTGTCAGGAGCCCAGCAAGGAATAGCTCATTTCTGTCAAGAGCTCCATATTAAGCATTAAATGTCTTCTAAAAAGCTGTCCTGATGACAGCAAAGCACAGGGTCACACTTGCTTGAACAACAATTTACTCTCTTTCATGGCAGAGTGAGAGGAACTACTTGGAACTGGGAGCTCAGAGTGGGAAAAAAAGCCTCGTGACCCCCTTGCCTTGAGATGCTGGCACAATACGATAGGATATTGTGGTAATGAGAGTGCATTATGGGGTAGTTGAAAGGAAATGAGATGCCTACATAACCACCTGAGCAGCACCATCACTCAAAGCTGAATGGCTCCTGCAGCTCCTGACATACAACGTGTCAGTCATTCCGAGTGGCGTGGCAGAGAGCGAGTAACATGGGATGGCATCAGTCTTCCTCCCTTTCTAGCTCTGCTGCACACTTCAACTGGTGCCTAGCAGGGAGTGCAGACTGTCTGTTAAGGAACCTCTGAGATACATAAAGATACCACAGATATCTAAGGCAGCCTAAGAAAGCACTCTCTGTTCCCAGGGTTCACTCACGCACTGAGCCAGCGGAAGATGGACCCTGGCTGGTGCTGGGTTAGCTTTAAGCATCGTTCCCAGCCTTTCCTGCATCTTCTGTTCAAACAGCTTTACAAAGCTGACACCAAAGGTGCTGAAGAGGAGAAAGAGGCATGGTCACAGGATGGCATTTTCCTTCTGTTTTTTTCTGACACTGTGTTTTTGTCACTTTTACTGAAACCCATCCTGGCTTCAGGCAGCGTTTAGCATCTTAACTAAACGCTCATCCATCTTTTCTGCATTAGTGATGGGTGACAGCTGTACATGATACTAATACACAAAACATTGCAGAGCTGTCAAGTGCAGCAATGGTGCTGGGGAGGTTTGGGGGACTTCAGGTAGGCTCATGGAGCTCCTTTCACCCCATTAATCTTCTTGCCAAAGCTGATCTGGTTTGACCTGCTGATGTGCCTGCAGGTCACTTCACCCCACAGGTGCAGGGTACAGCAGCCTCACTTTACTTCCGTGCTTTGTGAGGACAAAGAATGAAACCACAGAACAGAGCAGGCTGTGCTCCCACCTCCCATCCCTTCCCTTTGTAGTAAGGTTTGGTAGAGAGCAGCACCCTTCCCTGACTGAAGCAGCATCACTGGGGATGACGTGATGCTGAGCAGTGTGTGGGGAGGCTGATGACCCAGCAATAGCCTACTTTCACAACCCCCTGGCCCAAGCCCTCCCCTGGTGTTTCTGGTATCATTCAGACTTGTGGGATTTACCCGTCAGTGTTCTGCATTTAACACCATGTTTTCTGCACAGCTGCACGGGTAGATATTACCTATCTCATGAGTATGACCATCGTGTCCATTCATTTATAGAGAAGATCTGGGAAATTACCTTAAGTCTTGCTAATAGCAATTATAATAAAAATAGAACTACAGTAGAAAGCAGCATAGTGCCAAATCACACGAGAGACACATCGCCACACTGGGGACTTGTTGTAAGGCAATGTGTTCCCTACCTGTTCCTGAGTGATGGATAACACCAGCCCACCAGGGAGCAAGATTATCACTGCTGCCCTTCCTACGTCCTCTGCAATGGCAGGAAAGAGTAAGTGGGTATTTGCTGCTAGAAGTATCTGCAGGCTCTGAAGTCTAGAAGCATTTTCAGTACTGGGATGTATCTCTTTCTCACATCTTCCCTCTTTATCTATTTTCCTGACATCAATATCTCAGATTCTGCAAATGCATCAGAAAAGAAAAAAAAACCAACAATGTAAACTAGACAAGAGACTTTCCAGGCTGTAAAGCAGAGATGGCATTAGGTGTCCATTAATCCCATGGCTGTAGAAAGTCCCTGAAGCGATGGAAATGGAAGGAGAAGGGAGGAGGGGAGGAATGCCAGAGGACAGAGAACCAGCAAATCCTCTATTATGGCTGTGGTTATTTAGCTTCCTTTTTCTTTCTTACTATTTATTTATTTATTTATTCCCAGTTTAAAGAGCTCTCATAAAATGAGCTGATGCAATACTCTATTTTCTCTGCCCCTGTGCTAGATTCAGAATGCATGCAATGGTTTCCAATGTCAGCAGGTGCAAATAAGATCACTTGCACTTAAAAAAAACCCCAAAACCAAAAAAATCAACAAAACCCCAACACCCTAGCTTTTAAAGTAAGCAGGTTGATGCCTGTATGGAATGACTAAACTAAAAAGTTCAGCTTCTAATCATAAAAACTCTGAATTAACTGTGGGTTGGCTGTATCTGGGTTTAGTACAGGTCTTCCTATGACCTATATTTGCTCCATGGATCTGAGGATGGAATCAGTGGCATCCAGCGTGCTGTGGTCTTTGGAGAGGCTGTCTCTGCCTCCAGTGAGCAGGAAGCAGCAGGGCATGCCCCTGGAAAGCAGACATGAAGACATCTCTTTTCATGGATCTAACTTATAACCATATATTCCCTCCAGCAGCAGTGGAACTAAGACACACCTTGTCTCTCTTTAGTGCTTAATCTCCGCATTCCTTCAGTAATGCAGTGATAGGCATGTCCAAGATGGTAAAATGGATCAACAGATCCTATCAGATGACAGTGAAATCACAACTGGAGATGATTGCCACTGTGAAGCCATTTCCAGAATGGAGTTTCTCCTCATAGTAGACTAGCCCTGATGTTCTCATAAACATCCTGGGGACCTCCACCAGCCTGCTCTTGCTGAGCCTAGTCATGATAAAATAGCCTGCTGCATGTGCACAGCAGAAATCACACCAGTGCAGCAGGGTGCTGCCTTGTGCATTTATTACAAGCACTTTCCTAACATCATTTTCAGGGCAGTGATATTGTCCTGGGGCAATTTAATAAAACAGCAATAAAATCTCTGGCTTGAGGATGTATATATTCATGGTGAGGTGTTCTATGGTGACTTTGCCTTTCAGAAAGGGATGCCTGGAGCCATGTGTGTCCTTGAAAGAACAGAAGGTACAAAGGCTGGCACTTAGCTGTGGCTGCTGAGCAAAGGCAACCGTACAGGGATGGCTGTGGTCAAGGAACTGCTAATGACCTCTAGTGCTAGAATGGAAAATAGAGTTATATTGTATTTTTTCTTCAAGTGGTCCACCATTCTGAAGTGCCACAAGAGACATAAACCTCTGTGTCACCTGGTGAGTTCAGCTATAGTTGTTCTTGCAGGAAATTATCACTAAATCTCCACTAGCAGAGTACATGAGAAGGTGGTCCTTTAAATAATCATAACCCTTCTGTCCTCTCAAAGTACTGCATTCAGTGTGGTGAAATTAGGGCAAGAGATGAACCTGGATCTTAAGTTTTATATGGTTAAAAGTACACACTAATCTCCTTCCTTCCTTCCTGGGGATGGGGGAAACACAATATTCACATGCCCAGTAAATATCTGTATCTCCATTGGATCTTACCACCTCCACCTCCTTCCTGAAGGTCCCACTGATCTCTCAGTTTAGACTTTTGAAAATAAAAAAACAGTCACTGTGTTCAGCATGCTACACCACCTGGGACAGCATAAACCTTAGTATAAATCACATGTGGCCAGGAACAAAACTGCAGGTTCCTTCTCTGCTTCTCCCCTGTCTCTGTGAACAGTTACAGAACATTGCAGGTCTTCTTCTGGGAACAGAACCCAAAATTCAGTATTTCTCAGTGAAGGGAAAGAAGAAGTTAGTCCTTGTCTGCCTCAGGATAACTAGGTACTTTGGAAAATCTCTCCTGAAAATTCTGATGATAATCCTTATTCCGAGCTTGATTTTCCCTTACACATCAAACTTCATAATGGCTCCTGATGCAGCCCTACAGCTTGGCACTCCTACACACATTTTTTTTGTCCCCAAGCAAAGAATTATTCTTGTGTGTAATTCTGTGACATACTGCAAGAACCTGCACAGATCTCCCCCTCCCTGCCAAGTGGAAACCATCAACCCTGTGGTTTTTGGTACTTGGCCATTTTGATATGCTCCAGCCACATCTCAGTTTATAATTTCTAATAATTTCCAGTGTTAGTGAGGCTGAAAAAGCCATTGAGTGTTTTCAGGACTGAAATTGAGCCATCAATTATGAAAATGTTTCTTCTGCTCAGTTTCCCACTGAGCCATTACCTAATAAAAATCACCAGGAAAACACCTCAGTCACCCGAGGAGGAAATAGTTAACAAACAAGTCCTGCTACCGGGCTGCCCTGGAATCAGAAGCCTGTGCTCCATATGGACCCCCACAAATTCTGAGTGATCACTGGCCCCAACAGCATGCAAAGAAAATTGCAGACTCAAACAGTCTCAGTTGGCATAATTTTCTATGTGAACTTGTCCCCTTTTCTTGAAATACTACAATTACTTTACAATACAAAAGCTCTTTGCAATAAACGGCGCTTTTGTTCCCATGAATCTCCCGTATCATTCCCCTTCTGCCCAGCACACATTGGAGGGAAAACCTTATTTGCATGTAAGGCTTGGTCATTAAATTCCTCCTATTATAGGCCAAGAAAAAAAAGTAACTATTGAGAAAAAGAAGAGAAGGAGGAAGATGGGGGGCAGAAAAAGTGCAGACGCAGTAAATTACTGTGTGAATTAAATCTCCAGCTGACTGGAAATGGGGCTGTTTGAAAACTCCCTCTGATTTTTGCAGTGTAAGGTGGGGAGGCTGCCATTCTTCTATTTTATGTTTGCTGATCCTTTGTGGTTCCTTTATGATCTTTTTCACCTCACGATGTGTGATTTAGAGTCATTTCAGGAATACAGAGAACTGCAAAGTGGGCAAGCTTGGGAGGGAACAGAAATGACCAAGGTTCAAGGTTGAAATCAAAGTATGTACATGAGCTTCCTCACTGGGTGTGTAAATACTGAGCCTCAGTCTGAGTGAGTACATGCAGGCAATTAAGTCTGGTATATTGAATATTTTCTTGTTACAGTGGTACTGAAACAGCAGGTTGTTTAGAGTCACAAATTCACTGGAGACGGAGGTTGGACCGTGCTAACAGCCAGCCAGCAGCAAGGCAGGGAAATAAATCCAGTCATCCCATTTCTCAGTTTTGTGTTAATTTTGAAATGAAAGAAAAGAATTGGGTTGAAAGAGGTCAGTTTTCACATGGCCAGCTCTTCCCTACCTCACTGTAATATTATTTAAGAAGAAGGTAATGGGGAATAAAGGAGAAAAAATGATTAGCAAAATAAACAGAACACAATGCGGGAACTGCTGATGCCAGTGGAGATAACTGTTATGTAAAATGAAGCTACTGGAAATAATGGTTAATGAGAATGAGCAAAACAAGAATTCTAAAGAACACTGCTGTCCTACAATGCGACCTGCAAATGTGGTACCATGAAGTGATTTACCCCCTTACTGTACTCTGTGCCTTGCCTGCCTTTTCCCTACCATTGCCTCCAGACCCCCGCCCGGAATGCAGCTGAACTGCTGTGGGGCTGGAGGGATTATGACCACAATCAGGGCTCTCTTCATGGCTCTGTTCCTCTCCCCTTCCCATAGAGAAGCTATCTAAGGCTCTAGTGAAAACTGGGAGCTCTCAAGCCAGCTGTGGGAGATGGGACACTTCAGATTGTCTCCTCCAGCATCTGGACTACTCAGTGATAAATACGATGAACTTTGTGGGCATTTGTCAGTAGGATTTTATTAAAACTGACTCCAGATGATACTGTAGCTCCCCTAACACAAATAATTTACCCTTCTACCACGCAGTACAAAAGTAACTAAATCCAGAGGTGGTGTGAAACACAACTGATGTTGGCATTGCAGCCACTTACCATAGCTCTGGATTCAGTCCAGGGCTCCAGTCTACAAAGCTGTCCCTCACCGATGGCTCTTTATCCACCATAAATTCTTGCCTGGGCTCACCACACACTCCCTGGGCAAGCTCTCCACTCTCTAGAGAGGCATCTCTGCACTCCTCCATCCTTATGCTGCTGCTTGCCCAGGTCACTGCTGACTGATGTTGTCTGCCTGTAATGCACTGTTTGGCATTCACCAAATCTTTAAATCTCTTGGTTTTTACAGAGAGAAAATGCCAATTACCAGAGGCTCCCACATGAATTCTGCCGATGACAGGAATCACTTACTGTTTGTCACTCTTTTGCCTGTATCTGATGGTTTGCTGGAAAAGGGCTCAGTTTATGCATGCACCAGGCTACTGCTTCATTGATATTCCTTTGGTGGATGCTCTTCTCTTCCCATCTTAATAATCATCTCTTCTTCTTATCTAAGACGGCTTTATATGGGAAGAATGGGGGGCAGTGAGGGGTGAGGGACAGCAATGTAGGAGACAGAAGGTTATCAGAGTTCCCTTTCTGCAGAGATGTTCATGGAGTTAGCAGGATAATGCTCATCAAGTAATTTATTCATTGGATACTGTGATATTTCAGCCCTTATTTGTACCAGGCAAGTAACCTGCAAGCACCTTGTGTTACCGGCCAGTTTCATGTTTTGTGAAACTTTCAAAGTTAAATACTTGTGGAAAAGGGATGTAATTTTAGGCATTAGTAAAATTTTATGTAAAAACCCCAAACTTCTAAATGCACTGTGCTACACTTTCTGCTTTAATTTTTTTATTTGTCTTACCCAGTGCCCAGAAACCTCTGACACCAGAGTTCAGTGATGCCTGGGGCTCCCTCAACAGCAAGTGAGGTACTTTCGCTGCTCCAAAGGCCTTGAAGTTTTAGGTCTAAAATTTCAAAGGACCAGACATCCACATCCCACAGAGTGTAGCTCCTAACCTTCTTAGCATGCTTTGAAAACCCTGAACAGAAAAGAAAAAATATGGGAAGGGAAAGAAAAACACTGAGAAGGGGAAGGACTTGTTTTGGGTCAGGATAAACCCTCAAGTTAGCACAGCCTCTTGGAGGTGGGGGGTATCCAGTGCCCTATTTCCAGCACTTTGAAAGGGAATCTCTTTCCTACTAGGTCAGTTCAGTTCCTAAATTAAGCCCATGACCACCACCTTGCTTCTTTCATCTCTCAAATTCCTGTCGGTTGATGTCCCCCTTCCTCAGCTGTCCTCACCTCACCCTGGCCCGTGGCAGCACAGCATGCCAGCTCACACCAATCCACATGGGCTCGAGATAAATTATTTAAATTTCCAGCTCTGTGGCATAATCCTGCATTTATGTCACCTCTGAATCTATCTCAACAGCTAATGCCAGCTACCACTGGGCTACCTTTCATACAATCCCGTTCTAATGAACAGAATTTAAGTAGAGGAAGAGTGAATTAGAAGTCAAAATAATTACTTCTCTGGGCGCTTTTGCTACACAGTAAAGAAGAAATCAGTAACCACAGCCTGGGTGCACTGGGCTATCCAGCAACCCTCCCCTTTCTCACCTAGGCACAATACAGTCTGCTCTGTGCTAGTTCTGCTCATATTCATTAAAATGAGTCAAAACTCCAAGAAAGGTTTGAGCTAATTCACCCTACAGTAAGGAAAAAACAAACTAAAAACACATTAAGGGGAGCATCCAAGCTGCACACGTGAAAGTGGCTGATAAATGGGCCTCTGGAAAAGAGAGAAGCAAGTTTCACTGCCTGCAACGCTCCGGCGGCGTTTTGCTGAAAGCCCAGGCACAGTAAGTGCAGACACAGGGATGCGAGCTGCAGTCCTCAGCTGCAGAACTGTTGTCATGGAAGAGAAACCTGAAATATTACCAGTTCGAAAGAAAACACGCGCGGCGGATGTCATTTCAATGTAATCATAGAGCCAAGACTCTCTATTCATCCACCACACAGCAGCCATAAGAGTCAGCAGTTTCCGAGTGTGCTGAACACATGGAGCGGTGCAAAATGTCTGCAGTTCTGACTGCTCTTAATGGTACCATCAGGTGCTTCCCAGATACTAAGAAGCATCTGGGCGTTGCTGTCTGGAGCTCACAGGCTAAAAGAAAGAAGGCAGGCAACACTGAAGGCAGGTAGTAAGACATATTCCCAACTAATCACCCAGATCTGCAGAATACACTGTGAATGTTCACAGTTTTTTATTCCTGATGGTCCTCAGGCACAGTTTTTACCTTAAACTCTCCTATTTCTAGCTAGCGTGTTTCATGGTGATTCCTCTCAATGAGCAGTGCCCATGGAATATTTGTGTCTCTGTCTATACTCAAATCCAACTGAGTAAAGTAAAACAGAAATCCCGATTCACTGCTTCTTTCCACCTAAGAGATGAACTCACGCCTGGTGCATTGTTTGGCTGACTTCCTGCAAAGGTAAGGCAGCAAGGTGCCCACCACACTCCTCCTCACACATGATATTTTAACAGAAGCCCAATTCTGCAGTATTAATGACAAACAACTGCAGGACCCGTGGGGGGTTTGCAGTGGAATGAAGTGGGACCACCTTTCTTGGGACCTGAGTTTGTAGCTTGCCTTTGCAAGCGCTGGAGAAGCGTGCACGAGTACGCTGTCAATCTCATAAACAAAGGTGTTGTCAGGAAGCCTTATTTAGAAGTATTTCAAATTAACCTTGACAGAAGAATTAATAAATAATAAGAGCTGAATGATTTATAAAGAAATCAATTACACTATAAATTTTAAAACAGCACGGTTTCAAGTATTGCAGGGTGAGCAATACGGAGAAACTTCAGGTGGGCTAAAAATTATCTGGAGGGTTTGTGATGGCCCCTCAGAGTCCCCATGGGTTCTGAAGGGAATCACAGACTCAGAGGGGTATTAGTAAAAACCTGGAGTGCCACAGAAGATTGTGCAACGATCTCCTCAATGATTTGAATATAGCTTGTCCAGATGGGATCCCAATGGTAACAGTTCAGTCATAAGTAAAGGTATTCAGAGTTTCAAGAATTTAAGAACAGCTACCAGAACACTATCAGAGCTTCTAGGGGCAGGCTCCAGGATACATGGAGAATTCCTGGAGAATTCCAGCGCTTTTGACTTTCACTCCAGAGAGAAAACTCCACAGACATTGACAGTATCAGCATAAATGGAGCCACCTCTCTCTGGTCAGATCTAAATAAAACCTGTGAGGAGTCTGCAACCACTAAAAGGCTGGGCTAAGCTTACCTGGGTGACTGTTCAAACAGATGTGAGTATTGCTGCCAGTTAGTTCATTTACTTTAATATCTGAAGAGCACAAAGCCCCCAAAAAAGGCAGGGAAAAAAGCTGTTCAGACACTGGGGTGGTGGACGACCTTATCAGAACTCCATAGTTAGGTGGAAATTGGTTTAAAAATTCAAATGACTGCTCACATAAAATGGCTTGCAGGATTCACCCAACTGTAATAGCAATTCTCTGCAAATGATTATGCAATTACCTCCAGGAGGTCAAAAAGTAATTACCACGTAACCTGCTCTCTTCTGCTGGTTGCCTCTAATAAATAATAGATGCAAGCTCTACTCTGGTTTAGAAGAGAATTTGCCATTTCTTTACCCTGTAATTACATTAGATTATTTACCCAGCATGGTCAGCTGTGACCATGTAGGTCTGCTAACATGATATAGGAAGAATGGATGAGAATGATTTGTTTTCTGAATATCCACCAGGACCTAGGATCAAAGGGAGCTTTGGTTTCTCGTGTATCTAGGATGTACCCTTCTCACCAGCCACATCTGCTCTTGCGGGTGCTGAGCACTCCCGTGTGTCAGCGTCCTCCTAAGGTCTGCTGAACTCACTGCAAAACCATAGGTTAAATTTATGGGGCTTCAGCTAAAGCCCCCGGCAGCCAAGCTGTTCAACAGGGCTTACTGGGAATCACTGGAGAACATTTTCTTCGCACATTGTAGTGTTGTCAGTACATTAGGCCTCAATAAAGAGATAACATTTTCTTTAGCCTCAGGCTTATGAAGCCTGGAAGACCTGCGTCTCATGTGTTTTCCCATGGGCAAGTTAGCAGGCTATCATCATTTTCAACTTTGTCAGAAACAGGGTTTTTTTTTGTTGGCTGAATTTCATGCTGAGACAATTTCTTCCTGAGGACCTGGAACGATGGCGCTTGCTTTGTTTCTCTGACTCTCACCTTGGAAGATGCAAACCTCAGAATACACTGCTTTTTTCTGGCAGTCTGTGAAATCGGCTGCTTTGACCTTGCTCAAAGGAAAGACATTTCTTATTGGGGAGCATGGAGAGATGTAGGGGCACAGTGCTCTTAGAGCCTGACAGAGGCAGATCAAGAAGCACAGCTTCTTCCTGGAAAAGTTGACAAGAAAAGTAGAACAAACTAAGTAACGTGTGGGAGAAAGGCCAGGTTACTGCTTTCATTACATGCATGGCAAGTGTGGAGCAAGACTGAGTAACTTGACCAAGGTCAGGCAGCAGACCTGTGGCAGGGCAGCACAAGCAGAATCCCCCCCTCCCAAGCGCTGGCCCAAAGTCTGCACCAAGAAAAAATTTTCCTCCCAAGGGCTCTGCATGTGAGGAAGCAGCTCAGGCTGAGTCAGAAAAGCATATGCTCCCCCATAACATATTTCCTCTGTCAGAAGATAAGTGTATCTCCTGCTCTCTGCCTACTACAGTTGCTGTTTAATAAATTAAGGGTCTAATTACATGGTATAGAAGTGATGTTGTTATACAGGTGCAGTGACTGGAAACAAGACGGAGCAATAATGTTACAACAAAACCCAGTGGCCTCTGCTCCTGATTTCTATTTTATGCTTTGTGATCCCTGCGTTAGAGTATGTGCCACAAAGCTGGGTTCAAAACAGGTTTTACTGTACTCTGTGATTGATGGACATGTTTCCAGCAGGGGCTGGAGTCTTAGCAGTCTCTCCCCTGCCTTTTCCCACCTGCTCTTCCACACCTACAAAGCATGACCAAGGCTGATGGTGAAAAATGCACGAGAGCTGCTCCTCCATATCCCCTAAAGATGATGAGAAATCTTTATGGAGGGACCACTTCCATGTCGTTACGCTGGGAGAACGCCAGCCTGCACATGACCACTGAGCTCTGAATTTCAGTCTAAGCAAATCTGACCAATGTCTTTGCCAAACCCCACAAAGGTCACCTCTCCGAGACCCATGCCACCTTTCACACAGGCATTTCGGGAGGTGCTGCAGTGTTGTTACCCATGGCCTCACAGTCTACAGCCAATCCCTCCCAGCTCTCTTCTCCACGCCTATAGCTCGGTGGTGCCCAAGGAGTTAAGCAGAACTGGTGGGTGTCATTTCAAGCAGATGAGTGGTTTCTCAGTTGTGGGCAAATGCAGGTCAGGGTGGGCGTAGCCTTCATATGCGTGCTACACCTTAATAGCAAGCTGTGAGAGGAAGGATGGCAGGTTCATTTCCTTCCACTATGAGCAAGCACAATAAGCCATGGCTGTGGATTGCTGAGCTCTGTATTATCAATAAAGGGCAATCACACCACTGGGAGTTAATGACAGTTTTGCACATAATAGAAACCTTTGAGAGTAATTACAGAGTCCCCTAATGCCAGTGGGACACAGGGCGCGCACACACACTCACACACACCGGAGAGCTGAGCAGGCTGTGCTGGGTGGGGCTTGGTGCATGGCACAGAGGCAGCCCCACATCTCTATTCTCCAACCCTCGACCAGCATCCCAGCTGGCATCTGTGAGCCAGAGCTCAGGAATAGCGCCAGTGCAGCTGTCAGAAACGAGGATCGCTCTTGGGGGCGGCCAGGAGATTTGTACAGTTCTTTCCTTCTGCATTGCTATCAGACTACTGTGTGGTGCAACCCACACTGCGCCAGTGCTGACTTTTTGTAGGAAGCAAGGGTTTGACTCATGTTTTGCTGAACACGAGAGCCTGAGTGATGAGAGGAGAGGGAGAAGTGTGGGCACGGATGTCAAAGACCAGCGCAAAGTACCAAGCAGGAAAAGAGAAGAGACAGAAGCACAGAGACCCTCAGTAATAAACTCTGTAGGCTCCAAAGCCTGGAATCAGTTTTAAAAGGGGTAGAGCTGGGCCATTCCCCCTCATTTCCTCTTCTTTGAACCCTACAGTTCTGCATAACCTCCTTCAAAATGTCTGCTATTAGCAACAGTTCCCTCCTTCCTTCCCCAGCCGAGAGATGCATTGAACTAATTAACGTGCAGAGTTTGTGCAATCCCATTTTGGTGGCTTAGCACTGGATATCCCTCAGCAGAGACGTGGCCTGAATGAGAAAAAGGCCATGGAGGCAGAAAGCAACGACACCAATATCTCAAAAGCCAAAAGGCACCGAGCCAGGGGACGGGGGAGGGTGATGAGTCTCTGGGGGCATCATCGTTCCAGGGAGCAGAATCAGGTGGCTGCAAGGAGGGGAGATGCTCTTAACAGGAAGAGAAGAATGGAAAACAGGGTAGAGAAAATAAAAGAGTGAAAGAGGGTAGAGCATCCATCCAGTGCAGGACGAAAGGGGTGCTGCACAGCCTGTTTGTTCTTGCAGTTCTTTAACAGAGGAGCACCAGCTCTCATTTCTGTATTTATATTTCCCTGGAGCAGCACCAACTGTATTTCAATATAAATGTAACGTAGTTAATTGAAATCAGTAATTTCAGCAGTCATTAATAACAAATCTCTAGGAAAGAATATCCCTGCTGCACTTAATGATCAGCATAAAAAAGACCCTCTTTGAAAGTGTAACTGTGAGCTCGGGGTTCATTTTATAGTTGATTGGAGTGAGTTAAACTTTGCCCCTGTCTGTCAGTTGTATATTTAAACATGAGAAGTTAGCAATATTTGAAGATATCAAAATACCACAGGTGCTCTGGCATGAATCCAGCCCTCGGGGCTGGTCCCCAAAAGAGTGACGTGACCCTGAAGAACAGAAAAGGTGGAGCTGGCCAACAGAAGTCGGAATGGCCCAAACTCTGCCGTGAGCCTCAGTGTCAAACCCAGCTGAGCCTCAATAAAACCAGCAGGATTCCTCCAGATCAGTGGGAATAACTGGCAGAATCTGACCCAGCCTGAGGCTCACCACTGCAGCCTGGGAGATGCTATTGCAGGTGACAGTTCGCTTTGCTCTGAATTGCGGGGATGCCCCCAATGTTCAAAACTGCCCACGGGATCGCATTAGCATGGCGAGTGCCTTCGGAGAGCAGCGTAAAGCGAAGGGACTCTGCCCCTCTGGCTACTGCATAATCAGAAACTGCGCTGTGGCTGGGGCACTAACTCCGAAACACGTCAACCCTAATATGAAAATGAAAATCCAGATGAAGTCTCGAATTAAAATCTCTCTCTTAGAACAGAATGTCCGAGAGTGGCTTTTTGCTAGAGGGACAAAGGAAGGCAGCGTCTGAAGACCCCTGGGAGACATCGGCTGTGAATACGCGTGGCGCGGGCACGCAGGAAACGGGCCGCAGGAGTCACCCAAAGGCAGACTGATTCCAGCCAAAAATCACCCAGCGCTCCGACGGCCCGCGTGGACCAGGCGCTGGGAACACGGCGCTGCGCAGCTGAAGAGCTCCCCACGTGTCGCGAAGGTTCCTTGTTGGGAGGGTGACCCCAAAACGTGCACATCCCCCCCCAGAGGGGCAGCCTCCCGCCCCAGGGCGCCCAGGACGCGGCTCACTCACCCCAAGGAGCTCGCTCCGGGATCCATCCGGAGGTGCTCGCTCACTAGAGGGGGAGTCTCCTTGGGATCCAAGGGGACCGGCTCCNCGCGACTTTACGGCCCCCACCGCTGTCAGGGCCGTGCCGGGGCGGGTTCCTCCGCCGCAGCGCGGAGCACGAGCGCTGGTGTCGCTCTGTGGAGTGCGTTTGTCACTTTCTTCTGCTGGGAGCGATCAAGGGCCTGGTGCCATTCGTGGGATTGCCCCAGGTATGGCGCCGGGGCTGCGCCACAGCTGCTGTCCTCTCTGGGGGCGGCTGGCAGTTAATGATGCATTGAGAAGAGCTTGGTGATGGGCGATCTGTGCGATTCCTTCGCCTAAAATCCTTTCGCTGTGGAGAAAACCCAAGAGGAAAGGGCAGATCGCGTCCTTTGTCCTACCCCAGTGATGCAATCTTCTCCATATATATGGCCATCGTTAACGGTAAACCCCCACTCCTTTAATTAGAGCAAGAAATGTGATTTGGAAAGGTGAGCAGCAGAAAGTGTGTGCAGCAATTACCTGTGGAGTACGCAAGAGGGGAGCCCAGGAGTGATGAATGTGGAGCAGCATCCATCTTAAGTGACTTACCTACTGGGGGGAAATTTACTGCACACTTGGAAATGACAGAGGTAGAAAAGCGGTCTCCAAAGTCCATCTTTGATCATCCTTTGGTGCTTGGACTGTCAGGCTTCTGGTTGGCAAGACTGTGTTTTCTTTATCCCTGTGTTTTGACGTACAAGCTTTTGTTTCCCAGCACAACTGGCAACTGTGAGTGTAACTCAGTGGTGAAATAAGCTCCAGTACAGGGACAGAGATGTTCCCATCTTCCAATTAAAGGAACTACTCTGTAAGTCTTGTAGTAGGTATCGCTGTGGCAGTGCCTAATACTGTGGATCCAACTGCTACACTTGCTTCACACAGGTGACAGCTACTTCGAGGCACGGTGGAAATGAAAACAAAAGTGCTGTGTACATAATGCAGTGATGGATTATTTCCTGAACATCACTGAATGCTTTGGTACTGCACCCTTACTGAAGGATTGTGCTGATGCTGAGTAGGATTTGTTTAGGCTTTCTGTTACTGGGGAGCTTATATCCAGTGCTGGCACAGCCTTGGTGGCCAGAAAAGGAACAAAGTGAAAGCATTTACCTAAATTTAAATTCCATGTGCTCAAGATAGGACAGGACATTGTAGCTCCAGGAAACCCAGGATCACATCTATAAGAGCCTAGTGAAAGCCACTTTCACATTCATGGATTTTCAGCCCAAACAACAAAAAAGCAGATCTCTGTTGGTCGATGAATCAGTTCAGAGCCTTCTATATCGCAGTAACGGCCTGAGGTGGGACTTGTGCCCCTGCAGAATGGGAGTGTGGCCACTCCCCTGTGCTCTCAGACTCACCAGAAGACCACCATGGTACCTGATGCACACCATAACCCGTGCCTGGAGGACAATGAATCTTGTTGTTTCTCCTTGGAAGATTTTTCTAACTGCAGAGGACACTTTTCCTGGGATCCCAGTCCCTTTCCAGCATGTCCTTTAATTGGTTTGATAGAAGTCTTTGGAACTATGCTGCTTGCTTATCTGTGTAGCTCTATTGGCTGCTGATGGGTGAATCTCAATACTTATGACCAGGATATATTATGCTATCAGAGCAACTCTGCTAGGAAGCCAGCTGGAGAATGAGGGCTGGCTTGGGAGCTCTCCATCATCAGATAATAGCTTGAGCTCCATAAAATCTCTTTTTAGCATGAAGTTCCATTTCTGGAGCACAGCAAATCCATGGACAATTGCTTGTTCCATCATGGAAGTCAAAACATTTTATCCTTTCAAAATCAAATTTTATTTCCTTTGAGTCCCTGTACAGCATCCTGAGCCCATGTCATTTATTTCCTTCAACATGACTGTCCCAGTAGGATCAAGCAGAAAGAGAGAAGATATCATTTGAAGAGAAAATTTTAGATGCTCTTTCTACTGACGAGGAAAAACCCACTCTGCTATTAGAGGAGCTCATCAGCTGGGAGGGACAGTCCAGCAGCTGTCTCCCCAAACACCACCTCTGGAAAACTCTACCTGAGCCAGCACTATCAGAAGTGCACAGCTCAGCACTGGCTTCCTGTCAAGGAAGAAGAGTTCTCCTTCCCTTCCCCCTCTCCATGACCAGTTAAGATCCAGTCAATTAGTGCTTTGTAAAGCAAACAGTATACACAGTAGAGGCAAACTGTCCAGAAATTCCTGTCACCCACAGGGTCTGAGCGTGTGGCCTTTGAGCAACAGAGCAGATCTTGGTGCAGGAGCAGGAGCTGAGTGCTGGGGTCTGGTCTCTGGGAGCTGGGTAGCGTGGAGCAGTGACTTTCAATGTCCAGGACTGGGGGAGAGAAAGGATAAGATGCAGCTCATAACAAAGAAAAGAAAAAAAGAAAAAACCCAAACAACTAATGAGCTGCACGAACTGGCATAGAGCCAGCCCCCAAAAAATCATTACCATGGTCAGGTTAAGACACTCTATTAAAGTGTCTATCAAACCCCTTGCTCTCAGATAGATTTATTGGATGAGAAGGAGAAGCTGGGGTCCAGAGTAAATACAATAATATAACAGGCCTGGCCTCTCTGTGCCAGTTACTGGAAAAGCTCTGTGAGATGGAGAGATTTGCTGGAAAATGGGAGAAATGGAATTTAAAATCTGACTCTGGGAAATGCTGAGATTCGTATCTTGTAAACCAACCCAGCAACTAGGGAGGCAAGCCTGGGTGAGAATGGAAGCAGAGTGCTGCTCTGAAAACCTCATGAGCTCATGGTTTAAGGCTCAGATCCCACCTCTTGGGGAAAGAGGAACTGCTCTGAATTACTCCAGCTACTATGAGATGAGGTGAGCTGCTCCAGGGGCTGGGAAGCCAAGGAGCTGGGCCAAGGGTGGCACAGTTCAGGAGCTGGGCACAAGGGGCAAGGACTGGTGCAGGTTAAGCTGGAATTTTTGAACAAGGACAATTTTTTTAACATCCTTACAACAGGTATCAAAAGCTATTTAAATTAATATGGTGGCATTTGAAGGTCAAAACAAACCTATCTGGCTGGAGGAAACAGCCTTACTCCTTCAGAGTTTGTGTCTAGAGGAACCCAGACCTGCCTGGTTTTGCAAGCAGGTCCATCATGCTTCAACGTTCCTGCTCCTCATTTACACCAGCATGTGGAATAGAAGACTCACACACATGGATCTGGCTTCCTCCTGGCCTCCTGCTGTTTGCCTAGTCCTTCTGGATTGCCTCTGTGTTCCGAGTCAAAGGGCTGCAGTGATCTTTGATGACTGGACTTACAACATGCTGCTCCAGGAGCTGAGATTCAATTTCTTTTTCACTTAACCTCAAAAGTTTTCATGAATAACATTCAGCAAAACCTGCCTCAGGAAGGACCCAAGGGACCAACAAACATCCGTTGCCTAATAGAGGTAAGTCTTTTGTTATATTTAATTTTTTTTTATATGTATTTTTAATAAACTGAGGACCTGAAGGGTGTTTCAAGACAGTCACATGAATGGAATGATGGATGGAGGGCTGGGTTGCTGAGCACATCTTGTCACGTGTGTGAGTAGAGGTGGTCCAGCAGCATGGCTTCACTAATGAAGCAGCAGAAGGCAGGAGTTGTGTGCAGACCTCCCTCCAGGCCAGGGTCAGTCCGCAGTGATGTTCACATGAGGATGGGGTTGGGAGCTGGGCACAGCTACATGCCCTTCTGCTTTCCTTTGGTTCTTTGGAGTCTGGAGAGCATGTTTTATGAGGAGCAGCTGAGGAAACTGGGGTTGTTTAGTTTGGAGGAGGCTGAGAGGAGACCTTATTGATCTCTACAGTTACCTGAAAGGAGGTTGTAGTGAGGTGGGTGTTGATCTCTTCTCCCAAGTGACTGGCAATAGGATGAGAGGAAATGGACTTATGATGTGCCAGGGGAGGTTTAGATTGGACATTAGGAAAAAATTCTGTACTGAAAGAGGAGTTGGAGGAATTGGAACAGGCTGCCTGGGGAAGGAGTGGAGTCACCATTCCTGGAGGTGTTCAAAAATGTGTAGATGTGTCACTTCAGGACATTGTTTAGTGGTTATGATAATTTTAGGTAGATGGTTGGACTTGATTTCGGAGGTCTTTTCCAACCTTAATGATTCTGTAATTCCCAAGTGCTACGGGGAAAAGTTTAGTGGTAAAGAGAGGTAAGTGTCCTGCTGCCCTAATGGCTTTTCCTTATAGACACAGGCACAGATCTTCCAGATGTGTAGACTTTAAGGTACATTTAAGCCTACAGTGACACAGGGGTGGCAGCCACGGATCAGATCACTCAATGAAGCATCAGAGCCTGAGAAAAGCCAGGGCTCAGACAGCAGACAGGAGAAGCACTGTTACAAATGGCTAGATCCTGGGAGGCAGGAGGGTCTCATCTGCACAGCACGAGGATCACAGTCAGGCTACCAGCTCTCACAGTGTCTGAGTTCAGCACAGGTCAGGGAATTCAGTTAATGAGGTCTGTCCTCTCACCAAGTGTGATGTCTGTAAGCAGCAGATACCATGCAGGACACAGGAAAAAACATTGTCTGTGGTCAAAGAAATCCTATTAATAAGCAAGATCATAGAATCACAGAATGATTTGGGTTGGAAGGGACCATTAACACTCATTTAGTCAACACACCCTGCAGGGAGCAGGGACATCTGCAACTAGAGCAAGTTGCTCAGAGCCCTGGCCAACCTCACTTGGAATGGTTCCAGGGATGGAGCAGCCACCACCTCTCTGGGCAGCCTGGGCCAGGCTCTCACCACCCTCAGTTTAGAAGATTTCTTCCTCATCTGTGTTTGAGGCATGAGCCCTGCTCCTCTGCCTGCTTACAGCCAGCATGGCAGGGCAAGGACACTGCCTGGGCTGCAGTGACGTCTCTTTCTGCATCGTATTAGTCACAAGCTGACACCTGGCAAAGCTGCTCCTGAGTCTTGATTTCAATTTTAATGCCTTATATACCAGATCTTGTGGTGCTAAATCAGGAGACGATCTGAAACTTGAGAAATATTTCAGTGTCTCAAGCTTTAAGCACATGAGCAAGTCCCAGGATACCTAAAGTTAATTCTAAGCATGAGTGTTTTCTACAGGAAGGATGGATTTAAGCATGTGGTTAAATGTTTTCCTGAATCAGAACCCTCAATGGTGAAGAATGAAGAGATGTTATTGGAGATGCAATTTATATCTAACACTTGGCATGTTAGGCAGCACTCATGTGGTTAAAACACACTTTTTCATTAAAAATTATAATTGGGGAAAAACAAATTAGAACCAAAATGAAATAGGCTTTTTATTTTTCCCCTTTTACCAAGAGATTATATATTTCCCAAACACAATTTCTCTAATCCATATCTAATGCATTAGAGGCATTCTGCTATTTTGCTCTAGACAAACAAATTTCCCACCCAGTGTGGGATCACAGCCCTGTTCCAGAGAGAAAAACAAGTCATAATAATACAGAGGCCACTAAAGGAAAATGTTAAAATAATTAAAATATGAAAGAAGCTGCTGTCTTCCTGGGATTTCAATTTCAGAGGTGCCTGAGGGGAGTGGGTTGGATATCTCACACTGATACACTGTTTGATAAAGTGTGATAAAGACTTAGAAAAATTGGCAGATTAAACTGAAATAAAAGCTGGGGATGTTTGCATTCAGAAAGCTATTAGAAGCAGTGTGATTGAGCAGTAAGAAGCTTCTTTTTATATGCAGGAATGCACTGGAGTGGTATGTTTGCTGCAGCGATGTCAGGGAGATCAAAAGAGTTGGTTTTATTAGTGGCACTAACTGCTCTTTTTGGCTGCTGGCTCGGCTGGGCCACGTGAAGCCTCCAGGACTGTGCTGCACAGGGATGCAGCTGTACGATGGGACTGAAGCTCCAGGAGAGCTGTGTAGTCATGTCCTGATGTGATGCCTCCTTTCAGAAGAGGCTCAAAACCCATTTGTGGCAGGTGTTTGTCACAGATGCCAACTTGCACGGCACTGAGATATTTCGCCCTAGTATCTTATTAAGGGCTCTTTCCCTCAAAACTACTTGAAGTCACCTCCATTCAGTTGCTTCCAAAACAACAGCCCTTTTCTAAGCTCGTTCAAATTCATGCTGTCAGGGTGCTGCTGAAAACTGGCAGAACAATTTGATAGCTCATTCTTTACCTCCTTTATTAGTTAACAAGCCATTTGTCTTTAGGATGCACGAGGGTGCACACCCAGAAGGATACCCTTGTTTCCATATAAAACCATAGGCTGACTTACTGGAGGGTTAAGCCAGGAAAAAGTGATAATCTGGTAACTCAACAGAAGTTGTGACTGCCTGATTGATCTCCCAGCTCAAATAACTGATAACTAAGTGACTCCTCACAACCAAACAGCCCACAGACAGCCAGAGACAGAAATACGTTTGTGCTGGGCACGTTTGTCGAACAGCCACGAAGAGCAAAGACATTCGTAGAGCCAGAAGCAATGATGACAGGGTCCGTTCTCTGACAAACTCCAAAACAGGCAAATGACAGCATTAAAACCGTGGCAAGCAGCTGAAGCAACAGTTGTGCCGACAACGGCGCCCACACGGAGACCTGATGCTGTGAGAGCCATTTTGCATCCGGCTGCCAAGCAGCACCACGGCAGCAGATTGCTCTGCCCGCGCCTGCACTGCCTCCCAGGGCAGCCACCCCTGCCAGGGTACATCCCCACGCTGGGACCCGTGGCCAGGCTGGATGGGTACTGGGAGATGAGCCTCCTCCTGGTCCAGGGCAGGCAGAGGAGCCCCCTTGCTCCGGGAGAAGGCTGGGGCTGGAACTTGGCTACACGAGCACACTCACTTGCTCTCTTCCTAAATACTGGAGCCATAAAAATAAGATCTGTGGGTTATCTGTAACAAAAAATCAAAGCAAGCACTGATTCAGCAGCAGCCATGGGTCACACACAGCAGCAGATTTTAAGTTTAGAGCAAGTCTTGCTACTTTTCTGACTCACTCTCTTTCACTCCAACCCAGACAACCTTTTTTTTTTTCCCCAATTGCCTCCCTCTGGCAGCTTTATATTGGTGACCTGAGGGTGCAAATTAGTTGTTTGAAAATACAGCAGTTAAATCAACAGCTCTGAAGTGTAATAGAGGTCAGGATAGTTTGCTTCCAATTCAGTAGTTCAGTTTCTGCTTTGGTTCATGCTATCTGCATTTTGCAAAGTCTCTTGATTTCTGAAGAGGGTGAAAACTGAGACCAATCCTCACATTCAAACCTCCATCCCTGGGAGTTTTATCCCTGTTTATTTTTAGGCTTCTAAAAAGAGGCAGTGGTTCCCTTGGTTCACTTGCAGCAATTTTCTGGGCCAGACTCCCAGTCTGGCCTATGTCCTTTGCCCTGGAGCTCTTCTCCTAAATCTGTCACTGCAACTGGGCAAAGGCCCACATTTCCCCCTGAATTTTTGGTCTGTCCTGATGCCAGTCAGAGTGTCTGGTCCGATTGCATCTTGCCTGTCTTTAATGGGCTCGTTAACATTTGGATCCGCTCGCCTGTTCCGCTGACAAACCCCCCCATAGTGCTAAATAAACACCACGAATCAGGAGAACCATAACCCAGAGCTGCAGAATGGGGCTTCAGGGGAAATATTTCACAGTAATATCTGAGCCTTGTAATTGAAGGCTGACTAGAGTGGGGGAAGGAGTGATTCAGCTCCACTATCATACGCTCGAGACTTGATTCATTTGTCTTGATTAGCAAAAGTTTAACTATCACATGCCTTTAATTAGTGGCTTTCTCAGAAGACTCATTGATGTGAACTACCAGGGCCAGACAGAAATTAAGGCTGGACTTGGGGGAGGTAGCTCTGTGTGGTCTGTTTGGAGGAAATCTTGGGTGAGAGTCTCTCAGGTCAGCAGTGGAGGGAACAGAAACAGTCTTTGGGATGAATATTGCTTTCCAGCCCTGATGTCCATGTAGCAGAGGAGAGGTGCTGTAAACCAGGCATCTGCTCTGTCTTGGGCAAGAGGGATGTGAGCACTGTTAGAGACACTCTGGAAGACAGGGGTTGCCCTTGTGATGTGTAAGTGTGACAAGGTGATGGTGCCAGCCAGCATCACATGGCCTCAGGTGGTTGCAATGGAAGACAAAAACCTTTGGTTTCAGTCCCTTTTTTTTTTATTATTATTTAATGTTCCTGCTGCTTGAGAATAGTGAAAGCTGCTACCTGCAATGGTCGTCAAGCTCCCACAAGTAGATGAGACTCGAATAACTCAAAGAAAAGAAAAAATTGTGAGCATTATTTGCTCAGTGACTGTAATAGGTACTTCTGAAAAGGTGCACTTTGAAGACAAGGAGGCTTGGGGTGGGGAATGATTTGCACTCAACCCTTTCTCAGTCCCTTGGTACAGGAGGAGAGTTGTATGCAGATATTGCTCAGTACTGGAGCTGCTCTACAGTGCTGGTATCAACAAATGGCACACAGGCAGCATCAGATGGCTCCAACACCGTAGCCAGAAGGTGAAGCTCTTCAGAGAGGGCTGGTGTAGTGGTTTGTGTGTGCAGGGCTGAGTTCTCTTGGAAGGCAGGGAAATGCCATAAGGAGAATTTAAGGAAGGTCATCAGTGACTTTGGGCTGCTTTTGTGTTGCCCATTTGTTTTCAAAGAGGTTTCTGTTAGATTATGGAGCATTTCAATCCTCGTTGGGACCTTTGTTCTCTCTTCTGTCAGACAACCACAAATATAAACTCGCAGGAGCCTTTCCATCTGAAATCGTTGGCCCTCATGTAAACAAGACCATTAAAAAGAGAAAATGACAAATGATGCTACCAGGCATGTGCTTCATTCTGACTCAGAAAGCTACATCTTTTGATGGCTAAGTGCTCCCACATGCACCTTGGAAAGGTCTGGGTTATTAGAGAGAGTAAACAAGTCCTCACTTTACCTTTCCTATCCTTTGTTTGCTTCTTTTCTCTCCCTCCTTCTCTCCCATATCCCACCTTCCAGTTTCTTACATTCCTAATTTATCATCTTCCAGTCTGTATCCTGGAGGCAGAATACTTTTGTTTCAGGCAGAATCTCTGGACTTCTGAATCTTTTTATTTTACTTCAGATTCTTTCTGATCACCTCCAGGCTTTACACACACACACATTTGTATGCGTCTCTGATAAAATCTTCTTCCCTTTTCCTTCCCAAACTCTTTTCATACATTCTTTGAGTTCACTAGTCCTATTTCCATCAATCTCAAGATGAAATATATGCTTTAGTCCCCCTTTTCCTCTCCTTCCATCAATCCAGAATAATAAACAGCTCAGATTTCCTATCTCTCATTATTTTTCCAGAAGATTTTGCCTTCTGGAGGACACGTATTTTCTCTTTTTTTTTTTTTTAAACTTTCCTTTCAAAGGAATCATCCTTCTTCCTCCGTGGTCCCTGGCTTCTTCTCCAGTGTTTTATTCAAGCTATGGTTGATTGTCTCTGTACACTCCTTTTATGCTATGAAATGAATTGCTAATGCAACCCCTGCCGGGAGAAGCATAGTCTGATCTTGTCCTAAATAGGCTCCTGTTTGCAGGGGATGATGTATAAATGTATAGACTGCATCATTATATATTCACTTAGTGGAACACAGGCCTCAAAAGAGGCCTGTGCTTATTCCATAAATGAATTCCTGGGGAGAGGGGATGCATCCAGCCTGAAGGTGCCTTGAAGTCCATTCCTGCTCCCCGTGGCATGGCCGCTTGGTGAAGCCCTGCATCAACCAAATGCATATTCCTTGTGGCTGGGTCTGGAAAGGTGGGAAGAGGTGAGCCCCTTACCTCTGCACGGCCGTGTCATCTGCAGGGGCTGCAGCACAATGCTCATGCCAGATATGTGACTTCCTTGCCAAGGTGCCTTTCAATAACCTCGCTGGCAGATGGGAAGCCCTTGCTGAGAGCGATTCCAGGAACTGTTACATTTGCAGTTCTCTGGGCTGGGGAGAAGCATCCAGGTGTGGTGAGGGGACAGGGGAAGATTTAGGTCTCTGGAACCTGCAGAATGGCTGAACTGCTTTTGGGGTTGCAGTGCTGATTCCTCCTCCTGCGGCAGAATGCGTGAGCAGGTCTTCAGGATGCAATCCTAAAACTTCTACTAAAGCCAATGGTCAGATTTCCTCTCAGCTGCTTCTGGGTTTTTTTTGTAAGCTCTGAGAATAAGAGAGGCCGAATAGGATACAGAAGACCTTCTTTAAGCCCTGAGGTCTACCACAGTCATCCTGTCTGGTTCTGGTGACCATGAGCCAGCAATGTGCCCTTGTGGCCAAGAAGGCCAATGGCATCCTGGGNAGCTCTGAGAATAAGAGAGGCCGAATAGGATACAGAAGACCTTCTTTAAGCCCTGAGGTCTACCACAGTCATCCTGTCTGGTTCTGGTGCAGACCCAGAACTGCCCCACGGGTTATATCCTATCTCATGGCCAGGATGGCAGTGGAGACACTGCAGTATCTGTGGGATGCTCCTTGGAGGAGCACTGGACAGTTTCCAGTAAGATCCTGCTGTGGTGTTGGCTTGGATTGTATTTCCTGGTGTAAGGAAAAAACCAAACCAACCCTGGGTTTTCCCTTGTTTCATTTTGTTTCCTTCTGCGCTGGGCTCTGGGCTTTTCTCAGGAAAACCCTAAACTGTCCTGTTAAATCAAGTCACCATGAGCACGGCCTCTGAGTGTAGTTTGTTATTCTGCTACTATCAGCTCTTATTCATCAACCTGGCTCAGTTTCACCTGAGTTCACTCTTCTCGGAGCTAAACCCCCGTCCTGCAAATAATCGCTGTCTTCTCCTCAGTGGAGCTTCAGCACAGAATTACCTGGAGCTCCTATAATGTGCTGCTTGTGTTTGCAGTAAAACCTCTCACTAATGGGCAAGGTTCCTGCTATTTCCATTTGTGTTAGTCAGACTCCTGGGGCATACAAGCTTTTTTTTTTTTCCTTAAAAAACTCCAAGAACTTATTTTAAAGTGTAAACAGAACCTGGTGTTTTATTAAATCAATGTGACAATTGCAATAATATTTTGCAGATTACAGGAGAAGAAACTTAAGGGAAACATTTCCAGAACCTCAGCACTGTGTATTTTGCTGATGCTTAAACAAACTATTCTTTGTTGCTGCTGTTCTTTCTGTGGTGCTGTTAGTTTGATGCTATTTGAAAAACCTTAAATGCCTAGAAAATCCTGCTGCTAGACAGGGATGTTCCTTTCTACCTTCTAGCCTGCCCAGAAACCTCTCAATTCCCTCGGTATCTTTACACTCAGCAGAGAGATCTGGCTTTTGCAACTCTTAACTTTTGCCTACGAGTCAGCAGCTCTCCGGACTCATATTAACAACCCAAATGACCAGTGGCACAATTGAGACCTGACGCCTGGGTCTGTACCAAGCTGCTGCCATCACCCAGGCAAAGCCCGGTTTCACTCAGCCGGTTGTGGTGACAGTGTGTTTGGTCCTGGCTTAGGAATAAAAAGCTCCATCAGCCCAAGTCCCCTGGCTCTCATTATGGCAAGGGCAGGAAAAACTTCTCCAGCTGGCAGGCATCTAACCACCGTTCAGCAAAGGTTTAATGTGAAGTCAGATGAAGCCTATCTCACCTCCTTACAGCCATACATAAAGCAGAAGGACAACTAGACTGAAGTTAGGAACGCAGTTTTTCTGTGGAACAAGAAATCCCCTTCCCAGTCAGTCCCTGGACCTTCCCCCACCCCTGCTTGCAATGCTAAACTGAAACCTTGGTCACCTGAAGCACACCCCTTTTATGGAGTGGCACCCACCCCATTCCACTCTGCTGCAGCCTTGCTCACTGTGAGGGCAAGGAGGGCATGGGAGAAAGGGGTTAACCCTTTCTCTACCAGTGCTGGGAGGAACTCGGCCACCAATCTAGAAGCTGTGCAGGTCTGTTTATACTGTATGAAAGCTGTGTGATGTATTAATACTTCTGCCTGACTATTGTCTCAGTTTTCCCACAGTAATGGGCTTTAAACTGTGTGCAGTGAGGAATTCTCTCTGAGCGCCTTCCTTGAAATGTCCATTCCCCAGCAGTGTAAAGGAAAGAAGCAGGCACCCTTGCTTTAATCCCTGGGTCATTTCTGCTGCTTTAAAGGCTTTTCTGCTTTCTGTCTGGGCTCACAAAATGCATCATTAAGCCATTCAGTAGAATGTAAAAGCATATGGAAGCTAAAGCCTCCTGCACTGGGGTCAGGGTGCTCCTGTTTTCTTCTAAGCCCAAGGCTGGAGCAGGCACATCACAGGGCTGCTGGCACTGCTGACAGTGGGGGAGAGCTGCACAGGAGCCCCGTGGTGATGTGATGTGATGGCCCCAAACTTCTCTGCGCAGCCTGTCAGTCGGGCTGATGTGTGTGCACCTGATGACAGCTGAACCCTAAACTCCCCCTGAAAGCTCCGTGAGCACATATGGGAAAGAGAGTGAGTGGGATTGGAGCAGACCCCAAACTCTTCAGCACCGCCCTCCGCAATGTCAAGTATGAGGAGACAAGGGCTCAGCCTAAGCAGCAAGTGTCTGCCTGCAGCTCTTCTGCTTTACACACACTGCTGCCAGTACTGAGACACATCTTTCTTTTTTTAAATATGCTTAAATATTTAGTTTAGCCATGAATAAAAAAAACCCTCATTAGTTGTGCAACTGCATCTTAGCATGAAGCAAATCATTTGTATAGACATCCTAAGTGTATAGATGGTGGTGGAGAGGAGAAGGAACAGTGGGTGCATGCAGAGTAACTGCAGAAAGAGTCACTTTTGCTGTTGTAAATAGCTGTTTGACTACCAGTCTTCAGTGGGTAGAAACAATTCTGACTGCAGGTCACATCGCTGCTGCAGGCAATGCCTTCTAAAGGCTGGTATAGTGCATGTTTACAGTATAATATTCCCTTGGCATCTTCCATGCTGCCTTAGCTTGAGGAGAAACCCAGGTGGCTCCTCAATGCCAGGCATAGAAAGGCTTTGCCTTCTCGCTGTGGCTGGCTCATTTCAGCCACTCGTCTCTGTGGTCCCCAACCTGAGCTCAGAAGCACAGACTGTAGGTGAGAGAACCTATGGAAACCATGAGGACATTGGTGGGTATCTGCTGCCTGGTGTTGCCAGACCTGTACACTTGGGAGTGAGAAATACTCAGCCTGGGAAGTGCAGGTGCTTAGTGCGGTCATACCTGCCTGTCCCAGTGCTGGACAGGCTCCACAGAGCCCACTTTGTGTGGCTTTGTAGAGCTGAAGGTTTCAGTGCTGATTCTGAAGATGTCTCTATTTGTCTGGCCTCTCCATGCTGATAAATGAGAATGGTACTAGAGGAGGGAAGAGATAATATCTCCCAGTTAGGTGTCACCTTTCTTTTGGTGGCTTGCTAAACTCCATGCTCTTTTCTGCATCTACTGGCTCATGACCTTCAGACTCCTTTATGAGCTGGCAGGGGTGGAAGGGTTGCCTGGGAGGAGGTGGAGGGATCAGGATGTCTGCTGGGATGTATATTTCCCTGTGGAGAAAGTGCAGAAAATGTACGAATGTCATGGTTGTCCTTTTGCTGTGCATCACAGCCCCTTGCAGATGAACCAAAAGCCTGGTTCCAGCCATGGGGCTGAGCATGCTCCTTGCATAGTGCTGGTGAGAAAAAGTCCAATTTCCCAGGTATGACCAGGAATACAACCCTGTTAAGATAGGTTTGTATGTTGTGGTGTTGTCTGGTTGACCCCATGGTCCATGCCACATCAAGCTCTCCTGTGGAGGGCACTGGTGTACTTTCCCGCTAACCAGCTCACACCATCACGTACAGAGAGAAACTCTGGCTCTCTGGTGCTCTCTTATCTCCTGGAGGGATGTAGAAATTGTGTGCAAAACCTCAGTGACTTTAAAGGCATGAAGCAGGTGAGAAACGTGGCATAAAAGGCAGCTTTTTTTGCCTGACAGTCTTCTTCCCGTTGTGCTTCCCCCTGTACTTGGTGTCAGAGTCCCTTTCAACCTTCACACCATATTGGTATGGATTACATGCCTCTATTAGTTATGTACCTTAATTCCCACTTTGGGACCTGCTTACACTGTCTTGCAGCCTGCTCCGTCTTACTCATCATTTCCAAATTAGCTGAACTTGATTGAGCCAGATCAGACTGCAGCCCTCGTGCACCAAAGCCAAGAAAAATCAGTCGCTGTGCTCCCTCCCCTGCAAACCCCTGCCTTAGAGAGCACTGCTCTGTGCATCTGAACAGAGCAGAGGCCACGTCTGTCCTGATGCTTGTATCAGAGTTTAATAGGGTAAAGAAGTTCACAAAGCTGAAAGGCTGTGAGTGGTTCAGATGTACTTACTGTGTCGAGACAACACGGTAATGAAAGCAGCAGGGACTGGCAAGGGGTGGAGGTGGGCACATGGTGATAGTCTGGTGCTAGAGGAGGGCTGAATGGAGGACACTAGGGTGGGTTCCCGTGTGTGGGACCGAATTGGGCGCTGGAGCCGTCAGCGTGTGTGCGTTTGCTGCGTGGTGAATGCGAATGAGTGAAAATAGTCCTACATAAACAAGGCTCCGAATTGTTGAGCTAAAAAGACAAATTGAGCTGAGCTGCATATTCGCTTTGCCCCTGGATGCCAAGAAGGCTTGTTTGAAGATCTGCAGAAATAAGCCTTTTTTTTTTTTTTGCCTCTCTTTTCCCAGGGAGCTGGAGTACACTGTGCAGTGCTTCCTCTTTTGTGCAGTGATCCTGTTTTTGTTCCTCTTCTGATTTCTTGTGTTTCATGCTTCTGAATTGCTGCAGTCATTCCCTTTCTATATCTTCCAGCAATTGTCAGGGAAAAAAAAGAGAAAGCCCCCAAAGCATTCTGCAAACTAACTTTGCTCAGCATCACAGACACAGACGCCTACCCCCACGGAAACTCAGGCTTGTTTGCTTTATTTAAACCCACTCCTTTGCACACATGATATAGCTTCACAGATGCCTGGAGTCTATTTACCTCCTGGCTTGTTTATCCTGAAATGGCCAATGGAAACTGCTCACATTTTCGTCTTGATAAGAATCCAATCATGGAAATTGATTGAACTTCCTCTTTGAGCTTTTCTCTTGCATTTACACTTTTCAACCAGCTTGAATTGTTTAATCTGCAGTTAATTTAGAGGCATACAGCAGTGGCTCTGATATATCAGGAGATCAAGATAAATGGCTGGAGTGTTTTTATGAGCAAAAATCTCTCTAGATTCCAGTGCATAAATCATTTGTTGTGAAATCGCTCATTGTCTTTAGGCAATGTCATAGTGAAAAATTCAATCTATTCATGAACAGAAAGTCAAGGGATTAGGAACAGTTTGAAGGGAAAGACTCCACATAAAAAAAAACAAAAACAAAAACAAAACAACAAACCAACCAAATGCAGAATAATGTAAAAAAACCACACAAGACAAAAAAAAAAAAAAAAAAAGGAAAAAAGAGAAAGATTTATCTCTTAATGCTCCCCTACCATAGCTTCCCTGACCATGTTTGGCTGTGTGGACTCTTGAATTCAATTTCACTCTCTTTGGCAGTAAACTCTAGTGAATAGGAAGCAATGCCGATAACCCCAGGGGAAGAAGGGTGTCTTTGTTTGTATTAATTTAACGAACATTTTCTCTATCCTTATTCCCTGATGCAACAGAGGAAAGCTGGGAAGTGGCCTAGTGATGATTTCTTACTGAGATCACCAGACTGTGATCCCTGGCCTTGCAGAGAGAAATTATTTACTACAGGCTGGGCTCTTTCTGCAGGGCTCAGACAAGGACTGGGTAAAATGCAGGCCCCAGAAGAGTCTCTGAAGCCTTTGTAGATAAAAGATTCCCCATTTTTTCACTTTTTCTTTTAATACAGAAAGTGTCTCCTTTCCCCCAGAAGAGAGTTAAGGATAGAGGTAGAGCCATCCAGGATTTCCACGTCTGGGTGACTTACAAAAATTTTCATCTAAATTCACAGTTCCCAGCTGGCTGATCCTAATACTGAATCACAGGTGCACCAGAGGTTGCAACTAAAGGTTGGGGATACCCAGATTGAAACTGGACCAGATCTCTGGACTTGGAGTTTGCAAGGGAAATGATGGGCATAAAGACCCAAGACAACATCTCTGCCTCTTCCAGAAAATGTTGCATGAGACAGAGTGTTGATGTTTACCTCTTACAGTGCTCTAAACAAACTGCTTTCCAAGAGATGGCAAGGGCTCACTGCCTTCTAGAGAGAAAAGGTGAGGGAAGGTGTCCATATAGGATCAAGGCCATCTTTATGAAGATTTATGTATATATTTAGGTGCCCTAAATTCCACCTACGCCTTTATGCCTTTCTTATTGGCTGGTTCTAGGCCTGCACATATCCCTAGTCAATAGGGAAACATTAGGCTTAGGGACTTAGAGATTTAGGTAGAATTTAGGCCATCTGAACACGTCCCTTTGAGCCTTTGTGCTAATTCTAGAGGCTCCATTTTCCTTCTCTGTCCTTTACTCAGATGGATTAATGGAGCTATTCCCCACCACCCCTTGTCTCCCCCCCCTTCCCACTTCTCTCTCCTTGGCTTTTTATCAGTCTGGAATTGTCTGCAGACATGGCAAAAGAGTGTTTGTTATTTATCAGCCCAAATCCATGATCTCATGAAAAAGAATATTTATTCATTCTGAGTAATTCAGCCCCTGGAGTCCTTCAGACATTAAAGTTTTAATACTTCTCACCTGGAACAGCTGAGCTAGCCAGGAGAGATGAGGCTTTGATGGGAATACTTGATACAAATTTCTGGCCAAGCAAAGCAGTAATGTTCCTGTACACAGGATGAGAATCCCGGCTTAAAGGAGCATGCATGAGATTGTGAATCATTTAACAGTCCTGATGAAAAAAGCCTTTCTTGTAGTTGCTGGGAAGCTCTTTCCTAGCCATCAAAAAGACATTCAGGATCCCCACAAAAAGGCACCTTCTCTTCTTATATTTGCCATAAGTGACCATCACCCAGGTGACTTCCCTGACCACGCAGTAGCTCCACGCACACAGAGCAGCCCTGTACTTTGAGAAGCAGGAGCAAAGCCACTGTACTGCTCAGCTACTGTGGGCAATGTCAAATGTGACAGGGAGCCTGAAGCCAGCTAATTTCAGTCTAACCTAAGGCAACAGTCAATGTGACTGCTCTGCGTTCCAACTGCCTCCCAGGTTTAATCCTTTTAATTTGGCAAAGTGATGCTAATGAGATTTCATTGACAGGAAGGCCTACACACAGGACTGCAGGTCTTGATAGAGGATGCTGAGGCAGGTGCCCAAGCTCCTTGGGAAATGCAAGTCTAACAAAGTCTTTCAAAATATTCCACAAGTTGCCAGCTTCCAGAGAAGGCTTTTGCAAATGTGTTTATTATGCAGGTACATGGTTATTAAACTGGGATTTTATGGCTGCTTCAGCAGATACAAAGTGCACCAAGCTTCCATCTCTAATAAGTAATAAATACGTCTCTTGGCACTGGTCTGCCCTGACACCTACAAACCAGGTTTATCCCAATTTTGAATACCTGGAAAACTGAAAAAGTTGACAAAAACAGTTCATGGGTTAAATGAATTACCTGCATTTCTTATCCATACCTGTTCTCTGAACCCAACCCAGAGCTAAGGGATCAGTGACTACTGAGACTGGGTTATACAAGGTGGTCCTCACAGTATGCAAATGGCAATGAGCACAGTTGTCCTGAAATGATGTTGAGAATCTCACCAGAACATGTCAAACTAACCGAGAATCAAATTCTAGAGATGGAGACTTTGGGAAATTCATCCTTTTTTTCTCCATTCGATGGAGGCATCTTCAAGTGTACTATGAGTATGCATAGGGATTGTTTCTATATCTGACTCTTAGAAACCTTTTTGGCCTCCTTAGCTACTTGCTTAATTACCTCACTGTCTTCAAAATTGTCACATTTTCCTCACATTTGAAATTAATCTGATCTATTATTTTTTGTATATAAAATTGAACAACACCTTCTTTCTAATGACCTGTTGTATATATTGAAAAACTATTATCATGTTTCCAATGTAGTCTTCTCTTTCCTGGATTGAACAAACCTGATTCTTTTGCTCTTTCTTAAATCACGTTTTCAAAATATCTAATCATTCTTGTTGTTCTCTTCTGGACTCGTTCCAGTTTGTCTACATCTTTTTTGTGGGCTGATGCCCAAAAGTGTGCACAATATTCCAGCTGAGATCTGACCAGCAGCAAATAGAGCGGAATAATTACCTCCTGTGCCTTTCATATGACACTCTTGTTAATACTATTCCAAAATGAGATCTAGCTCCTTTTATTTTTTTTTTTTTCACAAGGACCTTGTATTGTTGACTTGTGCTGAGTTTGTGATGCACACAAAATCCCAGATGGTTTCCAAGAACACTGCCACACACCTAGTTCTTCCCCGTGTTGCGACAGGCAACCTGCAACCCTTGGACAGAAATCCCTGAGTCCTCCCAGCTCAACACAAGGTAGCTCTGCAGCCAGGACGCAGTTACACAGACCACGAAGTGTGAACTATGCTTTTACTTGTCTACACTTACAACATGCATCCTAAAACTGTTGTCCCTTCCTATTATCTTGAACAGTGCTGACAGCTCAATTCTCCTTGGAGGATCCTCCGGTCCCTCTTTCTCCTCACCAACCTTTGCCATGCTCCTTCTAAGAAAGATGGTAGAGCAAAGAGAAAAGGTACATGAATTTCAGTACTAATAGAGTAATTCTTTGCCAAGTTATCTTTGATCCTGAGAGTGACACACAGTATCTTTCCCAAGGCCACATTCTGAAACATTTTTAACAAGGAAGCAGCAAGTTCTGAATATAGTGACATTAGACCTTGTCTGACAAAAACATCAATATCAGTGCATAATTAATGCAAGGATCCAGGGTAACGTGGACTGAATAGGGACAGAGTACTTTCAAAAATCAATTTGCTACCTGAATTACAAACACTACCGATTAAACCTGACAAGGCAAAACTCAAACAGGAGGAAAAAAAAGAAAAAAGAAATAAAAGAGCCCAGAAGCCAGTGTGCTGGAACGTGATGCTGGGACAAAGTCTCCAACCCTCTCTTCTTTTTTTTGGTCAGGTTACAGGAACGACTCATTCACACAGGCAAGGTCCAAGTGCTGCAGTGGGCTCCTCATGGGTCTTCTCTCCCCTCTTCCTCCAGTTTGACAGAACCACCATGAGCAGCAGTCAGGCCCTTTGGACACCCTCACTGCTCATGAGCAGGACCCCAGCTATGCTCAATGTGCACACTCCCGTGGGTACTGAGCACATGGTTTCTGCCTCCAGTCCACTCCCACTGCAGGATGATGACAACCTGTAGCCAAATCCATTTTATGTGGAACATTTTATCAATGTTGCTTTTCCCTTCCTTGCAGCACCCAAGGGATGATACAGTTCATGGCTGGGGAGCACTGTGCTATTGAAAGTTGACCCACTATTATCTTTTTCCATCATACACTGCTTTAAGATTTATAATCCTGACCCAAGGGATTTGATTGAATCTGAGCCACTGTGCCCTCTTTTCTGTCTCTTACGCCTTTGCATTAGGCAGCGCTGAGGGATGTGGGGTCTCACTGTTCAAATGCTTCCTGCAAAACTCAGGGACTGCAAAAGGTCCAGTTGGACAAGCAGGACCCTCCTGGCCCAGCACTGCTGTTGACAGACTCCATCCACATACCGAGATACCTTCTTGTCGGTGTTTGCTCTGTGCAGGAAAGGTTTTGGCAGATTCTTCCCAGGTTTGCAGCTGCAAGTCAAATAGCAGCAGCATTTGCCTTGTCCTAACTCCTTTCTGATGAGATTCTGCAAACCTGATGGCCCAACTGTTCCTTTTAACCCCATCGGTGCCACAGGAACGTGCAGCCCAGGCTTGCCGAGACCCTCCGCACTCCAGAGGGCACAGCTCTCCATCACAAAAGCAGCCAGCCTGTGAAGGAGGGTAAATTCGGGGAGATGGCACACTGGTGCTCTTGCAATTAGCCTGGTACTTGTAACCCAGCTTGCTGAGGTCAGAGCACTGCTCTCTGTCTCGTGCCTGATGTGCAGATGAGGCTGACCATGCTGCTGGCATCTCCTCTAGTGCATACTCCTCTCTTAGCCCACACCAGCATTTCCTGGAGAAATGCAGAGCATGCCCAGGGCACTGAAATGGTTAAACAATTTATTTGTCTCTGCTCGCTTCCTGAGTTCTCCCTGGGAGTTCAGTCACTGCCATATGTTCTATTACAGAGCATGAGAAATCAGACTGAGGTGGCAATTTTAACACCCTTTATTCATACATCCTATTTTTACACTGATAGATGTAAGATATGCAAAGTGTAATTCCCAGCTGAAGCAGACTCAGCACATGGTTCCCGCTGTCTCAGCCAGGGATGGAGGAGGACCAGCTAGGTGAGCTGGCGCCTCTGATCGGGATGGGCAGCTCTGAAAGGAAAACAAGCCCTGCCTACTGCCCAGGAGGCTCTGCTAGGTGCTACCTGTCTGTTTTTCACTGCTGTTTGAGCACAATCTTGTCTGCTGCAGGTGGTCAATAGCTTGAGCTTTGCTGGTGGTTTTAGTTTGGAAGTGGCATCTCTTGGCAGCAGTCGGTGAAAGCCACCAGCATGGTGGCAGTGGCAGAGGAAAAGGCACTGGCTGGTCCAACTGCTCCTGGCTGGCTTTGGGTGTGGAGGTCTCAGCTCTGTTAGCAGAGCACTGGGACATAAAGTAGTGGCCTTTCTCTTCCTTTGCCTTTTACTGAGACTGTTTCTCAGTTTTCTTTCCCCAGAAAGGGTGCACGTTGCTGAAGGTGTTGCACTTTCAGTAGTTGTCTTATGACAACTCCTTAAGTGGAGTTAAGTTAAAAACCAAAGTTTTGCTTTGTTCTAGGTACAAAGAAAGAACTTAAAGGCAAGGCTGTTTGCATCCTTTGCTGTTGCAGAAATGGAGCTGCTGCAAAGGGACAAGCTCAGCAGTTTACCCTCCCCTCTCATGAAGAGTTCCACCTGCCTTTTTATGCCATAGGGCTCCCTGGAACAGCAGTGAAATCCCCTGCATTGCAATGTGACTCTTGCAGGAAGTAGATAAAAGGATAAAAAGAAAGATTTCTAAGTTTAATTGAAGCACCGTGTGACTGAGAAGCAGATTCACATGAATGTCTGAAGGGAGGAATTTTGGAAAGATAGTGGGGGTGGGAGCAGAGGAGACCATAATTATAGCAAAGCCCTGACACAGATGCTGAAGCAGATGCATGTGGGCCAGGAAGGAGGCTGAGCGAAAGGGGGGTGGTGGGGAACTTCCTGGCACAAGGGAAAAGCACGTGTGTCCTGGAAGCTGTGAGTGGGGAAGGCTGGGAGAGAGAATCTTCTCTGAGGCCTGGGAGCAACCTGAGCTGGGAATGAGGATATTCCCTCCTCACTGCAAGTGTGAGAGGTGTTCCCTGACAGCACAGGGTGAGCTGAGCTTGTCAGCCTGGTGGGAGAAGGTTGGAGAAGGCTTTATGAGCCATGGACTGAGGGAGGCTGGTCCCAAGAGGTTTGTAGCTTGGACTCACTCCTGAATCTTTTCCCGAGATGGGTACATTTGCAGCATCCCTGACCTGTGAGCATGCTCTGCTGGCTAATCAAGGCTGAAGTTCATTAACAGCACTCTCTCCTTTACCTGACAACTTATTTTCATGAAATAAAACACAAAACCTCATCCTTGACCACTATGACAAAAAGACAGCCTGAGATGGCAGATGCAAGCCTCCTTTCATTTGGAAATCAGTTTAGAAATGAAAGGCACATGCCAGATGTAGTAAAATAAAGCCTGGGCAGGAGGCACTTAATGCACAAGGAGGACAGCACAGGGGTTTGGACTAGACTGGAATTATTATGAGATATTTGCCATGACATGACAGACTTTCAGCTGGCCTTGGGCTGCTGGGCACAAAGGAAACAGGAGGAGAAAAACCAAGCTGCTTGCCAGACTGCAATGTGGCAGTTAAGATTGTGCCACTGATGTAGCCATGCCTATGTGCAGACAGCAGTGTGTGTGTGAATAAATAGGTACATGTGGAACACAGCTATAGTAGTGTATGCTTATGGTCCTATTTGTGGACACACGCATGAAGTTGTGTGTGTTTTGTGTGTTCATAAGATAGAGAAACCTCCAATCCCAGATTCAACCCACAGAACAGCAAAATCTTCTCCTTAACACTTGATCTCTTACAAAAGATCTGATTTTCGTATTGGTGTACAAAAGTCTCCAAAACCAGGCTACAGTCTGAGACCAGGAGGACACTTCTGGTCTTGAAGGGCTTAAAATATCAGGGCCTAAAATAATGCAGTCCCAAACCTCAACCACTTAAACCACCAGGAAGGGAAGTACAATAAAAACTCCCTGAAAGATGGTGGCAGTCTGAGGATTTTGGTGCTCCTTCCCATTAACAGCTGGGATGGATAATTAGGCTGGACAAAACATCATAAAGTGTACACCAGGGAGCCGTGCAGAGAGGCAGGGAGCTGGACTGCATGATCTAAGAGGTCATTTCTACTGTAACAGCTATGAACTTGATGTTTTGGAGAGCCTGTTTTTGCAGCAGTGCTCAGTAGTGGGCCAGGGGAAGGAAGGCACACGATGTATCTCCTGCTACCATCTGACACCTTCCACTGGATGCCTTTTCTTTTTTCCTTCTCCTTGCAAATGGTCTTAACCAGACATCAATGGGTCTTTAAGGGAATGTTGCGAGAAAAAATAAAAGAGACACCAGCTCTGTGCCAATGGGAAGGAGTGGAAGCAAGCCAGGAGACTCTGTCTGGGGTGCTAATTAAAAGATATTTCCTGCCATGGCGATGCTGTTATTTATAGGACTGAGTGTGATAGGGTGTGAATGAATGTGATTAGGGTCCAAGTGTGGTAGGGTGTGAATGAGGCACCCCGAACTGGGTGCCTGCAGTTAGGGAAAGTGGCTGGAGTATTTTAAACCTGCCCATTAAAGCTGTGTCCCTTAGGAGGTGCAGGCGTGCACACGTAGCTTGTTTGCACAGATAAGGGCTTATGTGAATGTATAAGCTGTGCACATGAACTAACGTGCAGATAGACTTATGATGTACAGACCTGAGACTACGTGGCTATTTCCAGTCTTGTGTTCATCCCTTTTCCTCCTAGGAAACACCAGTCCCCTTTTAACACAAGAAATAACCCACTTTAACAGCCTTTTTTAACCTGCAGCTGCCGAGCTTACCAGCCAGAGCAGTCTGCCCAGTGCAAAGCCTTCTGAGCATTCTAGGAGGCTCAAACAGAGGGACCAAGCCTGCACGTCTCATGCAGGCTGCTTGGCGGGGCTTGGAGAAAGCAGATGGCAGCACATGCCTCCATGGGGGTCGTAAATCCATACTGAACAGGGCTTGCCACTTGGAATGACACCCTGTTCCTGAAGCTGGGGATTTATTTGCAGCATTTTATGCATTCCTCATGTCTTTGGCATAGTTAAGCCTGTACAGGCTGGTACTATTAAGTACCCCCCCGTTGGCTCTGAGTTAAATTGGGGTTCTGATCTAAAAAGAGATTATGCAGAAGCAGCCTGCACTCGTTCCTCAGATCCATTCCTTCTGGGTGTTCAGAGTCATAGCAGTTTTTGCTGCTAATTAATACAAGCGTATAGTGCTTTTGATTCCCTGTAGCACTGTGGAGCTGCCATTGTGATGGGAGCATGAGCTGGCATCCCATCTGCCCCATTTTCCCAAAATTCTGTTTGGAGGGATAAATCTGGCTTGGCGTTGCTTACCTGAGGACAGCAGAACTGGAAGGATGCAGCAGGGAGGTAGATTTTGCTCTGCTGGCTTTTTATGAATGATGATCATGCACAGGGCAGGAAAAAAACCTTTGTTGCTTCTCAGAACTCAAACACTTAAGCCAATTTTGGTAGGAGGTTTTTCCATCATGCCCCAGTCTGAAGAAACTAGTTTAGGAAACAATTGCTTGTGCACTTATACTGGTGGGTTTGGAGGGGGTGTACTCTGCTGAGTGTGGGGGGGGTGAGTGTAATTGTTAGGGGGTAACCTCAGTGCAGGACAGCAGGTCAGACTGTCACCCTCAGGGAGGTGGGAGGAGGTGGAAATGTTAGGGGTTTTTTATTTTATCTGAACCTACATTACCTACTTTTACTGACAAGTGATTCCTCATTAATACCAGAGAGCGGGGAATGAATATCTATCTATTTAGGTAAAAAATGATGCTGGAAGGAGTGTTGATGTCTTCTCACTCTAATAGAAAAAACTACAAACTTAATTTGTTGCTCGTGGGTAAGTCTGATGCCAAAAAAATAAAAAAGGCAGCTGCTGAAATTCAGCACCCCTCCTAGGGTGGGATCCAGCCCTCCCTTGACTATACCATGCTGGACTATCCATCTCCCAGTGTATATCCTGATGGAGAGCACCCACGTGCATGCCTGTGACAGGTCACCAGCACATGAGGTTGGTGTATCTCATGTCTTGGGCTTAGACACGGTTCCTGTGCCTGCTGCTGAGCCTGGGGCTGAGCAGCACGTGGCTGCCACAGCATCCACAACAAATCCCCTGTACCCTTCTCTCCATCCAGGGTTAACACGACTGTTGGGAGTGATTGTACCACCAGGATGCGGAGACGCTTGTTGATGCCCTGAACAAACCCTCTGCATTATGTGCCACAAAGCCATTCACAGATTCACAATGGAGCGTGTAAAACACGATTCCTTGTCCTCTTTTCTTGCTAACAAAAAGAGCTGCCCTGACTCGGGCTGCACCTTGCAATGTGTGTGGTGCTAAGTGAGCCGACAAGCAGTTAGTGTAGAGCTTGGGATCCAGGAGGCTTTTGTGCTTTCTCACGCTCGGTGCCATGAGACCTGCCAGTGGGAAAGAAGCAATACTTGGCCTTCCCTGGCTGCTCGGAGAACTGAAAAGAAATCCCCGTGATCTCATTCCCTAACACAGGGAGAGCAGAGCTGCTTCTTGATCATTCATAATCAGAGTTTGGGCAGTTACGTGTCTTGTTGGATACAATTCCTTGTCTTCCTCTGTGAAAGGAAGAGTCAGACTCTTGTAGATTAAATTTCTTGGTTCATGGAGGTTTTTTCCCTTCCTTTTCTCTCTCTACTTTTCTTTTTCCTTTGACATGCTCTCCCCTACCATCCTCATTTTCTCTCTGAGTCAAGCTACACTTCCTCATCAAAGAAGCTCTAATGGGATCACATATTTGACCAGCTGCCAGGGAAATTTCCAGTAACCTCTGAAACCCTAAACATTCCATTTTGGAGGATTACAGGGAAAATGTTTCATCTTTCTGATAGAGAAGCACCAAAAATTGAGAGTCGCCAGCTCATCTTGTGCTGTTCCGATGGAAGGAGCTTGGGCGGACTATTTTTAGGTTACAAAGCTGTACTTTGCTAAGATAAAAGCTGGTGCTCTTTCAAAGCAAAAGCCTTAAAGTGTGAAATCCATCAAGTCTGTTATCCCGGGGAGCACTGTGACATTGTTAGGCTGAGGCGGTGGTGAGCTGATGTCTGGTGAATGTAAGCCCCTGCCCTGTGAAGGCTGGAGTCCCTCTCCTCAGTACCCACTCCTAATGGCAGCCTCTGACACTCTTACTGAGGAAAAACCTGTCCGGAAATCAAGACCCAGTTTAAGACCCAGTTTCTTTCCCTGTGGTCTCTGTTGACTTCGTGGTCTTTCCTCTACAGCGAAGAGGTTGTTGGGCTTTTTGGTGGGGCCATTGCACAGTGGTAGCTGAAAGTCCAGGAGCATGTGCTTGCTGCCAGGCAGGAAGGAGCTGCATGCACACACATCCAGATCTCTCCTTGTCCAAGAGACACTCCTGATTAATTTTGGATATGTACATGTTGTGGGAAAGGACCTCCTTAATCCCTCCAAGTGCTACTCTGTGTGATGTATGCATTAATATTCCGTGGGGAATGGCAGTTAGGGGTTTGAGGAGATATGGTGCTGTGTAAGGGCTGTATGAATACACGTGGGAACAGCTAACCTGAGAGCATTCAGATTTGTTTACACTGCTGTGCTTTTGTTGCTCAGGAAGATAGCCATTTCCACAAGTTTTTCAGTTCACTGATACTAAAAATATAACTGTCCCAAACATTTTGAAATTGCCATAAGTGTCCCACTTAGGTTCTTTGTGAAGAAAAATATATTTGCTTTTTTTTTTCAGTTTGAAGCTGTAGTGAACAGCTGTGAGAAGAGCAAAAGAAGTACCTAGTTCTGAAACAGTCTGAGCCTTTCTCCTTCCTTATTCACAACCAGGCTCAAATCTCCATGTCATTCATGCTGAAAGACACCACTCTTCATTCTGAGAATCTCAGAAACACAGCACAGGACCATCCTCTTTCCAACTAACCCTACCCTTAAATTGCCACGTGCCTTCATTTGCTCTCATTAAAAATGAGTCTGGTTTACTTTCTTTCTTACAATCTTGTCAAGATGATGCAGGATAGGATTATTGCAGCTGCCTACATCCAGTCTGCAGAGCTGAGCTTAGAGATCTCTTGCCATGGTGCCTCTGCTCTGAGCCCTGACACATCATGTGGAGCTGCTGGGAATCACGGACCTGGCACTGCCAGATCTCTCAAGCCTTTATGTACAAGTAACATATGTGATATTTGTATTCTCTGTCTTATTGGGAGACTTTGTGCTCATGTGAAGGTGTCAAAGCACTTTATAAATATTAATTAATGCATGCTAATGCCATCTTGGTGTTTTATAGATAAGGAGACTGAACTGATGTGAGACATGGCCAGTGAGGGACAAAGCTGGGGAAAGATCCCCAAGTTTGTAGCTCCCCAGATTACAAGCAAATACACTGTGTAGTGTAAACAGCTCAGGTAACAGTTTCCCCTCAAAAGGCAAAGAAAATAAAGAGATTGCAATGATTTAGTTGTTTAACCTTCAGTCAGAAACAGAAAATAGAAAATATATTTTCCTATGGAAATGTAATTATTGTTTATTCTGTTGAACTGATTTCATTTCTGTATGAAGGTCACAGTCCCCTGCCCATGAGAAAAAAAAAAATCCTTTCAGAAATGGAGTTGAAAACCAGCAAATTACAGAAAGTAGATGAAGTTCTCATCTGACTTAAGCTTCAAGGATGGGATTTTCAAAGATAACTAAGGGATTTAACAGTCTGATTTCCCAATTTGAAGCCCAATTGTCCTTGAATGAGATCTCTCCAGACAGATGTAGTCCAGGGGGAAATAGATCTAGTGGAAATGAAAAAAAAAGGTGCCAACTCTACAAATGGGCCTTTAGAAAAAAAAAATCCTCCAAGTAATGAGGACTTTCAAGAACTGATGATATGTCACAGAGGCAGCAGCAATGGATAAAACCCACAAGAGGGTTATTTTAAAACGTCTGTGTTCAAGAATGAGCTAAAAAGGGAGGCTGTGACGCTGTTCGGTTTAGCTGACAACATCCAATAATTCTAATGTGATAAAAGATCCCGAAACATCTGTCAGAGCTCTCGCTAACCTTGCTTTGGGGGAAACTCTGCCATTACTGACTTCGCTGGCTAGAGAGACAAGGCTGGGGCCAGGCTTTGAGGGAGCAGCCCAGACATTTAGGGGATCTCTTCAAGGTAATCTCACTAAGACTGCTAGAGTAGTTTTCTCCTCTGGCTGCTACGATAACAATCCTGTGGCCATGACTGAGATGTCTGACTCAGCGTTGACCAGTGACATATGTGGAATGTGCTAGTGACAAGAATCCAGTTTTCACTCCTGATGCATATTCGGGTCTGACAAGTCACTAAAGATGAAATACAGGAGGACTAAAATTCCAAGTGAGGCTGGACCCACAGTCCCAGACATATCCTCGCTTCCCTTTCTTCCCAGTTAGTGCCCATACACGGACCTGTGCCTGAGACATGGCGTTTGAGCTGCAAGCACAAAGCTTTGTAACTACACCGGGAATCTCATTCCAAAGGGGAGGAGGAAAAGGGGCTGGGCAGGGAAGAAGCTGCCAAGTTTATTATCTAGGGGTTTGGGGGTTTTTTTTTGGCTAGAGATGACAATCTACATGAAAGTCCCTTTCGTACATTCATTACTGGAGGTTTTATAGCCTAATGAATGTGACTCATCTGCGTAATCGCATTGTTTTCCAGTGCTCCAGATGTTCTGTGGAGCACCTCTGGCTTGTGATCTCCCATTTAAACCTTTCTTGTAAACACCAAAAGCTGTTTGTTTGTTTTAATGTTCCATCACATCCCATTACCCAGTGAAGGTGAAAGATTGAAATGCAACATTGTCTTGCCAAGAGAATTTCTTTCCCCTCCTTCCTCCCTCTGCTTCCCCTGATGTATCTATGTCTAGTGTCTAATTAGTATGCAGTGGGTTGCAGAGATTCCTCTGTTAAATATCTTGTTGCTTTCTGTTTGCCTTGATCTCTGTAAGCAGGCGGATGCTACACAGAGATCTGGGGCCTCCATATCTCAGGTGCTGAACAATTTCAGTTCTTATTACTTCACGTGAGAGTTCAATACATCATTGTATCAGGGGTAGGGTGCCGTGGGACTTAGCTCCCTATCTTGCACGGTTATTAACGTCAGGGATAAATAAATACCAGAGGTAAACACTCCCGTGCAGTAGCACTGAATGCTTGCTGCAGTGACATTAGAGCTCGTCTAAAGGCTCTTTTCAATTCTGCAGGTCAGTCAAACCAGCTTAATTCTGTGACAGCTTCTTTTAACACAGAAGTGGATGTATCTTAACACCTCCGGGTGGACGCAGCGGGCTGAGTTGTAATCTAGACAGAAGTAACACCGAGCAAATGTTGAGCCTAAGTTAACTGTAGGCAATAGCAGGATGGTTCGGTACTCTGGAAACAAGGAAGGTTCTTTTTGTTTTGCAGGTCAGAGCTGTGTGGTTCCACTGCTTGCAAAGTCACACCTGTTTTAATTTTATCTCTTATGGGTCTGGACATTGTGCAGGTCTGGTCCTTGGGATGATTTGGGATCTCTGCATTATGGGGAGACAATTCTGCTGTTACAGGATTTAATGCAGGAATGTCCAAGTGACAACAGATTTGTCTTACAGTCATTTATAGTAGTGGGCACCTGCTGTAGTCAGTAGGTGCCCGAAGACCGTGGAGCCTCAAAAGTCAGTTGTGGAAAAAGTATGAAAATACAGAAGGAGAAATGTAATAATAAAAAGGGGATTTTGAAGCAAATCCCAGGATGGAAGGTAGGAGTAGAAAGGAGTCATTGGCCACGAGACAATTGAACAACCTGTGGAAGTCTGACGGGGGAAAATAAGAGCCAAGAAAGCACCAGGGGAGAGATGAGATGGTTATTTCAGTGAAGCTTTCAGAAGAAGGCTTTAAATATTTCAAAACGATTATCAACATATTAGGGACTGGAGATTGATTTAGTCATATGTTCTTTTGAGAAAAATTATGAAAACTAATAACAAGTCTAAAGTATGGCAAAGCTGCACTGCATGCTTCAGCCTTAACAGATAAAGCTTAGAGGATTGTGGGAGATTAACAGCTGATGAAATGAGTCTTTGGAGTCTGTCAAACATGGAGTTCAGTAGCAGTCTGAGCTCTCTCTTGCTCGAGTGCTGCAGGGCTTTTGAGGAGGAGAATGTGAATTAGAAACCTTGGGGAATATGGTTCTTAGAGAGGAAAGCCAGGCTGATCCTCAGGGAAGTGCCACATAGGGGAGGGCAGGGGACACTGGGAGTTCAATATGCTACATATATGTTAGAAAAAGAAGGACTCTGCAGAAATCTGGTCCATTAAATAGGACACCACAAAGGAGAATCTTCTCTGTTCTGAACAGATTTATTTGCTTCTGAGGAAGAAGCTGAGAGACTCTTCCCTGAAGGAATTACAGGAATCATCTTTCTGCCTCTGAAGGTGGCTCCTGGAGCCTGATATACTGGTGGCAGTTGTGATCTTCAGTAGCTGTTTCAACAGAAATGCCTTTGACACAAGGTTTTGTTTTGTTTCTTTTACCCATATATTAAACCAGTGGGTGATGTATAAAAATTAAGACATGTCTGCTTCCAGTTAAATGCATCGTGCAGCAAAGCAGAAGCAATACTGAATACTTATGTGCATTCTACCCTTTCAGATTTAGGGTTGGGTTTGGGCTTTTTTTAAGAGGTGGAAAGGAAATTCTTCCAAAAGGAATCTTCTAAAAGACATAATTTGTAGTTATTCACTGCACTATTTCTGATCAGTGCCAAGTACTTTCTTCCAGTTTTGATATTTTAAGCGTTACCGATCTGCATAAAATATTTTTAATGGAGTCGTTTCAACCTCCAAAAATTTGAAACATTCTGTTCTGATAAAGCTGAACCTTATTGGGAACATTTCAGTTCAGTTCTATTTCTTAGGAAAAGAAAAAAAATCACTTAAACTGACATGTTCCTCAGGATAGGTTGATTTCAAGAAAATGCCATTTTTTTGTCAGAAAAAAATATTCTAGGCGAACATTTTTCAACCTGCTCTGGTTCTGAGTTATTGCACATACCTTCACTGTCATAAAAGTTGTATCTGTGGTTACATTTTAATAGGTTTTTCCAATTTCATCCAGCTTTCCTGAGATCCTTCAGATGTTTAATGAATGTAGCCAGCTAATTTCCCACCCCTTTCTCTTAATATTTTTAACCAAGTAAACACTGTTTCTCAAGCCACTCCTTGATTCTGGAGTTCAGATGCTCTAGTTATTGGAATTCCAGACAAGTTTTTGCATTATTTATAGGACAATATGACAAAGACTCAGATGAACTTGGGCTGGATTTTCTATTTCTTTAAAAGGAATGTTTAAAATCCAGTAAATTCAAAAGGCCAGTGGAAGGAAGCATCGCCATCACCTCTGTATGTGTGGGAAACTGAGACACACAGTTAGACAAAAGGTGGAAGCAATCTCACCTAATTCTAGCCATCTACAAGGTATCTAGGCCAACCTTCTCATCTAGATTCCCCTTAGCATTAAGCAGAGAAACACCTCCAGAGTGTGAATCATTTCATGTATCTTAGTCAGGTATCGTAGGGTGGGGTGAAGCTCTCTTTGGAGCTCTCTTGTGCTCCACTGACTGTAGCAGGAGCCCAGGAAACTTCTAAAAATTTTGTGTAGCTTATGTTAGCCAAAACTGGAGCTCGGGTTTTGTGATAAGCCCAAGGCTTCTAAGAGGATCTGTGACAGTCAGAAACTGTGTATCTCCTGAGTTCAAGGCTGGTGCTTTAACCATACGATGGTCTTCCTTTCATAATCCTGACTCTATCTTATTTCAATAATTCATCATATTTCCTTCAAAGAACAGGAGTGGGACATCTGTAGAATGCTGAAAAGCAATTATTTAGTTGGGCAGCCAGATCATACCAAACACTTCTGCACTCCAGACTTCTGAAACCATCTGAACTTTTGCAAATGCTCCTGAGAGATGCCACAGGGAAGATTTCTTTTTCAGAGAAACGATCTGAGAGTAGAAAGCATTTCACACAAGAGGAAGCAACATATGCCACCACAACCAAAGAATAAATAAGGAAAAATAACAGGGGAATAACAAGTTTTTCTTTTGGCGGTGATACTGCTATTGCCTCAACACAGGGAACCCAAGTGACAAGGCACAGCACCAACAAACCTCTGGTGGCAGATTTTCTGACTGGAAAAAACACTTTAATCATTTCTGTTTCCCGCATAAATGTACGTGAGGATCCTACAGTCATGTGATCATAAGTGCATAGAATGGATGATAATAAATATCTCCATCACCCATCCTCTTTTGCCGGACAAAAGCCAAATCTTCTTGGTGGACTTGGTTTCAGACTATCCAGAATTGATTCCTGCATACATGGAGAGGGCTTCACTGCCCTGGCTGCAATGCGTTTGCTGCTGGGGAGGAGGCTGAAAGCTGCCTGGCTCAGACATCATGGTTGAAGAGTTCTGGGCTGGAATAATAGGAAAATATGGAACATAAGGAAGAACTTCTTTACTTTGAGGGTGACAGAGTCCTGGAACAAGCTTCCCGGAGGGGTTGTGGAGTCCCATTCTCTGGAGAGATTCTAAACTCACCTGGATGTGATCCAAGGTGTTCTGCTCTGGGTGACCCTGCTGGAGCAGGGGGGTTGTATGGGGTGATCCCCAGAGGCCCCTTCCAACCCCTACCATGCTGGGATTCTGTGATCTGCAAGGCAGAGAATCCTGTACCTCAGGATTGTGCTCACCATGTGCTAAGGAAGAATCACAAGACTTGATCACACCTAGGGAACTTCAGACAGACTGTATCTCCCTTCCCTGCCTATTTATTCTGTGTATTCAAGCACCATCTCAAGGATGTTTTTATCACAGACACTCTGTGATGTGAGGGACTATCCATGGCAAAAAAAGAGTCTTCAGCCTTGAAAGACAAGACAATATGAAGAAAGCACAGAGGGGAAGAAGTGATTTCCTGTGTGTCACCTGGGACATCACTGGCATGGCTGGTTTGAAGCACAACTGTGCCAAGGCTCCAAGACTGGTTTGCCTTTTCATCAAGCTGAGCTGTCCTCACTGAGAGGAGAACTCAGTTCATATCTAAGCCAAGCTCCTGCAGTAAGATTAGTGCACATCAGTGAGGTGTGATTTTACAGCTCTGCTCATCTTGATTGCCTCTTGCTATAATTTTCATTCCTTTCTCTCAGCTGGTGCCTTGCTTACATGATATGTGAAAATATTAAATTAGTTCCCTTTACTGGAAATTATATTCTATTAAACCATTGTCATAGCTACTAAGAGACCTTTCAGCTTCCTGGTAGACTTTGTTTTAGAAACATCTGACAAATCCTGTGGCACTCTTACAGAGAGTTCAAAGCAAAGGCATCGTAAGCTCGGGCAATTACAGATTAAGTGGTTTAATATTGCAGAGAACAGAACAGGGGAAAGGACAACGTGTTGGATATCTGTGGCCTTCCCCAGGTTGTACTTTCCAAGGCTCTTTGTGTTTGAGCCATTGTCCTTTGCCTTTTACATCCATCTGCAATATTAAAACACTTAATATGGGCAGTAATTATTCGAGCTGATGATGCTTTTTCTTTGAACTCCTTGCTGGAGTGCCAAAGGATTTGTTAGATATTGCAACAGTATGGTGAGGTTCGAGGGACATTACTTTCACCCCCCATAGAGCACCCGCAAGACAGAACATAATTGGACTACAAACTTTGAACTTGCTGAGGTTTTTCATCTTACTTTTGGTGTGCACAAGTGGCTATTAGATACTTGTCTGGATCATACTTTCCCCACGATCACAGAGAACAATAATAACATTAATTCTTAGCAGCCGTAGGATATTTTTTACATATTGTTCTCAAAGGCATCAGGAATGGTTGGGGGGAGTATTATTTTTTAGGAGTTGTTCTAAAGTTTTAAAGAAGTAGTTATTTTTGATGGAAAAATGGGCTAAAAACAGCCACAAAGTTACACAGAATTGAGTGAATAGTTCTGTTAAAAAAACCCGAACCAAAACAAAACAAGAAAACCAAGTAAAAGAAGTGGACAGAAATGTTCTGAAGCCAAGAGAAAGCATTCTTTGAGACACGCTTAAAACCTAACACCTCAAGGGTCTAAAATGGCTTTTTCTTCTCCAGGCTTACCAACATGCTGAACAAGAAAAACGTTTCTTTCAAAAATTGAAGTGTCCTAGCAATAGAATGTAAAAGTTAATCTGAGTTTAAATGAAATACGTATTTCTCACTCCATAGCTTCCACCCACCCCTAACCCCCTCCATTTTTTTCTTTCATCAAATACCTTTAAAAGAACAAGTTAAAAAACCCAAACAAATTGTTTGGTTTGACAAAGATTTTTCTGGGCAATCATTCTTGTCTGTGTTTTGCCCTCCCTGGAATAAACTGTGAGTCCATTCTCCACTCACACATAATCCAAGAGAGTTGCTGCAATTCTAAAGACGTTAAAGTCTTACAAATTTCTTCAAGTTAGGCAGTTGAGTAGAGTGAAATCTTGAAGCACCGTTGGAAAAGAGCTGTAGAGTGTGTCTGGAGCTTATCTAACTGCAGAGAACCAGACATTCAGCTTGTGGGATTTTTGTTTTGTTTTGTTTTAATCTCCTTTAATCTCCATTTCTTTTAATTTGGTCACAGGTTTAATTTGGTCAAGCAAACATTTGCACCAAGTATTTCAGTGATGGGGAAACTGAGGCACAGGACAGACACATGGTCCAAGTTCAGCCAGAAGGTCAGCGACAGAGCTAGGAAGAAAACTCAGTCCTACCCCACCCCAGTACAGTCCAAACGTGTCTCTCATAAGTTTTTCCCTGCATTTATGTTGTAAGATGCATTTTAGTCCTTGTTGCTTAGTGCATAAAAATCCAAACGGATTAAACATTGTTTAGGTTGTTTAACACCACTCTCTGAGAGGCAGATGAAAGGCTGGGGAGTAGTTTGCTGCTGGGAGCAGACCACAGAGCTGAGATTCCTGAACAGGTTCTTTTCCAGGCCATTCTAGATTATAACCCACAGTGTGAGTGCCTGTCTTGGGTCAGTGAGGGGTACAGAGACCCCAGGGAACCTCTCCACAGATGTTACAAAAGAGATATATTGGGAAGACATTGAAGTCCAAAGTTAGGTGGGAGTGATTCTCTCCCCATAGAAGACAGAACTCAAGAGACCCCAAAATACAGCCAGCCTATCCCTGTGGGTGGGCAGAACATGTTGCCTCTGGCCTCTAAGAGTCACCCCATTCCCTGCAGCTCATCCATGTCACCTTCCCATTCTGCAGAGTTCTTTCAGTGTCACCTTCTGCAAGCACTCCCTTCAGACAAGGTTCGGTAGCATTTCATCTGCTTTACTTTCTGGACTATAAACAGAGGAAGATGTAAGCAGCTAGATAAAAAAGTGCAGGCAAAGGGAAAAATAGTTCACTTTCATTCATCTTCCATTTGAGAAAAAAATAAATCATATTATTTTCTGGGAAAAAAAAAATCTTGAAACTTAAAAAAAGGAGAAAAAATGATGACAATTTTAATTAAAAAATCTGTTTGGTTTTTTTTTTTTTTTCTGCCCTGAGATTTCAGGGATTGTTTTGTTTTTAATTTCCAGAAGTCCTACTTGTACCCATTGCTGTTCACTTTTTTCAACCTCATTCACCCCAGCGCTTATCAAAATAGGAGCCTGACAAATGGCTTGATTCAAGGGTAGATGTGTCTTTGCTGGGAGAAAACACTGAGTGCTAAAGGACTCTAATCTACCAGAGAAAGGTGTAATAAAAACCAATGGCTGGAAGCTAAAGCCAGGCACATTTTGTGACACTAAGGATAATTAACCATTGGAACAAAGTGCTAACAGGCATGCTGGGTTCTCCAACCCGAGTCTTCAGGTCAGTACTGGATTCCTTTCCAGAAGGTTTGCTTTAGCCAGGTACAGTTGATGGACCTGAACACTAGGAAAATGGGCTGGAATCTTCTGTCTCAGAGCAGTGCTTTTTCCACTGAAATCAGTGCGTTTACATCTGCATAAATGGGAATTAAGTTCCCATGAAAGAACTTGAAAGATCAGAGCAGAAACTCTAGGCATCGCCTTAAAGAGACATGCTGTACTCTTCAGGGACAACACCCGATGATTTGGGAAGGGATAAGGGGGAGAAACTGTTACCAATCTAATCAGAATTCTTGAGGCAAGAAAAGTTTGTGGTTGTGCCGCATGTTAGTGGCTGAAGAAGCAAATTCATTGGGAAAATTGTGTACTTGTAGAAAATTCCAGCCAACCCGGGAGCTGTGTGAGAACTTCACTTTTGATCTACGTGAATAAAAACCAAAAATCCATGAAGCCATTCTCGTTAATTTATGCTAAGTGTTATGTTGATAGTGTAGTAAATCTTTGCTCAAAAGATCAATGCATAGATAAATAAAGTAGAAAAATAGATAGGAATAGGAGGAGTATTGTTAAGCAATAAGAGCTGCTTTAAAGCAAGTCCTGGACTCATCTATTTTGTCTAGTTATGATTTCTGCTTAAGAGAATTATTGGATTTAATTCTTTTTCATGTTGTGTGCTTCTCTGAGCTCTTTCCTGACAGATCTCTGATCGTCAGTGGTTTTGCCTTCAGCCTCTTGTGCTCACCTAAAAAGCAGCTGCTTCTCCTTTGTCCCTGACTGACCCCAGAGAAGGGGGTGGGAGAAAGAATGAAAAACCCATCTCCCTTTTGGTCTGTGGGTAGTTTCTGTTTTCTTCTTTTGTTTGGTTATTACTATCAACCTCTAGAGATAACGGAGAGGGAATCTGTGTGTTGCTGTCACCCACGAGGAGACCCACTTTGCACTCACAGGGGAACACAGCTGCACTCAGGTGGCAGTGTCTGGACAAGCTTCCTGGTCCCAGAGCAGCTGGGTGGCTTTCAGAGAAATACAAATTGCTTCACAAAGTGACAGTCAGTGTTCATAATGATCAAACAACCGTTGTGCTAAGAGGTCCACTATCAGGGATATCCTGTGTTGTACTGGTGTCTGGTTGTGCTATACTGGACTGATGGCTGTTTTCCTTGATGGAAACATCTCAAAGCTCAAGAAGCTTTATGCTACTGAACTTCTTACTGTTGGGAAAAACTGAATCCTCTCTGCTTTTTGTCTGTGTGGTTAGAAGAGAAACAGGCTCAGGACCATGACCTGTGTTCTCTCTGCCTACCTTCTTGATTCTTGGTATTGTACACATTGAAGTGTCCACCCTGTGCATACCAAAGGCTGCTTTCAGGATAACTTAGCATGGGCTGAGCTGGAATAGGTATGTTCTTGTGCTGTCTCCCTTGCCTAAATCACATGGATGAGAAACTGAGATCCTAAGATTGCAGGAGCACTCAGGCTCTCCCCACATCTGTACTCCACAACTGGGGCTGAAGGGTTTCACGGGACAGGCTTGGAGGTGTCCCATGTGGGTGAGAATGGGTTCGGACCTTACCTGGCTCGACTTACTCTGGTAATTCAAGGGAAAGGATTGCTCCTGGACCGTTGTGTAATCTGTTTATTTACTGTGAAATCTTATGTGGATTAGTGTTACTGTGAAATTCATGTACAACAAGCTGCTTGGGAAACTTTGATGAGCAAGAGCAGGAAGTGAAAAGCAACAAGAGTCCACAAAAGCTGGGGTAAGAACAGCGTTAAAGGTCTTGATGCCTTCATAACCTCTGCTAAAGCCATTGTGCAGGCACATAGGGTGCTGGGTACAAGCTCTTTCCCACAATGCCTGCGAAAGCACAGGACTGAAATAACACACTCAGATTTGCAGGGGTCATTCCAGTAGCCAACGTTAGGCTATTCTTATGCAATGAAAAGACTCTTGTTAATTACTGTGACTTCTTTACAATCATAGGATGTACACATTTGAACCCTGAAGGGTCCTCTCCAGAGAATAACCTTTATTTGCTTGATTGCTTCTGTTCAGTTAATTCTGCCTAATTGCTATTTTCTTCCTATTAGATCCTAATTATATACAGTATTTTCATTATAAAGTGTAATGTTTCCCAGAGAACTATGTCAATTACACAGACAATATTACCGGAGGTCTCATTTACCCCATTAAACCAGAGAGCAGTCTCTCTTCTGATTAAAACTGCAGCTGGAGGTATGGACATGGTAATGTCCTCCTCCTACAGTGCAGATATGAAAACTGATCAGATGCTGATGAAAAAAAAATATGATTAATATTTTTAAATGGATAAAGATGCTCTGACCGAGTGCTGAGAGCTTTAAAATCTTGTTTATTCCACCTGACTGTCTTTGCAGGGAAGCCAGTGGTGTACCTCCAAAGGTTCGGGAATTTGACTGTGAATTAATATTGTGCAAAGCATGAACAAATATTGTGTAAAGAGAGATCAAAAGATTTGAAAATCTAGTCTCATTAGAACAACCGTGTGAGCAAGTGCATAGTGATACAGTGGCAAGCACTGAATGGAATACAGAACATCTAAGAATGCATGTTCCTCTGTCTCGCAGGAGAGCAGTCTGTCTTTGCCTTGGAGGGTGGTGGAAGGAGTACGGATGTGAAAGGGAATACAGCTGGATGGGATGTGTAACAGGTGGAGGGAAGTCATTGCCACAGGGCCTCAGCTATGACAAGTCATCTGGGCCCACAAGGAAATGAAGACTTTTCCATTTCCAAGCACAGTAAATACCTCATTCAAGTCAGTAGAAATAACCAGCAGCTTACAGTGAGTTGAGAGCTTTTGTGCTTTGTTGTGTGACGCTGGGGTGTTTCTTTTCCCTGGAGTCCCAACACTGGCCCCCATCTGTAAATTGGGGGTACCATTGCCCTCACTGCCTCCTTCTGGTTAGCTCATTAATGACTTCAAATTCACAGACTATCACATGATGGAGGAGCCAAACAGTAGATGAAAAATATCATTCTCATGCAAAGGCTGCAGGTAATAACATTACATCGTAATTCAGGAGACGGTGCAACTCCAGCCTAACTCGGTGTATAATCATATAAGCATCTAGCACACATTCGACACTTCATAAATAATAAATAATAGTATTAATAATACAACTGCTGGCACAGTAACTTTCAATAATAACTAGATTTTTAAAATGTGTCAGAGCCAAATAGGATACCCAACATGCCCCGTGTTTACCACAGCTCCACAAGCCTTTCGGGAGAGTATCCAGAAATCCGGCTTCAGGCACAGCTGAAAGGAAGAGTGGGCAGAGCTGGGGTTGTGGACACAGGGACCACATTAATGTATCTATGGGTCACAGATTTCCAGAAAGCACAGAACGAAGAGATCTGGAGAGGTTACCTGTTCTATCTCCAACCTAGCGCAGCATCACGTAGACTGTTCCCATTCCAGACTCTGGTTTAACCTGGTCTCAAAGAGTTCCTGTAGTGGGGATCAACACCATCCTCAAGCAACCAGTTCCACTGCTTCATTTCCTAATGAGAAAAAAGTTATCCTAAAACCTAGCATAAATATCTCTGCTGCAATTTAAGCCCAGTATTTCTTGCCCTATATCTTTCTTTTTGAACCTTTTCTTTTTTGGAAGGAGGTTACCTCCTGCTTCTTCCTTTATCTGTTCTGCTAAGCAGCCCCAAGTCCTCCTGTCTTTCAGCTTTCATTTTTGATCATTCTCATTGCTCTGGATTTTCTCCCCTTTGTCTACCTTTCCCCTCAATGCTGTGCCAAACCTGAACGTGAGGCTCCAGCTCAAACCTCACCAGTACTCAAGCTAGTGAAAAGAAAAATCATTTGTCACTCAGGTTGCTCTCTGATTTATGTATTCTAGTATATTCTTTGCCCTTTTGTGTAGGATTCTACATTAATATATGTTATAGATCATTTTTGCTTCCGAAGCACTTGACATTTTTCCCCTAATTTTCCCTGTTTTGAGGTTTAAAATCATATTTTGCTCGAACATAATTTGGTTAGCTGACAAATACAGACATGACTTTTTCACTATTAAGAAAATAAGAAATGTTGCTGTGTCAATAAAGAGATCTTTAGCAAGTGAACAAGAACTAGAATGACCCCAATATTTCAGCCTCTAGAACATGAAAATGCAAAGAAAAAAAGAAGCAAATATAAGTGGAATTCAGAGGAAAAAAAAATGTTCATAATTTTTATTTCCTAGAAGAATTTTCTTCTCTGTGAAGGTTTAATTGGGTGTTATTCTTCTTGATTGGATTATTGACAGAAGTTTTATGCAGTTAGGCATTATCTCACTGAGATTCAAATTTCTAAATCCGCAAGGATCCTTGATTATCCTGGTCCTTTTATTCGCATTAGCAAAGTCGTCTCTAAAGAAGACAGGGCAGCAGAGCAGTGTACAATGAAATACATCTCAGTGCGACGAGTTCTGAGTTTTCATCTAGTCAAAGAAAACTGGAAGTGCTGCACAGTAGCTGTGATCTGTGTGGAGACAGAGGATGATTTGGAAGTTCAACAAAAGGCCCAAACCACTTACCAAGGATTTATGTGTAACTCGGACCCGGGTGAGGGGTGGTAGGAACCCTTTCTAGGCTTCTTGGGGATGACTCAAAGAAGACTCCCTGGATCTTGTAGTACATCACTGTCTTCAAGTCAAGTTATTCCTTTGCAGCCAGGTGTAGGAGCAGAAGATTTAGGTTACATTTCCGGCAAGAAAAGGAATCCAAGACAGAGCATCTCAGCCCCTGGGCCTGTTACCTGGGTAGCTGCACGGGGACACTCTTGTGGAGGTGCATAGGGGACATATACCATAGTGACAGTCTTTTTGGGCACTGGCCTTATGCCATCTGGGAGCAAGACACCATGTCTCTTGCTACAGCTCATTACACAGGCTTATGGAGGCTTTATGGACCATTACAATGATCTGATGTGGCTTTTAAATACGGAGCAACATGGGGTACTCTCATGGCTTTATGGCCATCTTCAGCTAGGAAAACCTAGGCCCCCTGCCAAAGCACTGCGAAAGCCAGGAGAAACAAGGGGATTAACAGATATGGTCCTTCAGTATCAAGACTGTGGTACTTCTGGTGGGAATGGATAGATGTCCACATACTTCTCCCACTCCTTAAACGCCTTCTCCCACTCCTTAAAAATGCTAAACAAGTATCAGGCATCCCTCAAGTTCAGGATCTACTTTTTCTTCATCAGTCTTTACATTCTTCAGTTAAAGATTGAAGCCTTTTCATCAAGCTGTTATCTCTGCCACTTCATTTCTGAACTCAGGGAACTACATGATTGGTCTCCAAGTCTTTGGTAGATGTTCTGCTGGTGGAAAATTGGCTCGATGGAAGGGTAAATGGAGATATCAGCGAGCATACGGGTAGCCAGATGGAGAGATGTAAACACAGAGAAAAAGCTGGATGAAGAATAAGGCTGAAAGATTGTGTGGATGGATGGACAGTGATTCACTATGGACAGATGGAAACTGAAGCTGTTTGGAAAACAGAATTTCTGTTCAACTGTGACACATTGGAATTTGTTTCCATCCAGAATGGGAAAAAAAGTTGTATGCTGGCATTTTTTAAGAAAATGGAAATGTTGCCTGCCCCCTTCCTCACCCTTGTTTCAGAAACAAGGACATAATTCAATGATTTAAAAACTTTGTAATAGAATGTGAAATATACTTGTGATTTTAGAAATAGCCATAACTAATATTCTCTATGATATGAAATAAAAAGCTGAAACTAAATGTGGTCACACACCAGAGAACAGAGAAAAACATGTATTCTGTTAAAAAGCCCACATTTCCACAAAATGCTTTCATTTTTAATGGATTTATATTGTTTTAAAAGCAGAGGTCTTCTGTTCCTGATCACTGAATCCTTCTCTAAAGGAATCAAGAAACAGTCTGAAAAGAGCCAGTCAAATATGGTGGAAGACTTGGAAAGAGACAGGGGATGAAATGGTGGAAACATGTCAAAGATGCATTGCTGAAGGTTCAGAATTTGTCCCATGGCAGTTGGTGACAGTTCTTAATAGGCTCAGTAGGACCAGCTGGGAGCTTACCCCAAGCTGGCAGCATCTAATGGAAAACTCTAAGCCACATCAGCCTGCCCAGCATGGGGAAGGAAGACTTGCAGCCCAGATATCACTTGCATTTTAGTGCCAGGCTTTCCAGATGATGCTCCTGAACATCCCGTCTCTCCGGTTTAACAGTTTGCAGAGAGGCCAAGGCAGGCTTCATGTGCCAGAGGATTTTTAACTTGACTTTTCCTTTCAGTGGGAATATCCTTTGTTCCCACTAAAACACATCCGTGCCATATGAATGGCTGCTTAGCACATAGGAGTCCTGGTGGGATAAGTTCTGCTTTAGCTGCCAAATTGTTAAATGATCAATGAATAATAAATCACCTCTTGAACTATGCCCACATTCTGTTGTTGCAGGTGATACTGTGCACTCAAATCTTGGGATGCATCTTGTTGTTTATGGAAAAGAGACACAAACTCTAGGGGCTCGACACCAGCCTCTGAAGAAGAAGCAAAATAACAGATGTCTTCTATGTAGCTCTTACTTTGGGTCCCTTCTACAGCAAATCTAGATGTCTTGTCTTCAAAACAAACACACCTAAAGACGTGGCTGTCTGCTTAGCATGAGAAATGCAAAGACAATGCAAAAGAAGTGGAGTCCCAGAGGTGACTGGCAGTGAAAGTCCAGAGAGCCAGTGTGACTCTGTGTGCCTCCAACAAACCAGGTGCACTGGGAGATAGAGCTGCTGGGACACTGTAGTTTTAAGTCTCCTATGATTTGCTCATTTTTAAAGGAATTGCACTCATTTTTCTTCCACCGCCCTTCTTAATTTGGTGTAGGAAGAAAATCTCTGCCATTTTTTGAGCCAGAAAGGCTTTAACACAGGGAGAGGATTCCTTAGAGGATAGCTGGGGATGTGAGGAGAAGACCATAGTGTCATATACAAGGGGGGATCATGAAGATCACCTTTCAGTTTGCAGCAATGACACCAATGCATCTTAAATTTTCATTCCACGTCCTGTTTTCCACCGGTCCCTGGCAAGAGGCAGGTGGCTGGCGTGGCTGCCCAAGGAGCAGGGTGGATGAGCAAGAAATCAGTGCCTTGCCACTGAATTTCAGTGCAGCTTCTGCTCCCATCCCGAGAGGGGCCTCTGAATATCCTCTGCCGTGTCGCATTCTACGGCAGGACTTGTTGCATATTCTAATTCCCCCTCGCTCCCTGATTTAGTGCTGCAGTTAATGCTTTTGATGTCAGCCTGAGTGAGATAGAAAGCTTTAAAAATTCATAGCTGACCTTTCACTGACACGTTTAGTTTCCGTTAGGCAAGCGTTGTATGGCAGGAGGGGAGGGCAGTTTTGAAGTCAGAATTGCCTTTTTCTTAAAACAAGAGAAAGCATTAGGGGTGTNCAGGGCGGGGGGGAAATGTCTCTTAAATGTGTTCAGAACATTTCTGCAGCCTGCAGAGCTGGGATTGTTTATTAGAAGATAAGATAGTGAAAAATGTATTTTGCAGAAAGAAAATAGTAAAGCTGGTTTCCCAGCAGATAAGAAGCCAAATTTCTATTTTATGCTCAATTGAATGATTCAGTTACATTATCTGGGAGGCAGCAGTGAAATAACACCCTTCGGAAATGAGCCTGTGAGGACAAGGAGTTCAGAGGAGACAGCCACGGGCCCATCACCCGGCGACTCGGCCATCCAGCCCTGGGACACCCGTGCGCAGTGCCATGTTCCCTCTGCTCCAGGTCTGGCTGTGGATGGCGAGAGCCACGTCCCCAGCAGCCTCCACAGCCTGCACAGTGCTCCAGCACGGGAAAGGTGCAGGATTAGTGCCTGTCTCTTCAGGCTATCCCATGGTACCACTGCTCTTTTGCAAGCGATGCTGCTTATTTCTGAACGGGTCCTTCCCCCCTTGCCACAGCCTGGTCCATCCTGGAGCGTGGTTCATAGGAACTGGCAGGACTGGAGAGGAGATCCATGCAGAGGGAGCTGTTCTCCATGTCTCCATCTCCATGTCATCCATGCAGGATGACATCAGGGCCTGGAGTGATGGAAGGGTTGTGCTGTTTTTCTCTGTACATTGTCATTGTGTTTCTCAGATCAGATGTTCACAGAGGCAGCTACTGTTTTGTGCAAGACGACTAATGTGACATGTTCCAGGACATGTGATTTTGCAATTTTACAATGAGTTCTGCAGCTTTTGGGATTTTCCTTAGAGCTCCAGCTACAGGAAAAGGGGAAAAAAATGAAGAGGAAAAAAGAAGTAGGAACTTACTTAGCCTTTTAGCTGCCAAGGACAGACTGTTTGTGTAAAATGACCACCCTGGATAGTCTGAAAAAAAAAAAAAGGTATTTTAAAATAAAAACTCCACTAAGTAAGCACAAAACCCATTCACATGATTTTTCACCCCGGGATTCTTAGATGAGGGACTGTCCATTTTTGACTGCTCAAGGTTGGCAATATAATTTGCCCTGCTTCTTAGGACACTTTACTTTTGTTTTGCTTTTTCTTTCCCATAATATAAATGCCATTCCTTCTTAAAGCTTATGGCTCCCTCTGTAAATGAAGAAATAAATGAAGCATGTGGCACATTAGTGCCAAGCTTTTCCTTGCACTAGAGGGTCTGGCTTACAACAGTGCTTGTTGTGTCCTTGATCAGTCCATTTTTTATTTACTGAGCCATTTAATTTGTGATTCATTATTTGTATGGGCCTGTCCACACTGATCATCCAAAGAGAAATCTCCTGCTAAAGGACACAGCAGCTTTGTGCAGTTTTTACCATCCTGTGCAATCCTAGCCTCTAACAGAACCTCACCAGACTTCGAGCTGCTCTACGGTTCGGGTGTTGAGCCTGTGGCTCAGAGTGCTCAGAATCAAACTCCTGCATTAGGAGTTGTGGAGGAGGATATTTTTCTGCATGAGCCTGAGGTGTGATGACAGCCATGTGCAGGATGTGGCCAGTGAGGGTGATGGCAGCAGGCAGGTCTGCTTCAGGCTGGTGGTTTTCAGTGGTTTGCTCAGATGAGTAATGGTTACAGTCCTGGTACCAGCAGGCGGATGTATCTGAGTAAATTGGCATCTTGGATGATGGCAAGATACCANAATGAAAATTAAACCGAGAGAGAGGCCTCAAAAGCAGAGGACAGGCTTATGAAAAATATATACCTTCACCAAAGGAAGATGGAATACAAATTGGATCTCTTTTAAAAATATGCCTTTAAAACAGACATTTTAAAGGGTGGGAAGGGGGGATAAGGGGGGAGGGAGAGAGGGGGAGCGACAGGGCGGGGGGGAAATGTCTCTTAAATGTGTTCAGAACATTTCTGCAGCCTGCAGAGCTGGGATTGTTTATTAGAAGATAAGATAGTGAAAAATGTATTTTGCAGAAAGAAAATAGTAAAGCTGGTTTCCCAGCAGATAAGAAGCCAAATTTCTATTTTATGCTCAATTGAATGATTCAGTTACATTATCTGGGAGGCAGCAGTGAAATAACACCCTTCGGAAATGAGCCTGTGAGGACAAGGAGTTCAGAGGAGACAGCCACGGGCCCATCACCCGGCGACTCGGCCATCCAGCCCTGGGACACCCGTGCGCAGTGCCATGTTCCCTCTGCTCCAGGTCTGGCTGTGGATGGCGAGAGCCACGTCCCCAGCAGCCTCCACAGCCTGCACAGTGCTCCAGCACGGGAAAGGTGCAGGATTAGTGCCTGTCTCTTCAGGCTATCCCATGGTACCACTGCTCTTTTGCAAGCGATGCTGCTTATTTCTGAACGGGTCCTTCCCCCCTTGCCACAGCCTGGTCCATCCTGGAGCGTGGTTCACAGGAACTGGCAGGACTGGAGAGGAGATCCATGCAGAGGGAGCCGCTCTCCATGTCTCCATCTCCATGTCATCCATGCAGGATGACATCAGGGCCTGGAGTGATGGAAGGGTTGTGCTGTTTTTCTCTGCACATTGCCTTTGTGTTTCTCAGATCAGATGTTCACAGAGGCAGCTGCTGTTTTGTGCAAGACAACTAATGTGATGTGTTCCAGGACATGTGCTTTTGCAATTTTACAGTGAGTTCTGCAGCTTTTGGGATTTTCCTTAGAGCTCCAGCTACAGGAAAAGGGGAAAAAAATGAAGAGGAAAAAAGAAGTAGGAACTTACTTAGCCTTTTAGCTGCCAAGGACAGACTGTTTGTGTAAAATGACCACCCTGGATAGTCTGAAAAAAAAAAAAAGGTATTTTAAAATAAAAACTCCACTAAGTAAGCACAAAACCCATTCACATGATTTTTCACCCCGGGATTCTTAGATGAGGGACTGTCCATTTTTGACTGCTCAAGGTTGGCAATATAATTTGCCCTGCTTCTTAGGACACTTTACTTTTGTTTTGCTTTTTCTTTCCCATAATATAAATGCCATTCCTTCTTAAAGCTTATGGCTCCCTCTGTAAATGAAGAAATAAATGAAGCATGTGGCACATTAGTGCCAAGCTTTTCCTTGCACTAGAGGGTCTGGCTTACAACAGTGCTTGTTGTGTCCTTGATCAGTCCATTTTTTATTTACTGAGCCATTTAATTTGTGATTCATTATTTGTATGGGCCTGTCCACACTGATCATCCAAAGAGAAATCCCCTGCTAAAGGACACAGCAGCTTTGTGCAGTTTTTACCATCCTGTGCAATCCTAGCCTCTAACAGAACCTCACCAGACTTCGAGCTGCTCTACGGTTCGGGTGTTGAGCCTGTGGCTCAGAGTGCTCAGAATCAAACTCCTGCATTAGGAGTTGTGGAGGAGGATATTTTTCTGCATGAGCCTGAGGTGTGATGACAGCCATGTGCAGGATGTGGCCAGTGAGGGTGATGGCAGCAGGCAGGTCTGCTTCAGGCTGGTGGTTTTCAGTGGTTTGCTCAGATGAGTAATGGTTACAGTCCTGGTACCAGCAGGCGGATGTATCTGAGTAAATTGGCATCTTGGATGATGGCAAGATACCGAAAGGTAAGACCTGAATTCCATGCAGGAAAAGAGCTCTGTATGGAGCAGAAGGAGCGGATATTTGCAGAGGCACAATTCACCAGAAATAAGATGGTAATTTAAAGAATGAACCACAGAAAATATTCCTTCTTGACCACCACAGATTTGAATACGTCTTGAGGGCCTGTGACCTATATAATATTATAGGTGTTTGTATGATTTCATCATTCTGATTAAGACTGAGTTACCACTGCAGCAGGCAGGCATTGATTACACACATGTCAAAGAAAGTTCTTGTTCCAACCTTAAACTTTAAGAGGGTGTAAAAAGAAAGGAAGATTTCCAAGTTCACAGAGCTCTTGGTGGGGACTGGAACTCAATTTCTGTACTGTAAATCACAACACTTACCATAACTTCCGTGTCATTATCAGCACTGAGTTTCCTTTCAACAACGCTCCTATGTATCAGTTTGATCCATGATTTTGACAACATGTCAGAAGGAATCCTTCTGAAAAGGTCTGAGGGAATTTTTGCTTCTACTTTTAGGATGTATTTCAATAGCTCTGAACTTTCCATTCTCACGTTGTATTTTTTCATTATAGTGTAACAGTCGCTGGTGAGCTGATAAAGTTCTGAGGAGACATGCAAGACATTTTAATCTTACTTAATGGTTTAATCTTTTCCTTATGAAACTATGGAAGGGTTTTTTGTGCAGATAGTTTAAAAAATTTTGACTTAGAGCCAACAGGAAGGCTGAGTGGTGGGATGCTGCCTTGCTTTCCTGAGCCAGTTTTCCTCTTGTGGGGTCATATGTTGGTAGTGAAGGCACCTGATAGACTCTGCTGTCACTCATTACTTTCCTGCAGTTGTTAAAAAGCTAGAAATAAATATTTACCTTTTCTTCTCCCACATCTAGTAAGAAAATGTTAAGCCTTGAGCCCAGCTGAAAGAATTTTCAGCAGAAGTTTGAGAACGAGAGAGTATTTAGAGAAAGGAGATCTCCTAAGGGGAGGAGGGACTGAGAATTAGAGGGATTATTTATAGCTTGCTCCCTGCTGTGGTTGAGGCAGTGCTGCAGTGTCCAACTACTCAATAATTGTGAAACCGCTGGCCCCGCTGCTTGGGAAACCAGGACAGCATCTGAGGTGGTCAGGAGAGCAGAGGTAGTGTCTTTTAGACGGTGCTTTCTTCACAACACACTTCTGCAGTTTTTTATTTCTTAGTACAATGAGGTCTTTGTCCATTACTGGGACTCCAGAGCATTACTGCCACACGAAAAAATGAATTCTATTTTGAGCCCGTTAAGCTCTTCACCTCTCGGGTAAAGGCTAGGCTGGCTTCTTAGGGGACCAACCCTGTCGGATGATGCAAAAAAATCATTGACAAATACTTCTGTGAACAACTGTCACAAACTCCCTTCATTAAATTTTGTGGTACAGCCTCTTGGGAAAATCAGTCTCAGTGTGAAATTGCTGGAAAATCCTGAAAGTTTGAGTGAAGGTTTTTGAAAGGCTGAGTGCAGGAGTGGAAATCTTGCCCTTCCTGAGTAGGATATGATCAGTCCCTCCATTTAGCTGGCTAAGCACAGTATCAAAAGAGATGCAGATGTTGCTGAATACAGTGCCCCTGGGATGGTAAAGAAGTGTTGTTCAAGAGCTTATGAATTTATTTATTTTTTTTTTAAAGAAATTCATGTTTACCATTGACCTGCATATTACCAAATCTCTCCTGGTATATTTGCCATCTTTAGTCATGAGTGAAGGACTCTGACATCTGATAGATACTCAGGAGTCCAGAGTACTGTGAAGAGAAAATAGATTTTATGTCCTATAAGAAAGTTGGATATTTTGATATCTGTTTTTCTAAAATAATAATAATAAAAAATTGAAAAGGATATATTTTATAGAGTAAGATGTTCCTGGACACTTTGACTGACAAATATCAGCACGTGATACTAATGTGAGGGTTAATTTTGCCTTGGTGCTGCAGTGCTCTAATGTGCTGAAGTGCCTGGTGGGAAACTGAGCTGAGCCAGCCTTTCAGGGGAGATGCACAAAGGTAGTTTATTGCAAGAGATCCCTACGTGACAACTCGGACCAACGGCTGAATACTGTTGGGGGGTGGCAGTGAGGGAAGCCGACCTTGCAAAACTCTGTCTTTGAGGAACCATAGAGCTCCACTGACTGGGGCCTTCAGCCCTCTGCCTCTGCTCACAGCTAAATTTAGTGAAAAATCCATAAGAAAATAAAGAAAACTCTTGGAGCAGGGAGGAGATAATTCCAGCATATTTGGGTCATCATTCGTCTTGTGTCAAATACACAAGAAAGAGAAAATGAGCAAGGCAGCCATTCTCAAAATCCCCTTCATCCTTGCTGATCATTGCGGGATCTTGGTACCAAGGTTTTCCTATTGGCAGGTTCAGGACAAAAGACCAGCTATAGGCAGTGTCCCTTTCTGTCTGCTGTCATTTAGACACCTGCTTTCTCCACTTTCTCCCTTATAAATGTTCTCTTCCCTTTCTTCAGACCCTTCTGCTGCAGGAGCTGACTAGCAGTGGGGATGAGTAGGAAGCTTCCAGGGGTTGCTTTGTATATATAAAAAGACAATTAATTAATTAATTGAAATGTACCCAGTTCATCTCCTTGTGCTGAAGTGCAATGGCACTGCATTACTTTCAGTCATTACATTACTTTCAGTCAATACTTCTAGGTCATTACATGGCTCTCCAATGTCACTATGTTACTTTCAGGCCATGGAACTATGGAGCCAGGTGTTTGCACCTCTGTGTCATTCATGATATTATATCACATTGCTCTGAGCATGACTTTTCTTTTGCTCTTCTGGCACAGACAGGTTGGAGCTCATACAAATCTCAGACCATCCTTCTGGGAATTTTCACTTGCTCTGAAGATATCAACAGGGTTGTGTTCATTTTTGGCTCAACCTCAGGTCAAACTCAGCCTCATAGTGCTGCAGTGGTGTGAAGGGACTCACGCTGGAATAGCAGAGAGCAGGGCTGGGCAGTGACATTGGCTGTGTTTTATCTTGCAGAGTCTGCTGCAATATTATCTGTTAGGGTTGCAAATAAAATATTGATTCACTCAAAGAACTTCTTTACGTGGGCCAAAGAACAGAAAGAAATTGTAGCTTGGCTTGAAACTGAGAAACAAACCCTTCCAAATCAATCAGGGACAGCAGGAGTTAATGAAGGGTTGAGAATAAAGCCGTTTTTCTTAGCATTTTGTATTGTTTTGTTAATCAGTAAAAGAGATGTCATTTCTCCAGGCCTGTAGGGACTAAAGTAGAACCCCTGAGATGATTACATTGGATATGAGCTAAAGCATCTTTCCAAGAGATAAAAAATGTCTGGCTGACTAATAACTATGAGACAACAAACCAAAAAAAGAGAGAAGGGAGAAAAGAGAGAAGATGTAATGCAGTCAGAGTCACCGAGGTCTGCTGTGGGAGCCTCTTAGCATGCACACAGCCTCCCCACCATGCACACACACACACAACTATCTCTTTAATGTGTCTGTTTCTCTCACTCGCTTTGTAAAAACACTGCCATGAAAGTGGGAGAGTTTATTTATAGAGAGAGCACAAGAAAACAAATGTTTCATTCACTGAACTCTAACCTCTTCCGATATTAATGTGTGTGATAAATTCGTTGGCTAAAGGCAGGAGATAAACGAACTGCACTTAGCCACCAAATTACATTCCTTGCTATCCTTCAGCAAGAAGAGGGAGGGAAATGCTGGCGACCGTTTTGTTCATGGCACCACACCTAGCACATCATGAGCAATACCAGTGACTAATAACAGTAGCTCCTCAAGCAGGTATTTTATTTCCTTAATACCCTAAAAAAAAGGAGTCTTAATTTCCTTCAGAAAAGGTGCCCAGAGCTGGGTTTTACCTCTTCAGGCTGCAGCTCCCAGTAAACCTACAGACAGCAATCACACTCCATACGCTCCTGCTGTCTGGATGAGGTTTCAGGCTCTGCCTGTGACAGCCACACTGGAACTAGTCAAACAGTATTTGCCAGGTAATTTATGCAGTTGATGTCACGATATTCTGATAGTGTTATTGGCCACTTTTCTCCACCCCCTTCTTCCATTACATATCCCTTTTACAGAACCAGTGAAACAACTTGCAAATAGGTTTAATGGATCAGACTCATGATACCTTGCAAATAAAATATCATAGGAGTAACCTCCTGGCTCGCAAGGCAGGAAGTCAGCAAGGACTGGAAGAGAAAAGCTCTCTTGTTCCTGTTACTCACTGCAAGGCCTGGTGGGAAGGTAGAGCAGGTTTCCTGGAAGACTGATGTTGCTAATGTGCAGATTAAAACTCACAGAATTTGTTATGGGCCATTCTAAGAATTGGGATACTTTCTAGAAAATTGATGTAAGTTATCTGCTTTATTCTTGAAAAATGTCTCTCTTTTTCATTAAAAATGTTGAATCCATCAACACCCCAGGTGCAGGAATAATAATCATGTGCTCTCCACAAAAGTTTAGGGAGGATTGTCTTATTATCCCTTAGCTTTTATTATGTTTATTCTACCTTGTATTTATAGCTGTCTGACACTGATGGACAATTAATAGCCATATCTAGGACAAGACAAAATTAACTTTTTTAGTCCTGCTGCAGCAGATGCTGATCAAAAAGGGGTGTGCCAAGTAAACAAACCCAAACCTCACCCATCCTCCCATGAGGTTTCCCACCTGCAGTCTCCCTGCTAAATGTTGAATGGGTTGAGGTTGGGGAGGAAGCTGCTTTGGTGGGAGTTCCATACGATGAGGGCCTACAGTCCCAGACTTACATGTCTTCGTCAGCTCTCGCTCCCTCGCTGACATTTAGTAGATCTACGCTGGGTCACAGGGTCAGTTAAGAGGAAGGCTGGTGGAGCTGCTCTGTGGAGCAGGCTGCGTGGCTGACCTGCTGCCTGGAGTCAGCTGCAGGAGGAAATCCCTGTGGCTGGGCGTCTGCTCAGACGTTCCTTCTCCTTGCAAACGAGACCATTCATTGACTGCTAATTTTATTTTATTTTTTTCAACTGACTTGCTACTGAAATGGAGTCTAATGAGGGAAGATCTAACTGTGTGAGACTGATGATTTTAGTGGTGTTAATGCATCCTATGCAACCTATGCATAAAATAGACCACTTATCAAGGTCGTTGTGTATTTGCTTTGGTGCAGCATCAACAGTATCAATCTTTCTTCTAAACCCAGCAGGTGATATAAAGCCAAGCAAGTATTTAAAACCTAACTTAGAAATATGAAAAGGGAATGTTCTCTCCAGGTACTCAAATGATTCTTTAGAATTAGCAGATGATTTAGTGACATTAACCTTGAAAGGCCCCAAATCTATCCAGCAAATCTAAACGGAATGGAACCGATTTCTCTGGATTGGCGAGGTATAAAATTAGATCGTCAGTTTATAATAGCTGAAACTCTCTTATTGATGATTAACCACATTTATTAACGACAGGCTAGAATCCCAAGATGTTATTTGTACATTGACTGAGATGTAAGATAGTGCTTTCTAAAGGACCAGATCATGAAATGCACCAAAGGTCACCATGAAACCCTGTAAAAATTAGAACATCAGTCTTGCAAGAAATCTACAGCTCATCCTATCAGCCCTTCTGTCTAGTGCAAAGCATTTCTGACTGGTTAAATCCTCTAGAAGTTTCCTTATTTTTAATTTAGTAACTGCTTGCAAGTTTAAACCCAGGCCTTATTTATGCTGGAGATTTTAGCTAATAGTACAGCTAATGCTGCTGTAAACTCCCAGGCTGGGGACGGCAGCTTTGATGGGCCTTGGGAACAGATGTAAGTAATGACAAATAGCTGACTTAATATATATTAAAAATAATAAAAGACATTTATAATACAAATGAACTTCTAGGAAAAATGAATAATGTTGCTGCCATAACATAAAGCAGGAAAACTCAGGCTCTGGGGCTGTTAATCATCTTACAGCTTAACCAGGGGACCCAGTTCCTAAAACTGGGCAGAGGAGTGATTGGGGATACGAACCATTAGCAGGGAACAGTTGGCGCATGGTGAAGTGTTTCTACCCCAAGTGGAGCTTCATAATGGAATACTTTTCAGCTGGATCAGTTTCCATCCTTGCTGCCAGGACCAGCTAAGCATGGGCTGAGCACCGAGAATCCCTACGAAGATCTCTGGGGACTGGCAATAGTCTACCAGCCTCTCGGTAAAGTTCCAATGCAGGCAACTTTGGTTTTGCCTGTTTAAATCCTCTTTCAATTTCAAATTAAACTGAGGACTCCTCCGTAATCTCCATGCTCACCCTTGCAAAGCATTGCTGTATTTTGGTCAATAACTGCCATGTTCCATCTCAGAGGTAGCAGCATTTTGGTGTTATGGTGTCTGTCCTTATGTGTGTTGTCTATAAATCACTCTTGCAGCTCTTAGAACAGAAAATTATTTCTGAATGTGAAGACAAAATTATCCTTAAAACACAAGGATATCCAGCCCACTCACCCAGAGAACATATACAATACTGCAAAACTACATCTCACTTTCCACTCTCTGTCCCTCTCTGCTTGCATGAAATTGCTAAGGCAGAGAGGAGAGAATTTGTCCTGAATTATAAATAATACACCATTGCAAAATGCTGGGGGTAGCAGTGGCAGCTAAAGGCTCTGCTTTGGTTCTCTGAGCCGAGGGAGAAATGCAGTTCAACTTACAGGATGTAAATATATATAGATATAAAATTAAACAAACACAGAGCTGAACTATTCTCTTGAAAATCATTTGAAAAGGGCAGAGTATTGGAATTTGGGACAACAGGAAGAAAAATGATCTTAGTTCGAGAAGTCTGCTTGCATTCTAATGAGAGAGGTTATTCTTGGAAAAACAGGCACCTTTACTCTCTCCTTCAGGAGAAGGTGGCATGTCAAGGACAGATTGCAGCTATCATACTCCCCCTGACTTCTTCATGTTGGACAGACAAAAATTATAACTGTTGACAGTAGTTAATGAGAACCTCCGAATGGAGCTAATTCCATAAAAGGAGTCTCTTAGAGCTGAAAGTGGCTTTCCTCCTCCAAAAATACTGTGGAGAGCTTGAAATGTTTTCCACTCATGAATTAAGACAAGAAGCTGACATCTCTGAAACCTTTGCAAACCTATAATCTGAAGAAATATTTCACTTTGAAAAACAGAAAGAGTTTTCATCTGGTATTTGAACAGCTCCCTCCCCTCCATAATTAAATAGTTAAAAGGTGGCACAACTCTTTGTTTATTTTAAAATCATGACATTAATAATTCTGCTCTGATTTAAACATGGAAAGTCATCTTGAACTGGAAAATTGCCATTTTTCAGAGAAAATGTCAGAACAAAATGTTTTGACAGCTCTAAAACTTAAAAAATACGGGGTTGAGGAACAAGTCAGAGCCATTCCCCAGCTTGTAAAGTTTCACAATCCTAAGTAAAACTGTTTTGGCAAATAGAAAAGCACCTGTTCTGGAGCTGCCTGTGGTTTATGTGTGCTGCACGGGACACCTGGGCTTTCTAGTGTGCCTACAGATCGGAGGATCTCCTTCCACACATAGAAGGTATCTGCAGGGGCATCCTCCTCCACATCTTCCTCCGACACTGTACTTGGCTCTGGATGGACCGGGCTGAAACATGCTTCCAGAAAAGAATTCCCCACTCCCACATCTGGGAGCATTTTACATCCACTTTTTATATTAGTCTTGATGCTCATCCTTGGATGCCTACTACCTGTGCCCCTCTCAGCTCAGAGCTACATTGTTCCTCCGCACAATGCTTCTGAAAGTCCTTCTTTTCACTCTCTCTCAGCACCCTGCTGTGCCAGGGATCCTCGGGAGAGATGCACACTCTCTGCAAGCACCAGAGGTTAGAGGATAGCCTCCTTTTTGGATCCATGATCCCTAGTTAAACTGGGCTTTGAGCACAAACCTGAGAATACCAGCAATCTTCAAGAATACTTGGATTTTGGCTTGCTTTGGTTCCTCATGGTATACCCTCAGCTCCTCATCCCTTCTCCCCACCATGCCTTTCCAAGAAGAGCTGCAGAGAAAGATCCTTCATGCAAACTTGTGCATCTCTCCCTGTAGATTAGTCGAAGGAGCAGATAAAGAGGGTTGAATGACTGAGTAAGGCTGCAAATGAACTCCCATTAGCTCTTGCTGTATATCTCTGGTGGAGGGGTTTGGTAAACAGTTAGCACTTATCTCTCTGCTCAGCATTTAGCTGATTTCCATAATGAGCTCCATTGAACTGAGAGGCCTCGAGGTGTCCCAAGGCTTCTGAGACGCAATGTGTTCTCTAAATCTGATTTATGTAAAGGTGAAGGCAATTGTGTTAACAAAGGAGAGGAACACGATCAACATGCAGTCTGCAGGCTGGGAAGGCACTGGTGTCTGTGGCTGCCTCTCTCCGAGAGGGATCTGACAGCGGCTGGCTGGAGGATGGGGAGGCATTGAGATGCAGCCTTGGAAAACGCAGCCAGGAGGAAGATGCATGGGGCTTATTTATTATTATCTTTCTTTTTTCCTCTCTCTCCCTTAAAAGCAGAGAAGAGCTGCATCTCCGAGGCATGCAGAAACCCTCGTAGAGGGGACGGGAGGCGTATCAGCCCAGAGTAAACCCATGGATTGCATCCCGCCGAGCTCCAGCGTGGTGCTCGGTTCCACCCCCGGTCCTATCGCAGCCTGGCAGGTTTGGCTGCAGAAACCTCACTTCGGGCCTGAGCACAACCTCAATTCCTCCTGCTCAGTCAGCTGCAAAATCCTGCAGGCTCCAGCAGTCCCTTTTGTGGGTTTGAGTCTATCTGTCACAACCATGAACAAAGACAAGAAAATTCATACAGGTTTTTACAAAAACACTTATTTCTTTGCATCATCTCTGAGGACCTCTCTTGCCATCCAGCATCTGTGGTCTCCAGGTTTACAATCTGAGGGCCTTTCAAGGTCACGTGCATCAGCAGTTACTTGGAGCCAGCTCTGAGACAGGTGGACCTCACGGGCTTTCGGCCGCAATTACAGACAACTATTAAATGACAAAATAATTTCACACGGGAGAAAGTGGAAGTCTGGTCATGTGACTGAATAGAACTAAGACTCTTGGGGAGAAAAAAAAAATACAAAACCCATAACAAAAAACAGGATAAAGATGCTATCACTGGGAATAATTCTGCTTTGGTTGTAATGGGAACTGCATGACTCAGTGGAGCTTTTGCATGGCTGGATGCTTTAAGCAAGGATAATCATAAAGAGAAATGAGTGGAACATGAACAAAAAAGGATCGAATACATATTTTTCTCATGGTAAATTAAGAGAAGATTGTAGGAGTGGAAATTTAGACAAGGCAAATGCAATGGAATGCCATCACAACAGAACTAGCCATCTGCATCTGCTTTAATCCCTGCTCGTAGGGTGGAGATGACAATATGAGTATGCCTGTCTCTCAAGAAGAGAGGTGGTTTTCTGCTAGTTTGCATTTAATTGTGTATTTTGCAATTTCTTACAACAGCAGCTATTCTGCTAAACTTGGTTTAATATGCTACAAACACTAACTACATAAACAACATGTCTGTCCTAAACCCTTATTATAATTCCCAGAACCACTTGCAGGCTTTCTGAAACCCATTATTATAATTATAATCAAGAATCACAGGACACTGTGATTTGTGCCAAAAAGACATGTACACTGAATTCTTTGTACAGGCCATAGACAGAGCAAATGAGAGGAAGGAGAGAGAGATGCAGCTTCAGTGCTGCTCAATTCAGCAGCAGTAACACCCACCCCATTTAATTTTTCCTCTTTCATTTTCCAGGGTAACTCGTAGCTGCTGAAATCTGGGCTAATATTTGCTTTGTCCTCCGGGCTCTCCTTTGGCCTCCATCCAGGGAATCTCGAGCCGTGCCCTGGTTTCCTGCACCCCCTGCCCAGCTCCAGCAGCCTCTGCCCCTGGGTGAGGAGCCGGGGCTGCTGGCTCAGGACCCGTCAGTCAGAGGCGGGGTGAGGAGCACCCCACTTTGGCAACTGCTGCAACAGTACCTGCCAGATGCAAAATGTGGGCAAACTCAGTGGCAAATGCAAATGCAGCATGGATCTTCATTTTATTAGGCTTTTGCACACAGTTCCTCTCTCTTGAAACACTTTGCAATCAAAAGACACTGGAGTGGACTATTTTGAGCCCTGATTCTTCACGCTAAGAGGTGATGCTGATTAGGGTGTGCCAGCACAAGGCATTGATATTAGTATTCTCTCCGAGGGGTTTGTCAGGGAAGCATGAGGCTTGTTTCTGATCTGGTATTAGCATATCTAGGGGGTAGCATCATGGGGTCAAGCTGCTGTCTGGCCACTGGAACAAATTTAATCTTTCCAGGTCTGTGCTTTGAACAAACAGTTGCTTTTATGTATGGATGTATACCTTTGAATAAGTATGTTTATGCCTGTGTGCCTGTGTATATTTGAGTGTATCTGTGTAAACATCAGAGCGGCATAGGGAAGGTGGTGGAACAGAAACATCACCTCCAGCAGTGAGGTGTGCCAGGAACAGTTCTTATCATGCCACCGCTCTCCCTGTTTGAGAGCCACTTCTGAGCACTTCCATGCAAACCTCTTTCTTAGAACAGAAAACCTAATGCTCATTGTATTGTTTTCAGCTCAGAAATTGAAAGTGAGAGAGATAAGGTCAGCTGCTGGAATCAGGAGTGGAGGCACCTTCTGGGTTCTGCCGCAGTTTCTCCCAAGGCCGTACTAACCCGGAGAGCTGCAGTAGAGTGAGCACAGGGCTTTAAACCCAGCAGAGCAGTGCATGGGATGGTGGGAGGAGGTTTGAGGCAGTTGTTGCTCTGTCTGCTGACACGCAGGAACTGAGACATGCCTGATCACCAAGCAATATGTGGTGGTTAACATCACCATACTGTAGAGCACGGGTGGTCTTTCCTGGTGCTCAGTGTGTCCTCAGATTTGCTCATAGGAGAACACATGAGGACTCTGGCACTTAACATTAGCTAAACTGCATCTGTTTTTCAGTACCAATAAACTAGCCAGTGTGCACAGTTATTTGTTTCCTTAAGATGATTATTCTAGATAGCTCAGCTCAGTTCAGAAGCCCATTTACACCCAAGGGTGGCTCAGAAGACAGTGTAGAGGACAAAAAGTAGGACAATGCAGTCTGAGGTCCCAGGGTAGAGTAAATCATGTCAGAGCCTTACATTTCTTCTCTTCAAGTCTGCAAAATATCAGAGAAGTCCATTGGCTAGATTCACACCTCAGCAAGCACCAGCAGAGCTCAGTTGGCTTGAGTGGAGTCGGGCTGAGTTACACCAGCTGAGGATTTGGCCTCTCAACGTTTAATGGTCATTGCCAGCTCAACTCAAAAAAATAAAAAATAAATCATCCAGGCTGAAGCTGAGCCAAGATGACCAAAGAGGTCACGAAGCTTTTAGAATTATTAACTCCTATTAGTATAATTATCCTTTTTATGACACCATAAAATTACATGGTGCCTTTCAGGACATAGATAAACTACATTCCCTGTGCTGAAGGGCCACCTCTCTCACAAACCACAGAGAACTGCCTGTGTCTGTAAGCCCCTGCCCTTTGTCCTCACTGCCCTGGGACTTCATCCCTTGATTAAATCTTCTCTAGGAGGAGGCCTATCACCCCCTATTCTCCAATCTCCTCTCCACACTTCCACCAAAAAGGCCTCAAGTGATGTGGAAAAAAATCATATATTCCTCTTGGTTTTAATAGTCTAAAAGTGGAAAAAATTTGCATTTCCCTTGCTACACCTTTGGGCTATTGCTGCTGCTTCTCTGTTCTGCAGGGATACGTGGGGTGCAGCGGGAGGATGCAAGTGGGCTCATTCTGGAAAACTAGGACAGAGGAAGTTTTTGCACTCAGTTTTCCCGTGAGGTGACTGGATGATCTGAAGGATACTGCAGGAAATTAGTATCAAACTCATACTAGCATTACAGAAGTGTGGAGATTGTCTGCACCCCCAAGTACCAGTGACCACAAGGAGGAATGCAGGGCTGGAGTAGGACAGGAGATCCTTGAGGATGACAAAGAAAATTGTAGCAGAACATCATATTGCTGGACAAACATAAACCCCAGCTCCCTGGCAAGCCGCTCTTTCCCACCTAACAAGCTCTGGGACTCTGTGGAAATAACACATTGGTATTTTTTTTCTCTACTAATGGTAGCGATGGATGGTATAGAAAGTGGTGTTCATATTAAAAATGACTACTCAGTTCATTAAAGATTGAAAATTAACCTGGAGAAGCATTGAAGCTTTCTGGGACACAACCAGTTTATTTTTGCTGCTAGTGTAATCCCTGAGAAGAGGAATCATCTCTTGCCATGCAGTCCTGCTGAGTCAGTGTCTGTGGGTCGTGTGATGTGATGTGTTACAATCTGAGGAGAAACCCAGGGTAAAGCTGGTTGGTTCTTTTGGTTGTTGGAAGTATTTTCAACCAAAATAATAACTTGAACATTTACCTCTGGGAAATGAACCCCTGTCACCTTCTGGAAGAAGAATTTCTGGTTGTGGAAACTTCTGAGATTTTTTGATTGCAAGCTAAAAACTGATTATGATTTGAGATGCAGAGAAAGAAAAGGAAAGGAAAAGGAAAAGGAAAAGAAAGGAAAAAAAATTCAATTTGCAATGAAATAGTTGTTTAGGAATTTCCAAGTTTAAAACTGCTACTTAAACCCTTCCTGTCTTCATTTTTTCACAAAAAAAACCCAGTCTTGCTTCTGAAAATGATTAAAAACCACATGGTTTTTATTTCTTTGTTTCTTATCTATTGCCTTCTACTCCCCCTGATACAAACGTTTTTGAACAGCATTACTCAGGACAGCAGATGTTACTTGTTTCAACTTAAAAAAAATCCAAGGTTTTAAAAACATAGAAAACAAGCAACTCACTTTTACCAGGAAGGCTGCTAAAGAAATAGAAATAATCCCACTCCTGACTGATACACCCTTATAGACTGGCACACACAGAACACAGAAATCTCACTGTGTTCTGACTGACAGCAAAGTGGAATAAAAGGGAGCTGTATTGGCTTGGATTTTCTACCAAGAGCAGAAAAGAATAAAAAAATCAGCACGTGGTTAATGAAGATGAATAGATGCAGGGAAAATGGAATTTTCAGGTTTCTAGGGGCTTTAAAACAACAGTGACTAAAATCTTCCTAATAACATAATTTAAAAAAATAGCATGTGGATGTCAAATTAATCTGGGCTGCCACTGCATCGATTTCAACCGGCTTCAGGAGGGAGGATTTTCTTCAGGGAGAAGTAAGGACTAATGGAAGTAGAAAGTGACCCTCAAAAAACTGTGTTTGGTACAGGACGAAAGCAGCGTCCCTCTGCAAGCTCTGCTCCCTCTGTCCATCCTCAGATGATAGGCGGTGATGCAGTGAGGGGGCATTGCTGGGACACTGCTCTGTGGCTGTAAGGGACTCCTTGGGGTGCAGGATGCTGATGAGGGACAGGAGCAGCCCTAACTGCTCTGGTCAAGGGTTTCTCCAGTTGTGGATCTGTACATCCTCCAGTTTGTGTTTTCTGCTTCCTCCGAGCGTAGGTATAGGACAGAGGAAAAGAGGAGCTGAAGGTACATGGAGACAGCCACACCTAGGAACAAGAGGATGGAACAGGGAATATAGGCTGCTTGGGTTCTGCCCCTTGACTCTGCCATTGGCTTGCTGTGCAAACATGAGGAAATCATTTCAACTTCCCTAGCTGTAAAATTGGGAAGTAGACTCTTGCCTCCACTTTTTGGCATCTATGGCTTAGAGGAACTTGCAGGCTTTTTTGGTCAGTGGGATAATCTTCAGTTCTACGAAGAAGTGAAGCCATTCTGCCAGACCAAAGAGAGGATAATGTCTCTGCCAGAGACCCCGTTGCAAAAACTTGGGAGCCGAACTCTGCAATACCAGAGAGGCTGCACAAACACAACTCCTGAGCTCAGCAGTGCATAGTTTCTAGCTCAGCAAGAGGCGGAAGCTGAAGAATGCAGTCTTTGGGAATGGTTTGTTCCAGCTTCTGGCAGCAACGAGTTCCTTCAAGTGCCTTTCCATCTTCCTGAAGGATTGTCTGAGCAAAAGCAGTGCTCGGTGTTGCCTGACACAGCAAGTCATATAAGGTCAAGCTCATAAGATATACGGCAGCGTGCGTGTGTGGGGTTCAGCTTCCACAGTGTTATGGCACAAGGAAGCATTCTTCCATTGCACGGAGATCTATAAGGAATCGCTGCCATTAACGGACTCCATTAAATGCAATACATGTGGGAAAAATTGCAGTTTGATTTAGTTCAGCAACATGGAGATATTGGCAAGATAATCACATAAAAGTGACACCTTTTATGGCCAAGCTCTTTGATTTTATGTCAGTGAGTTTCAATTTCTCACATTTTTATGTTCATATATAGGTCCTTGTTCTAATGTATGCATTAGCTGGCGTAAAGGTTAAATAGATTGTTTTAGCATTTGGGGATACAGCTTGTGGATATGCACAAATCTGCAGTGAGCTGGGTGAATTATTTTGGGTAGGCAGGAACTGTGAGAAGGGAATAGGAATTATTCCTCTAAATTGATCCCATCTCAAAAAAAGAAACAATGAGGAAAGAAGTATTATATATATTTAACATGATTTGAAAAGCAGACCTACAGGCTTCCCAAGTACTGTCAGAAGGAGCAGATGGTGTGGGTCACCCTGCTTCATGAAATGCTCCAAATCTGAATATTTATTTTTAAATGCAAAAAGTATACATTCCGTGCATGGCAGATTGTGATCTCCCTTACATCAGCAAAACTGTCTGAAGATGGGATTGGTCCTGGATTGACACTGAGAGTCACAGAGGGCTGGAGAAGCTGTGACCATAACCTGGCCCCCTGGGGAGAAACTCAGTCTCAAGGTCTGGTTCCATTGTTAAGCAGCTACAACTAGAATTCCTGCCCTGTTCCAGTGCTTTCAAATCCAGATATTTCTGTTATACAGAGTCCTAGTTGGGAGATACTCAGTGTAGGTGCTGAGTCTCCTGTAAAAAGTGTGGGTAAATCAGCAATGACATCACTGGTGTGACTGTTAAAAGCATTTCACACTCCCCTGCAGTGTGAGGCAGGCGATGGGAGTTCGGTGCCACAGACCCAGCTGATTGATACCATTCCTTATCATCATGGTTAGCCTGGGCCAAACAGACACCTTGGTGAAGTCATATTTCAATAGCCCTTAAACCACCTTGGTACATTGAATCCCTCAATTTATCTATTCTTCATACATCCTTAGTGTCTCTTCTACAACCCCCCCTCTGCATGTCCCTGCTACTTTACCAAGAAGTCTTTGAAAGGCTAGTACCACAAGTCTGGATTCTAACAGGTAATTTCTTTTTCTTTTTTTTTTCTCTCTCTCCCACCCCCCCTTCTTTTTTTAATTCCTTTTTAGCTACATCTGAAATTCTTTTGGCCCTATCATTCCCTGAATCTGGATAGATAACTCTTCAGCTCATGAAGGGGATTCAAGTTGTCTCTTTAAATCTTTCTCTTCCCCCCACTTCACATACTCCCAACACCTCTCAGTCTTTTCATTTCACCTCATTTAAATATTCAACCCAATTTCAAGGCTTAATAATGATGAATAAGATTGAGATTAGGATTTAATAAGAGTGTTAAGGAAAGATTTGTCATTCCAATGGCTGTAGGTCTTGGCTGAAATTGAATTGGCATCCAGCCTCTGGGCATGCGTCGGGTGAAGCTGTTTGCTGGCTCCCATTACAATTTTCTCTAGAGCAGGAAAGATTTTCTGTTCTCAGCCCTGATCAGACAGGGGATGGCTTACTCTAGCAAATGGTGCCCTCACAATCCTCCTCAATTAAAGGCAGTTTCAATCAAGGACTGGAAAGCTTTGGAACTCTGTATGGATCGAGATAATATTAGGTAATAGGTCTTAGCTCTCTTCATTAGTGCATTTCCCACCCAGGTATGACTTGGATCAGTGCTTGTTAGGGTCTCAATTCCCGTTCTGGAACTGAGATGAATCTCAGAGAGAAAGCCTAAATTCATAACTAAGTCTCTGACTGCTTTGAATATTGCCACTTGGTCTATGTGGAGGTTCAGCTGTCAGATCAAAGCTCATGGAGGATGCCTGTGTGATGAGCACACTAAATTCCATTGTTGCTTTACAGATGTCTGCTAATACCATTAGCTATGTGCAGCACGAGCTATGTCTTCTGGGAGCTGCATGCTAGGATCTGCAAATGGTCATGGTGAGCTGAGCAAAAAACCTCTGGACCTGCAGCAGGTCCAGGAGTAAGTTTGTGCCCAGGCAAAGTGTGCTGAGACTTGAGAACCCAGAGTGTGATGTGTCTGCATGCCAGAGTGCTGAAGATTGGTGTTGAGAATGGGACAATGCCAGTAGTTCTCTGAGAAACTTCTTCCACCCTGATCTAACTGCCCATTCTAGTGTGCCCTTAATGTAAGCGTCAGGCTGCAGAAAGTAATTTATATCTCCTGAATTACGGTTTGTTGTATGTGACCATAGCAAGTTTCATGTTTGAGACACCCATTCCCAAAGCACTCTGCAGCCCTTACTGCCTCTCTCTTCCTGCTCATCCACCCTGTGGACTGTGCTGGTTTCAGTGCTGTGGGCATCAGGCAGCTGAGCGAGTTTCAACACCCCTAAAACGTACAAGGCCCGTTGTGCTTGGGCTCAAAATACACCAGCATAGAGGCTCAAACTGCCCTGACAAAGGCTTGCTGGAGTGCCTGTTTGCCTTGTGCACGCAAGGCACAGAGAGGCTTAAGGCTTCTAAAGATTTAGGGACAGATTCCTGGAAAAGAAAAAGTGCTGAAGCTCTTTGGAAACCAGGGGGCTTGTGCCACTTTACTCCAGGCGAGGGTGTGGACCTTCAGGGTGCTCTAACTGCTTAAATTGCTCTGCAGTTTTAGGGAGTTTACAGTAAGCCTCTTAAACTGCTCGGAGGGCTTACAGTATCTTAAGCTTCTTAAATTATATTAAAAAAACCCTTACAGTATTTTGGCAGAATCTACAGTTTGGAAGGATTCGAGGCTAGAAAAAATCAAACTTGGCTTGTGTGATCGATTTTATCGGGAGTTCAATATATTTGATGAAACATTGTTTTAATAATATTAAAATTATGAACTTAAATAGTTATTTTGCCAGTCTGCATTAAAATAATTGCTTATGAACATACATTAAAGTATCCAAACTGGCAGAAAATGCCATAATTTGTAAACTCACAATTTCCTGGTTTAGGTGTTATTAATTTTACAACCACTTATCCAATTTTCTTCAAGCTTGACTTAATTTTTATGTCACAACTACCTTGACAAAATAAGACAGTTTGGCAAGTCCATCCTGATCTACTTTTGAGAAATCAAAGCGTGAAATGTCTGATCAGAATATATGAGAAAAGTACATTTGTTTCCAAACTCAAATAAGTCAAAGAGAGATCTGCTGGCATTCCTGAAAATTAAATAACAAACAAAAAACAAAAGCCCTTTAGGCTGAGACTGAATTGAACTAATTTCTTCATGCACAATTGAAAGGAGAGATTAAAAGAATAGGAATTGGAAAGTTAATGTGACTACAGAGGCAGTGACATGCCTCTCCCATCAAACTCATTAGCTACTCAATTTTAGCGATTCCTTGAGCGTGATGATTTTTTTGTCACATGAGAGAAAAATATTGATCTTTTCTGTGTTGCATCATAATTAAAGCTCATTTGGAATATACAAGCACAAGTTCCACATACCCATCCTTACATACACGCACACACACATACAATTTCTATGCTTCCACTTTCATCAATAAGCTGCATCTCTCCTCTCCTCCATCTGCCGATTTTAAAAGTGGTCAAAGAAAAGGCAGCGACTCTTCCCCGTGGAAAGCCTGTGCCACCCATGAGAAGGAGCTCTGGCTTTTACAGCACTGGTGCAATGCCTGGAGCCCATCCACATGAACAAATGGGCACCATATGTGGCTGACAGCTAGTTCTTTCAATTCCAGCAAAGCCAATTGATTTGAGTACACCAATTTTATGTAGGTCTGCTGGGAGCCATCAGATGACCCTTGATTTTGACAACTCTATCAACAACAATGTTCTGTTCCTACCAGGCAACGGATAAAATAACTACTAACCTAAATTTTTAAGCCAGACTTGCACCAGACCTGAGCTGCATCTTTTCTGAAGCCTGGTAAATGGATTCATTGTAAAGAATTAACATGTTCTGATTGCTTTGCACCCCAGTGCTCAGTTACAGGAACTGTCAGCGTGGTCAAAACCAGAAAGGGATCCTAGAAAGTCTGTTTTTAAAACACTGAGAAACTGCTTACAAAAGAGATTTAGAGCTGGCCTGCACAGTTTGTCTCTACACTCAAAGGAGAGGTGGGGACAAGTTTCCTTGTACTGTTTGCAACTTGAATCTTCCAGCTGATTTTCATGGACCAAAACAGTTGGATCCTTTTTGTCTCAGGTATCTGAAAGGCCAAGTGCTGCTGGACAGTGACCCAACTATCCCACTTAAACTGTCATTTGCCTTTGAAAAGTTACTTGTTCTGCTGCACAGAAGAACTGTCTACATACAGGTGTAGTTCTTATGTCCATTTTCTTATTTTATGTTGTCTTTTCAGAACTGGGCCACCTGTTGTATTCGTTCATCTCTGCTCTGCTTACACACGTGAGCTCGGAGCCTTACGGCAGCTTCGATGCGTTTGAAAGTCAGATGACCATCACAAGCTCTGGCCAGCACTTACAGGTATTGTGACACATTCTGTTTCAATTTATTATTTCTACCTGTATCCCTGCAGTCAGGGCTTTCCTTCACACCTTGTTATCTTCAGCACTCCTTCTAATCACTTATTGTTTTACTGTTTCATTGCTCATCCATCTGTGAGACCCTGGCACATGGAAAGCCAGACTTTTTTCCCTAGGAAATGACTGAAAATACCAGTGATTATGGGGAGAAGAGGGGGAATTGTTTTGTGTTTATCATTATTATTTTGTGGATATTTTTGTAACATCTTTTAGAGATTAAGTTCAATTAGGAAACAGATGGCACCAAAATATCATCAAACATTTCTGATGGGCAGCAAATTACTGACTTAATTATGTAAATAATTAAAATTTATATTTACACCTGATCATCCAAATGAGGGTGAAAATACCAATTTCAGGGTTTGTTATGATTGCTGGCAGGATGTCAACCTGTAAGCAAGTTGCTTCCTTTCTTCAGCTTCAGACATCTCTCTTAGATCCTAGAACAATAAAAAAAGACCCTGGGAAAAGGGAAAAAAGAATGAATGAGTGAAGACTCCCAACTAAGTTTCTGTCATGTAGGTGCCCTCCTGACTTTAAAAGGGATCCCCATGCTGTTTGAGGGGACTTTGTTATTAGCAGGATCACTGCAACTGCATCCAGAGGTACCAGCTCAGATCAAGCTGGCCATGTGCAAGTGGCTAAGCAAAGACATTGTGAGGACAGTTTTCACACTGAGGAGCTTACAGGCCAGAAAAATAGGACTGATAAGTAGTGAAAAAAAGAGGGAGAGGGAGTCAGACAGTTTTATTAACTTCTGTATTACAGATGCAGAACTGAGGCACAGAAAGATAAAATGTGTGATTCTCATTTGCACTAAATTTGCTTTCCACCACTCTGGCAGCATAAACGGGCCATGAAGTGGGTATATATTACATTTACACTCACTTTTCATTTCTCCCATGATGTTAAAATGCTTCAGTGTTAGTGAATATCAGACCCAATATGATTCCTCTAAGATCGCAGAGGAAATCGATGCCATTGAATCCACATTTTCTTAGTGTCAGTTCAGCACCGTAGTTCTTGACATCCTTTCATCCCTTTCTGGGCAGTAGTCTTGTGTACACAGCTACCTATAATGATATTGTTTCTTATGGGGTTATTAAACCCCTTTAAATATCAGCTCTGCTGGGAATCTGCTAGGAACCAGGAAAATTAATCAACTTTTCCTTGTTTTCTTTTGCCTTTGCTTATACCTCTAGACCATGAAGGCAAAAGAATGAGGAAATGAGAGAAGATGCTCTGAGGTAGTGGTAGAAATCAGCACGTTGAATCCAGTTTTCTAGTTTGTACATCTCAGGTCCTCAATTTTTCCCAGACTCTTGACATGGAGCTACTAAAATCCATCAGAAATCACTGTTTGTATTATCTTCAGTATCCTATCACCAGGAAGGATATGTCACTGTAGGGCTGGGTTTGCCTTTGAAAAACTAAAACTCCTGCCTGCTTAGGACATGCTTTTGCTTCATTTAACCTGCTCCAGAGACTGGGATAGGTAAAACGTAAACATTCCTGTGGTTTTGATTCTGAGCCATCTTTGAAGGTCAAAACTGGGCTTTTGTGTGGTTCTTCCTGCTTTCTATGTTATGTGTTCTGCAATATTAAGATTTTTATCTTAGTCCTATTTTATCAGCTCTATTCTCCCATCGCTAATTTGGAGCCAGTGGAGGTGGGGAGGGGAGAGGTGATAGGGAGGTCAGACAAATGCTTCTGTTGATATCCCTGTAATAAAAAGAGCTTTACTTTCCTTTCTGCTGATAGCAGTCAAAGGAGCTTTGCTTTTGATAAAATTAACCTTGGAGCCAGAAACAACAGAAGCTGCTCTGATTTCATCAGCCCTTCTGTCTGAGGAGACGTGATCACTTACTAGCAATGAAAGGGGACATATTGCCAGGCAGCTAATGTCACAGGACAAATTCCTCCCCTCAGCTCAGCACAGTGGATCCCACCTCTGATGGTCTCTGCTCAGAGTTTCAGAGCCTTGGCCCAACATGGGGATGGAGAGAGGAGAAAAATGTGGATAGCTGGAGGTGAAACACGCTGTCTACAGACCTGCACATCCACTTCACGTGGATGTGCTTAGACCTCATCCTGGTCCCCTGCACTGAACATGTTTTCTTTGCATGATCTCTTTAGAGGACATTCGCTTGAAGTAGTGAATGTCTTAAGGCTACCTCTGTGCAGGAGCATTAAGTCCAAAATATGTTTCCTCAGGAGGGCACTGGTTGGAGAGACACTGAAAGGATGACAGCCTTGTCTCTCCTATCACCCTCAGCACAGCTTCAAAGTCAGGGATGATTCTGTCTTCTCAAACTTGAAGCCATGTTGTTATCACAAGCAGTTTTTATGGCTTAAGTGCTCCCCCAACTAGCCATTTATCAAATGCTTCCTGTCTCTAAATTCCTCACTTAATGTGTTAGTAACCACTTCAAAAAAGTACCTGTGCTCCATAACACTGAAGTACTTCACCATAAAAGATAATGATTATGATTATGATCTGCATAAGCAAAGGCCATTGCCTGGTCTGCAGATAGTATAGAGGGATGTCGTGGTTTCACCCCAGCCAGCAACCAGGCACTGTGCAGCTGCTTGCTCTGTCCTTCCCCCTCCCTGTAGGATGAGGAGAATTGGGGAAAAAAGTACAATTCATGTGTTGAGATAAGAACAGTTTAATAACTAAACTAAACTAAACTACGATAATAACAATAATAGATTATTATAATACTACTGAAAAGGGAGCAATAAAACCCAAGAACAGGCAAGGGATGCTCACTGCAGTTGCTCACCACCCACTGACCAATGCCCCAGCAGTGATCTGCCCCCCCAGCCAACTCACCCCAGTTTATATACTGGGCATGGTGTTCTGGGGTATGGAATGTCTCTTTGGCTACTCTGGGTCAGCTGTCCATGCCATGTTGCCTCCCAGCTTCTTCCCTTCCTCCTGCTTCCCGGCAGAGGATGAGAAATTGAAAAATCCTTAACTTGGAATAAGTGCTACTTAACAACTAAAACATCAGTGTGTTATCAACGCTATTCTCACACTAAATCCAAAAGAAAATGCTGCACCAGCTACTAGGAAGAAAATTAACTTTGTCCCGGCTGAAACCAGGTCAAGGGACTTGCCTTACATGTCCCTCTGCTCACAAATGTTCACCTGTGCACCCTGAGCTGCTAACACCACTCTGAGCTGTTGCTACACGTGACTGAAATGATTCATATTCACAGCTGTTACTCAAATGTGAAAATCAAACCTACTAATGCTTTTGGAGGCTGCTTCCCCACACAGCCTGTAGACCATGCTTGTCTAGTGCAGCGGAGCTGGGACTGAAACCAGCATGATGTCCTCAAACAGGAGGGTGTCTGTGGCTTCTGGCTGTGTCTCTAGGGAGTGATACTCATCAAGGAGTAGAGGGGTAGAGCTGGTGGACCTGTGATATATAGCCAGCTTTGGGTTCTCATCTAGGAAAGTTTCAGTGGAAGAAGGCTTTAGCTCAAGCAGAGTCATCAGCAGACAGAAAGGGTCCCAGCACCTGCTCAGCCTTGACAGAAGATCCCCATCATCCCTTTGCTCTGAACAGATCCCTCCACGCAAACGTATCTAGCAGAGAAAGGTTATCTACCCTGAGGAACTGAGTCTCCTTCATTAGCCATGACTGCACTCTACTCTTGAATAAGTCATCAACCCACAGATGGTCTCTGTACCCCTGTTCCTCTCTGGTGAAAGGGATATTTGTGTTCTCTGGGGAAGAGATCTGCAGAGCTCTGCTGGGGAAGGCTTCCAAGGGGCTTCCAGGGGAAACCTCTGCCAATCTACCTCATTGTCAATTAGCACAGTGGTTTGAGCAGCTCAGGGTAATATTTCCTCAGCAGACAGCTGTAAATGCTCATTGTCAATATGTACAAATAAATATTTCAGGTGAAACAGACAAAGAACTAATGGTTTGTGCCTCCTCTCAAATACACTGTGTGCTTTTCCCCTCATTTTTCTTTCTTTTTTAAAATGCATTAGTATAATTCCAATAAAGTCCTGATAAAAGTGAGATCAGAATGTAAATAGGGAAAGAAATTCTTACAGTTTTTTTCCTGTCTGTTCAGCCCTAGCCAGATTTTGCTGCATGACAGCATTGCCCAGTGATGAGAGCATGATTCAGAAGAAATGGTTTCTCCTTTTACCCTTACAGTATGACCTTAAGCAAGTTGCATTTGCTCTCTGGCTCTTTCTCTTTTCCTTCCTATTGCTTCTTTTTCCTGGATTTATTTTTTTGTTCTCTTTTTTTTTTTTGGAAAAGCACCATCCATTTTGGAAGCATCTGAAAAGAAATCTGTGTCCAGGAGGATGCTGGAAGTTACTGTAATAGAAATCAGAGTTTTTTAAGCCCCGCATGGCCAATTGCCTACTTACACTGCTGAGTAGCGTGATTGTACAATTAGTCCTACCAACTCAGCAGGGGGAGTTGGAGATTCTCAAATTCGCTTCCCTTTTTTTCTTATTCATTTTCAAAGGGCAAAGAAAAAGCCTTTTTCCGTATGGTTGAAAAAATGTTAATATCTTATTTGGTGTTTTCCTACACAATTGAGGATTGAAATATGCAGCCACTTCACTGGGTTTAGAATCAAAGCATTCCCTCGATTATGTGGTTGTGTGAGAGAGAATTGAAATTTCCACACGCCCATTCACAACCTAATTGATTCTTCTAACTGTAATGCAATTTTTCCCCCTGTATCTTTTGGACAAAGCGTTTACAGTGATATTGTTTTGCTGTAAGCCCACATTGATGCTGTTAAGACATTTATAGTGGGAAGTTGGTTGGAAAAAAATGACAGCAATAACATCACGTTGGTTTTGTGGGGGGTTCCTGGCTGAGCAAAAGCCTGGCTGCAGGTGTCTGGTCTCCTAGGATTGTCTATGTTTGGAAAAATATATGAAATCCTCCAAAAGCACCTGGTCAAACAGTTGTTAGAAGAGCAAAGATGTCATCTCCACGATAACCATGATACATGGCAGCCCTCTTTTAGGGTTACAGCACAGTATTTTTAGGACTGTCTATTGCACTTGAAATAACTTGCATCCCTCTAAAAATACCGTGCTTGAAAACAGGTTTTCTGATAACCCACATCCCAGGTAACCCACATTTTTATGTAAGGTGTGCAAAAGAAGAGGAAGAGGCAGGGACAGGCAAAAGCAGGGAAGTTTTTTGGAAAGAAGGAGCAAACTCCGGGCTATCAGGGTTTGGGAAGCCAGCAAAGTGAAGGAGCTCTGGGGCTGGTGCACGTTTGTGGTACGTGCACTCAAGCATAACACAGACTGCAGCAAAATGACACATCTTTGGTTGGGTGGTTGAATTAATAGCTAACCTACGGTTACACTGTGAGAATATATTTAAAAGCAATGAGCTACTCTCCAAAGATTTTTGCTTATAGTTCTGACTACAGAAATGTTGTGTTATTAATTCAGAAACCAACTTCTCTCCTATTAATACACACACCCCAGTATCTATATCTCTGTGTATATGAACAGCCTTGTAATGAGTCTGATAAGGGAATATCTGAGTCGGATGAAGATTTGTTTGTGATGCTGTGGAATTGTTCTGCTTTGTCCAAGCTACTTGTGAGACTATTACAATTTTCACCTATATTGAAACAGCTTGACTGAAACAAATATGTCCTGATTTTCGCTCTGGATGTTTTCTGTGCACAGCATTGGTCTTTGATGCATACACAAGATAGTAATTAATTTGCAGTTTCATTCACTAAGAGAGACGCGAAATGAGACCGTCTCCAGATAGATAGCAATTACTGGTTTACAGCACACCACAAGATTTTTAAATGGAACACCATCTCTTTACACAAATTGTTTTCCTTAAAGATCAGAGATGGCCCTGCTACCCCACTATCTCTTTCTCTGGAGTTTGCCTGGAAAATCTCCTGTGTGATGGGAAGAGAAGGGCTTTGCAGAACAACAATCTGCGTCTTACTGCTCTTGAAGCATTTGTAAACAACTCACAGTGTGTGCTCAGAGGTATTTTTTTTCCTGCTGTATTGCTGATGAATGCAATGAAATGTGAGGGAAATGAAGGTCTCCTAAGTACTTTTTAATTTAGATGAAAAATTATACATTATTATACCATACTGGTGATTGTTCTGACATAATTGTTTGGGAGGGCCAGCCACAAAGAACAGTGGGAAAGCTTGACTTTGAGGAGACTACAGAAATGGAATTAACCATTTAGAAGTGTGATGGAAAGCAGTGTCCTAGACTGGGAAAGAGAAAAAATGGATTTTGGTTTCAGTTTTCCATTGTTTAGGGGAATCACCTCCCTTTCCTCTGCCTCTGTTTTCCCTCAACAAAATGTCAACAGAGATTTTTATTTATTCTTGATACTTGAAGTGGCAAATGAGAGACCTACACATCGAAAGGAGAGAGGCTTTGCTTCACAGTATCTAAAAGGTCAGTGACAATACAGATAGTGGAAAATTCAAGTCCCCTTGTTCCGGACTCCAGTGCAGTACCAAGACTGCAGTGCTACCACCTTTTAATTCCCTGTGCTGCTGAAACACTCGGTGCCTTATCTGCCTTCAGGAAGACCTGCTATCCAGAGGCTGCTGTGAAATTGGAATGTTTCCTGTGTTTGTTCAGACAGAGGGGGATATATCTCACCCAGAGTTGTGCAATCCAAGGCAACAGACAGCTTTGGTTTATTCAGACCCTTATGAAATTATTGCCATAAACCTTTTCTGAGCTGACTTAGAGGACGCATTTCTTTGACTGCAATGGATTTATGCTATCTCCAGAGAACAGCTGAAAGTTCACACCCTACATGGTCCTCTTGGGGAAGAAGAGTGGACAGCACTGAAGAATGCATTTTGAGGCAGTTTTGAAGAGACCATTACTGACTTCTGCCTAGCATTGGTGTTAGCACACACTCGATGGGGCTCAAAGCAAGCCCTTAAGTCTAAGCTATAGCAAACCTGTGTAAAAATGTCCCATCTTGACATGAAGCGATGGGGTTTTCTTGGCACTGCCAATAACAGCTGGCTGGCACAAGGGCTACACATGGCTTATATTGTCACAATAAGACTTAAGAGGTCTTTATCTGATGCACAAAGTGTATGCTGTGTGCTCTTCCCTGGGTTAAATCATCCCCCTGAGGACAAATGCTCTGCCTCACCTCTGCATTCAGAGCTGAATGAATGTATAATAATTACTGCTACTCAGGGGTTTCTTCAAGTGTCCAGTGTCTCCAAGTTCTCATCAGCATTAGTCTCCTAAATCTTTTTCCATATGTGCTCCTCTGAGCTCCTTCTCTGTTCCCTTGACTCCTTTTGGTCTCTTTTTTTTTTTTTAAATACATATGTGTATAGGAAAGCACTGAGCTCAAACCGAACACACTCTTCCAATTAGGGCCCTACCAGAGCAGAGCTGAGTGGGATAATTACCTCGCTTGTTTTACACAGAATACTCTATTAGCAGTTTGATCTGGGACTCAACATTCACCCGGAATATTTGGTCTGTTCTTTTTTTTCTTTCTGCAGCCCTCAGCAGCACATGAAAAGACAGGTGTAGGCTCTGCCAGGCCAGCTCGCTGAGACTCCAGCAAGCTGTTGGGAACAAGCAGCAGAGTCTATCTGTTTCATCTTTTCCATTCCTCTTGTATTTGGAGGATTTTGCATCTGCTTTTTTTATTACCTTGACATCTTTATGCCCATGGAAGGTATTTTTTTTTTTTACCTTGAGCTTTCCACTTAGTTGCAGCACACTGTGTAATGCAGTGCACAGGATGAAAGCTGTTATCTGATTTAAGTTTAATGTTCAAAAGTCCTCAAGCTGGTTTATCTAAAGATCCTTCCTGTATAATTGTGTACTTAGAATTCAGCTGCAGTGTAATAGGGCAGGCGCTCTGTGTTCTGTCTGGAATTACAGAAAAGATACTATTTATTTTTAAGCAAATAGAAATGAAAAAAAAAAAACAAAAAAAAAGAAGGGGGGGGGGGGATTACAACATAAGAAAATGTATTCAGCTGAGTTTCAGAGAAACCTACTCTAGGGTTTGATGTATTCTGGAATTAGATTGGATTTAAGGGCAGTGAATAGGAGAACAATCAGCAGTCTGGAGAGAGAGGGATTAAAATTCAAAAGTAATAGAAAGTCTTTAGGCAGCTCTAATCAAGAAATCAACCCTTTTGGGCTAGGTGCTGTTCAGAAATGTCGTACAAAGTTTCAAAGTGATCTTGGGATTTGAATCTAGCTCTACATCTATTTCCCTTTAGATGCATTTTAAAGCCACTTTATTAATATAATGAAAGCAAATTACTTAAATGAGAAAATGAGTTAACTGATTTCAGATGATCTCAGTCAGTCGGCTCCTAACTGGAATTGTCACTGCGCTCATTCAGGGATCTGTTCATATGATCTTCAAATCTGGCTGAACCTGTTCTTATGAAAAGTATTTACAGCCTCCAGCTCAAATACACAGTGAAAACATGACAGAGGAGTAAAACAAATAAATCATAAAGACAGAGGAGAAAGGAAGCTTGACTATGTCATTTTATTGGAGGAACAGAAACACAGAGGGATTAATGGTTTCATCTGAAGTTACAGCGCAGTCTGTGACAGGATCGGGAACAGAATCCAGGTCTTTTGTTGAAAATTGGATTTTCGATGAAAAACTTCATGCACATTTTAAAATTAGGAAAATTTCAGCTCACCTCAGCCAGGAATACCTTCCAAGAGAGGTGGGAACGTGGAGGCAGAGGGAAGAGGACTCTGAGCTCACATCGCTTTCTCTCTGCCTATTTTCACTTGGTTAAAGGGTTCATTCCAGCTTTGAATTCAGTGGCTAGCTGATGAAGCTGATATTCAAAGGTCAAAGCAAGGGTGTTAGGCCAGGAGGTATTTCACAGAATTTTTGTTAAAGGCACACTACAATAGACTGCTGTGAAATTTTATTTATTTTTACTGGAAAATATCATCCCTTGTTAAAATGATCGTTTAAAAAATTCTGAGATTTATCATTTGCATTGATGGAGATCACTTCTCATATAGATCTGTGAAGCTCCCTTCACTTCACACCTGTCAATACTAAACCACCATCTCGTGAAGATTTTACCAGAGAAAGAAAAAAAAAATAATTCAATAAAGCTTTTGCAGCATTTCTCAAGCAATCGTGAAATGTCCTGGGGTATAATTAAGAAAAAAAACCCAACCTTCATGACATTTTGGGGGAAAATATATATTCAGCTCTGCTCACACAGTTCCAGAAAGGAAATTAATTCTACATAAAATGGGAGCCTCCTTAGACTAAGTAATGAGAACAACTGTCTGCTACAGAAAGACTGAAATAACAATGAGGGTTGGTGTGATTTTAATAGGCTATCCCTGCTACTCTGTTGTGGAGACAGGAAAAAATAAGGGGGAGTGGAGGAGGCAACAGAAACCTCCTGCGTGGTTCATGGAGACCTTCACACCTTTCATGACCACAGAAACAAGGAACGGACACAGAAGGGTTGCTCTGCCTTGCCAGCAATCCCTGAGCCATCACCATAGGCTGCGAGCAAGTGGCCTAAACTTAAACGTGAGCTGGGATCAGGGTTTAGGGTGCAGTAATTACAACAGCCTGACCACAGGTCTGGCACTGAGCCAGCGTGGTCAAGGCAGGCTGGTGTCCGTGGACAGCAGCTCCTGAGTGGTAATGCAGCCAGCCACGTGCTCCACTCCCCAGTCCAGCCAAGCTGTTACCCAGTGATCAGTGAGTTGTCTGAGGATCACCTTCAGCATAACTTCAAAGCAAGGCTTAAACTCACCCCTCTAAATGCTGAGGTACCTTCCAGCCTCTGCCACCAAACCCTGCTGACATCCCACCCTTCTCTGTATTTTCTTGCCTTCCTGTGCACCCTGGTTACCAAAAAACCTACTTTGCCACAGACAGTGGGCACTGAAACACGGCTGTGTACCTGGCACCCCCACACATACCACTGTCTACTCGTTTTGATTTGCTCTCAGAGAGCATTTGCTGGATTTTTTTCCTGCAGAAATCACTTCACTGCTGAAAAGTCACCGGAGTTTTTCATACACTTCTCTTTTGCAGCAGCAAGGGCATAAAGGTGCCAATGGAAAATTGCTTTGGTACCTTGAACTGTAAATGATGCTGTTTTCATGATTCATCAAATCTGTCTGAAGCAGAGGTGGCATGTCAGCGGGGCTAGGCAAAGTTTAGAACATAATAGGGCCCAAGAGGTGAGAGACATGTCTTTCATTTCAGTGGAGCATCTTTGAAGTGACTGCTGGAAATAATTAGGTTCCTTGATTTCCATTGCCATTTGGTGCTCTTCACGCTAATCAGAGTAACTGCACATTTGCATGAACTGAAGGGAATAGAAGTTTTTCTTATTAGAAAGAGCCTGTAACAAAGATAAAGGTCTCTTGGCTTGAGATTTCGTTGTCCCTGCAATTCTACACCACACTTCGTGTCTGGCCAAAAATGAGGTGAAAAATGTATATTTAATATTTATTAAAGAGCATCAGATCTTTAGAATCTTTAAACTTTGGTCCTGCTAAATATTCCAAACTCTTTTTATTTATTAATAAATGTTTCATTCTGCCTGTTCCAAAACTGGAATGAAGCTCCTAGGTCACACAGCCTGAGAGATGAATCACAGAGGGAAAATTGAATAAAATCTGATTTCTAATCACTCTGAAGGATTCTTTAAGGACTTTAGGGGTCCAGTGTTTAAAGAAGGGAGTGGGAGTTGTGATGTCTAACCTTCCCCATCCAAACTCGGCATTAATTTATAGTTCCTTTATGATCCTGAGCACATCAGCTTCACCTCTGTATCTCATTTTATCTATATATAAAATTAGAAGAGTAAAAATATGACCCTATTTTACAAAGGTGTAGCAGGTCTTAATAAATTTCTGATATTAAAGTCCTGTGAAGGCTTTGCTTTATAAAATACAGGCTATGTTTTCAAAAGACTTCAGCTCTTATTTAGACACCTCTGCAAGAACCTGGGGCATAGAGGGTGCCTTATGTCCTGAATCTTTGCAAATATCTGGTTATGAGAATCTCAGTGTTCTCTGTGAGACGCTGAGCTCTTAAAGCAATCTGGATTTTACTTACAAGACAAAATTGGAAGTAAACTCCTTTGAAAATCTGTCCCTAATTTGAGAAATTTGAATGTAGGGGAATTCAGTCCTGAGATCTCTTGATTCTCTAAATGGAAACAGCTGGGAAAGGGACTTGTCACAGGACTTCAGTTATATGGAGGACTCCCGTTCTCACTAAGGACAGAGGGAGTTTTGATGTGGATTTCTCAGAAGCCAGGATGTTTCCCCCATGCAGTTCTTTTGTGAACAAGTTTTAACAATGGGGTTACGTGAGAAAACTTGCTAAGAAAGAGAGGCCAAGTAGCATTTCTCTCAGCAAGGTCTCCTTTCCCTTTATTTACTTACTACCGTGTAAGCACATTATTCTTTCTGCCAATAGGTGTTTCTAAAAGATGAGATGAAATGTTTGTTTCAATTGCTCTGAAGTAACTGGAGTTAAGTGAAGGCAAGTGAAGAGAGAAAAAATATGTCACAGTAATTGAAGGATTGAATATACTCATGGCATCTGCAAAATATGTCACTATTGCCATTTTCTTATATTCTCCTTACTCCTGCAGTGTGGAATTGCCCAGCTAGGACATATTCTGAAGTGTGCTTTTATCCCATGAACCTCCCGTGGTTCCTTGGCTGTAGCCAAAACCCCGAGGTCAGGGAAATCAGAGCAATTTGAATGAACACTTCTCCAACAAAAGCTGGTACCAAGGCTTCTACCTCTTGCCATCCTTGTGGGATCACTAATGCAGACTGCAGAATTTATAAAGCCCCAGCTGTGCACAGCCAGCCCGCAGGGCACTTGGGCACAGGAATCACCATTTGTTCTTTTATTCCGGAGAATGAATGAAGGCTTTTGGCAAGGATGCTGTTTTCCATTCAGGTCAACGTCTTCTTCATCATAGTTCAGTGTTGCTATGAACATGGATTCATAAAAATGATGATGTCTGGGGACACAGGCCTTTAATAATGGAGATCTAGTGCAGCACCACTGGAATTCATGTTTTCTCCACATTCTTACTGAACTGCCTTCAGTATCTTTACAAGGTGGAGGAAACACTTCCAGTGATCTGTAAATATGGATTGCAGGATGAAGGAGGTGGGGGGGAGTAGAAGCAGATAGATTAGATCTTTAGAAACACTGCAGAATATGGAGAGTACAAGGTAAAAAGTTATTTTTCAGGAGGCCAGAGTAAGAAGGTGTTTTAAAGCAAGAAGTACCATACCAGCAGAGTTTTCTATGATCTGTGACAAGCATCTGTTTGTTTTTGTAGAACCATGAGATACAGGAACATAGAGCAGACTCAAGACAGAGCCATCCACCATGTGCTGTTTAAGCAAGAGATTTATATCTTCTTGCTTTACTTCTGCAAAAATTTGGTATTGTCAAGGTTTGAAGCTGGGCTGGCCACTGGGCAATTGCTGATCAAGAGGAAGAGAAAGGGAATAAGGGAGAGAGGCTTGTGGATTGGAAAGGAAAACTAAACCAGCTTTAACAAAAATAATAACAATAAAATGAAATAAATACAAACATACAGAAAACCAACATCAAACCCAGCCCCCCTGGGCTGACAGTTACATTGCCATCACCACTGATGCTGTGAAGACACTGGGGAAGTCACACACTGGATACAGCAGCACATGGGAACCAGTTGCAGGACTGGATTAGGGAACACACAGATTGGGATCGAAGGCAGTATGGACAGAGTCCTCCTCAGCTGCTGAAATAGACACTTGACCTTTGTGGTCCCTCAGCTTTCTGTTGAGTATGAGATAGGATGGAACACTTGCCTCATTGGTCCGTTTAGGGTCCCTTGCCCTGTCCACTCCTCTGTGCAGGTGTCATCTCTTACTTACTGCACCCCCAGTGTAGTGCACAAGATTTAGCAGGGACCTTGGTCTGCACAGGAGCGAGTATAGCCACGAGCCTTTCTGCACACACCAGTCCTTGGGAGTAACTCTAACCGCTGAGCGTTTTGCCTGCTGAAAGCAGGCACTGTCTGCAAAAATCTGCTGCTAACTTCAGAAAGTGCAGTTACTTAGAAGAGACTGAGCTGAAAAGTAAAATCACTGAACAGAATTAGTTCTGTTCTAGCTCAAACAGGTATTTTACCTAACCCAGCTTCTTAAGCTTCCTCTGCAGACAAGGCAGAGGCAGACACCTCTAACAAAGGTTTGGAAAATCAGATGAGTGACACTTTAGAGTTGCCCGTCCATCATTATGTTAATAATAAAAAAAGCCTGGATAACTACCTCTAACAATTCATAATTCACATAAATTCAGATTACTGAAGTGAAACAGCAATTGTCATCTTACTGGAGACGGGCAGAGTTACAGCATCTGTTGTCACTAAATCCATGTGCTACAACTTGGTCTGAGCAGCTGAGTTTTAAGTTCATTTTATGCTTATTCTGCAATGCAGCTTTAAAACAATATTTCTTGACCATCATTAATTTCTTATCAGGTTTAAGGTTTGTGGGAGTGGCAGTTGCATATCATCTCCAGACCCATTAAGTGCAGTACTGGCTGGAGGGGAGCCTGTTTGGCTGTCTGAGGTCACGTATCTGTGACCTGAGATTTCTCCTTCCAAATTCAACTCATTCCACAGCAGACCCAAAGATAATTTATTAGTCACAGCTCCAGTTCTCCTGGTGCAGATGGATTTCATAAAGAACCAGCTCAGCCTAGACCGTGGCCATTTTTCAGAGTCTGACTATGTGAATTCAGGAGGGTTTTTCTTTACTTTGCCCCTTGTTTTTGAGGAAGATCTGTCACTTTCTGCTTGCAGTGAAGATATACTCCAGAGTGTGAACTTCTCTGCTCTTCTGGCTGTTCTTCAGAACTTGTCATGAATTCTTCATACCAAGTGTCCCATCACCTTCCCAAACGCTCTCAAGGACAAGCGTGCTTTGCTCCAGTAGCTGTTTTGGCAGAACTGTTAATTCATTTTAGAAATGTATCCAGAGTGTTAATGAAAACAGAAATTTTGTATCAGAGAGAGGAAAATCCTACGCAAAACACAAGCTCTTCTTTCCATATCCTGAGAGTGAAAAGAAGACATTGCTCCAAACCATATTTCACAGGCTTTTTTTTTTTTTCTTTTTAGCCCAAGTTTCCAGACACTCATGCAGTGCCATTGAAATTTTAGGAGCATTGAAGTTGTTGCTAGTGAACTGCATGGAGCCGTCTTGAAAACAACGTCCGTTCACCAAGCAGCCTGAGGGAGGAAGCCCTCTCCTGCTAATTTTTTTTTCTTCTGAAGGTAGAATAAAAAAACATAAGTGAAAAGAGAACAAAGCTTCTGAAGGTGCCTCCACATTTTTGTTTGGAAACAAAACATTTAGAAAGTTTTGCTTTAATTCTTTTAGATCTTAGTTATAATTTTTTTTACAACTTTTAAAATGCAGGAAACATAGCTCAATTCAAAGGCACGGTGGGGAAGAGACATAAGCTTGAACTATAGGGTTTCTAGTAGTTTCTAGTAAACATTTCTCTTCTTGCCACCAACGGAAGGTTTCTGTGGCTGAATTTAACCCAGGGGCTGCTTACCAGCAATCGAGACCTTTTGACCTCTACAAGCTGCTTCCCAAATTAGTTACCATTTTGGAATTAAAGAAGGGAAAACAAAATAGCTTTGTTAATTAAGCAAGAAGATCCTCTTGACCTGGTGCTGGGATGCTTCTTTGGAACACCTGCAGGATGTCTTCCATAGTTTTATGAGTTACAAGACTTAACTTTCAGCTGCTAGAGTGCAGTTTGATTCATCAAGGTGGATGATTCCCTTACCTCAGGAATCTCATTTTTTTGCAGGTAGATTTTTCTCTTTACAGGTAATGTTTCTTTGCTTACTTGTTGAAGAGTGTGTTACATATCTAGTGGAGAAAGACATGAGCAGGGTGGGCTGAAAATAATACTAAGATTAGCAATGTGTCCAACAGACTGTACAGGTCCCAGGTAATGGCCAGCTTTGTGCTTGAGAGCACATTTGATTTCAATTCCTCCTGACTGGCAGCGTAAGTTTCTCTTTCCTCTTATCATGCAGGCTACTGGGTACTGGGTACTGGGTGCTGCAAGAGATGCTAAAAGATAGAGGTTCAAAAAAAAAAAGGTTCTGGCTCAAGACCAGGTTGCACTTTAGCCAAGTTCAGCTGTCTGAAATACCCCAGGTTGTATGGATATATGCTGAGGTGGGAATGTTAAATGCTCTGATCTTGTGCAGTATCAAAGCTGCACCAATTTGGTATTGAATCCGAGATCTCTCTTCTTTCAGTGAAATCGAATTACCAAGGCAAACCATTAGCCACCACCAGCTGAGCTCTTCAGCTGAAGACCTAAAGCTCTTTTATGCCTTTCACCTCCTTTGGGGAAAATAAGGATCCAAGGTGATGTGTATGGGAACCAGTTTCCACACATTCCAAAATCAGAGAATACAGCTGTTCTTAGCTGGTGTGGGGCTCTTGAAAGCAGGGAGAAAATGGTATTCAGTGCAGACTGCTTTCCTGAAGGAGAACAAGGCTTCACTGAGTCCTGTGATCTTGCTGAGGCTTCCTAGCTGAGAGGTAGCTACTGCCCAGGGGGTATAAGTGCTTACAGCATGTAACACACATATACATGTATATATCTAAAAGATTAGCCTCTTGTGGCTAGAAATGTGGTCAGCTGAGAGCAGACTTTGTACACGACCTTTGTGTTTGCCTTCACTTGCTTGTGAATCTCATCTTCAGAACTCCTCCCTGAGACGGGGCAGTGCTATCACTGCTGCTTTGCAGAGGGGGAATGGAGACATGGAGTGACTTCTTGACTTGCCTAAAATCATAATTGTGGCTTGTGGGGTCTTGGAGAAGGTGGCAGCTGAACAAGGAGTTGATCACAAGCTTTCTGATAGCACCATGGTGATTAGAGTAACCTGCTTTATCTGCAGATAGGTGTAATTCCACTCTTTTTACCCAGCCTTTTGTCTGTCTTGTCTTCTGAGATAGCAAGCTCTTTAGAATAGGTGCCATCTGATATTTTATATAGCACTTAGCAAAATATAGTCCCAATCTCAGTGAGCCTCTAGGCATTACCATAATCAGTGCATTAGGGGTCATTTTTCCAGGCAGAGATTTGAAAATAACTTTGAGGAGTCTTTTGTAATGAAAGTTTTCGTTTGCCACTCTCTGGAGAGGAGGTGGAGGGGGAATTTACATTCTCTGTCTCACATACAGAGCTGCACATCTATATTGAATCTTGGAGAAGGAGTAAGTCCCCAGCTCCCCCCAAAAAAGTGGAGCTTTCCGGATATTTTGGAGGACAAAAAAAAAATATATTTTGAAAGAGCCAAGATATTTAGCTTTTGAAATTAGCTACTCATCTGGCCAGCATTAAAATTAATTTAATGGAGTGTAAATTAACATACTTGACACTTTTTTGATCATTATTCATAGACAATGCCGACCGATGGAAAAAAAAAAGCTGTTTCCCCCATGAGGTTAAGAAAAGAAAAACCACAAAATTACCACTCCCATCCCATGGGGAGCTTTCTGCTTCAGGAGTCAGTGTAGTACATCAAATGGAAGTCTTTAAGTATTAAGCACCAGCATATGCTTTTGCATATAATAAACTGACTTTTCAAAAAAATCTTTCATTCATTGACACTGGAATGTGTAAAGAATTTTCCTTTCAAATAAGCTGTGGAAGTTAATTAAGTTCACTCAGAGTTTATAGCAAGGATTCTCTAAAAAGTACAGAGGAATATTTATAACCTAGTCCAAAAATGCAACACGGTGAAACTTTTGATATGTTGATAAGTGATAAGAATGTCATTTGAGGTTTATTTTTTTAATAATAATTTAATTGTCATTGTAAAATGCCTCATAGTTGGGACAGATTAAATTGCCACAAAACCCATTACTGAAATTCATAACCCCCCATAAATGTAAAGTGTTTGCTGCCTTGCCATAAATAACCGCATTCGTTCCAGGAAAATGAGGTGCAGGAAATAAATTAACAAAATCCAAACACATAAGACATTAGGTTGCAACAATTTGCTGTGGAGGCTGCTGACGGGAATTCAGCTGAGCCCGGAGGAGAGGCAAATTCAATGTTTAATTATGGCCTCAGTAAATCAGGGCCCCTCTGTGTGTTTTGCCATATTGACGTGGTTCAAAGATTCTCTCACAGTCCAGTTCAATAGCACTGGTGAAGTAGGTACATTTCAGATGTCATCCCTGAAAAGGTCCGAAGAGCACAATATTTCTCCAAAGATGGGTAGGATCTACTCATGGTTAAATGAAAGCAGGTAAATCAATTTTTGTTCCTCTTATGCAAAAGACCCAGAGTCTGATTTTCCATCATTTGCACCCTTGGTGGTCAGTTTGCCTTGTGTTCAATGGGAATGAAAATACAGAAATAGCTCAGAACTTTCCATCAGTTTAAATGGCCACATAAGGTTCCGACCTCTGGCAGATCTGATCTTTCAGCTGAAGTGTGGCATCAGGCTGGAAAAGGAATCAGGTTGCAGTGATGCATGCTGGAAAGAAGATGGGGAGGCTGGGGAGGGACATAGCGGGTGGGAAAAGGAGATTTTAAACAACTTAATTGTCACACAGAAATGGCATCTGTAGTAAACATATTGAACTGATAAACAATGCAGCTGCTACAGATTTCACACAGAGAAGTAAATGCTGTGGCCATATGCAATTCATTACCTGCATTAATTAGGGAATAAAGAAAAAAAAAAAAAAAGAAAGAAATTGTAGGAAAAGGGAACAAATTGAATCACCAGACAGAATGTGTATCTGTGAGCTGCACATCTGTCCTGTGCAAGAGATCCTCTGCTCTCACTGCTGGCCTAGGCCAGAAGATGCCAGCTCCTTTCCTGCTCCTGGATAATGCCCTGGGCACTGCTGCTAACCTGTTAACATTTTCTAGGAAAATGCAAAAAATCCCAACCCCAAAACAACAACCCTGAAAAAAGAGAGCAGGTCAGGAAAATAATGGAAAATGAACTTTCAAATGCCTGCTTTGGGTGCATATGCTCACCCCGTTTTTCCAGCCAGGTCCCTCTCCATTGACCTGAAGTAAAATCCCATTGGTTTAAAGTAAAATTAGACCTCTCTGTTTGACACTTGGATTATAGTGCATCTCCCAAAACACAGCTGGTCCCTGGTTTTGAAGTTGGAATAGACTCCAGCACTGATTAGAGGCACCGAAGGCATTCTGGAGTATGGAGGGCTGCAGGGATGGAACGTTTCTGCTTCTCAGCCAATTACCATCTGAACCCACCAAGATGGTCTCCCTTCCACATTTAACAAAAGCAGCAGGAACTCACCTTGAAGAGACTTCGGATCTACTCCTGCAGACATGAAATAGAACTAAAGACTCCTTATTAGTCAGTTGGAAACTCAGTGACAGCTGCTGAAGAATAAAAAGTTAGAAAAACTCACAGCTTTTAAATAGGGTTTCATGTTAGTACTGTAAATTAATGTAAATGTCACTTTAAAAGAGAATATGGAATAAAAACCTAATAAAGCTGCACAGCACTGCAGGGGTGGTGAGTAAATTGAGGGAATATTTGATTAGATTTCAAATGCTGCTCTTTAATTTGTATGCTCTCACTTATTTCCCCCCTGCCCCTCCCTACATTTTCCTCATCTATTATATCTGCTGGTGCACAGGGAATTTTACAGTCCTACCTAAAAGGTCTCAGTCATTGCTGTATGAAAACCCACATTAGCTGGGACCAGTGTGGCAACAGCTTCCTCCAGAGTGTGCCCCAACAGCAGATGGGGAGACGTGAACAGCGCAATTTCCTTCCCACTGGTGCTGTGCCTGTGCCAGTCTGAAACTACCAACAGGATCTTCTTTAACCCTGGGCCTCTCACGTGCTGAAAACCAGGGAGTGATTCCAGCCCAAACACGCCAGAGCCACTCTCCTGTGATGGGAAGGCAGGTTAATGGAGGAGACTCTGTTTGGCAGCTGCATTTCCCTCCTTCTAGAGCAAAGCCACGCTGGGATAAAGTAAGGCTGTTAGCTTCCAGGGTACACTGTGTTGGTAGACACCTGGAATCCTAGGAGCTAGATATTTTTTGGATGAAATGGAAGAATTTTAGGGAAATGGAATCAAGAGACTTGGTGAATGCTCCCATGTGTTGTCTAATTCCTGCAGTGCAGGTACCCTGCAGGTACCAATGCTGCGCGCTAGGAGCTGGGACAGCCTCATGTGCACAGTGATCCCATTGCCCAGGCTCAGGAGATCCCTAGGTCTCTTTTCCTCACCACCAAAACTTTCCAGTGATTTGGGACCCTCTGGGATAGCAGTGCCAAGATATGACTGGAAGAAAAGACAAAGAGGCTTATTTTCCTGCCTTTTAAAGCTCTTACCCTGGCAGAAAGCTCTGTTCTGGCTTAACAACAGCAACTGTGTAGGAGAGATAATGATCTGAAATCTCTACAGCCTTTAGCTACTTCTCTTCTGCCTCAGTGAACTGCTGTTGTGGACTGGCTGCAGCTGCAGACGGGTCTCTTCTGCACTGTTCAGGCCCTTATCTTCATTCCCTGAGCTTTGGCCAGCCTTGTAGAAGAAATGTGCTTAAAGGCTCTTCTTCTGTCTCAGACAGAGTGTTATCTTGGCATTGCTGAGCCTTTGCTACTCTCTTCTCAGGTGGCATCAGTCATGTCCTTGCAGTTTGAAGCTAGAAACTATCTCCTTCATCCTTTTACATATTATTTCTCGAGTTTAGCAAAGATTGACCTCTCTGTGTCCTTTCTATTCCCCTGCTGCTTAACAGACTGGCAGGAAGTGATGGACTCTTTGCTTTTCTCTTAGAGATCTGAGGGCCAGTCAGAGTGTGTCTATCAGCCTGAGCTGTCTATCTGTGTGTTCATGCTTCCTCAGATAATACTAAACAGTAACAAGCATGTGTTTCTCATTTCTCATGTTCAAATCCCTTGCCTCCAGTACGCCAAGGAACAGTGGGAGAGTGGAGATGAGACTAGCCAAGGTGAGGATTCTTAGCAGTATTTCATTATTCCTTACTAATTTTTCAGCCACCAGAAAGTGCTGAAGCAACATTTAAGAGTTCCTTCAAAAACAAGCTGACTTTTAGTGAGTAGCTAAAATTGCATCCTGCTGGATGGAAAAGCAAGCAGAGGTGGAGGAAATTCCCATTAGGAAAATACCCAGTCTTAATGAGCCAGCAAACCTGCCTCCCTTTCTGCAAGGCACTATCTCTGAGCCTCAATGCCTATGTGGGATTTTAGTTTTAGTGTTTGTTTCTGTTGCTGTCTTAAATGCCTAGGGACAGATAAGAATGACAAGCAAGGTAAATTAATGATGCATGGGCCGTGTTCTGCTTGAGTGGGAGAAGAGATGGAAACGGGGAATGGGACGGTTGCTGCAATGCAAAGTTTGGCCATATGACACATCAGGTTTTCTTTATCAGACTGCTATAGGAGCTGGGATAAGGCAGTGATTCAGCAAAGCAAAGACAAGACTGACACTTTTCTTCTGCCCTGACCCACACAAGGGAAACAAAGTCACTGCCAGATGATCTGACTCTGTCCAGGGACATTTCCAAACTTTTTAAAATAGCCAGGTCACTGCTAACACTCTTTCTGTAGGTGTTACACCTTCTTCCCCCCAACTGGTTTGTAGCATTGGTGATATCAGCCATTTGGTCATGACTCACTGCTGGTTTACAGCTCCTGTCCCAAAGCTAAATTTATAGCAAATGAGAAAGGGTCAGGACTTTCAGCACAGACTGAAGAGGGAACTTTTAATGAGTTTTTCCTGGAGATCATCAAAATGTCAAAAGATAACCTAAAAAAAAAAATCAACTGGAAAGATAAATCTTGGCTTTTCTTTGATGTTATTCTCTATATGGCCATTTTGAGGAGTCCCAAGAATGTCAAAGGGAAGGTCACTGAGGAATGGCAATATCCAGCTCCTCTCCCCTTCCATCTCAAAGGATGGAGCTGTGTTTGCAGGACACTGCCACCCTAGCAGGACTGTGTAGAAAACATGGGGCTGGGCAGAAGTGTCAATGTCTCAGCTCTACAGTGTGGCACTGTGTTGGCAGAGAAGGACTCTGGGCTCGCTGAGGCTCCTTGGTTTATACATACAATCAGCTTGAGCCCCTGGGAGCTCTTCTTGGTGACTCTCATTCTGTAGTAATTGTGTGGCACCAGTGTGTGCACTGCACTGTGTTGGATGGGTCCTCATTTATGTCTTTTGATTCATTTAAATTGGCCAGGAAGAATCATAGCCCTGGCCAGAAAATCCTTGAGTCACTAGCCAGCCTCTAACCTCCCTCCTTTCACTTCTTTCAACCCTTCTGGGGCACTTGTCTCAAAAATGGCCTCTACCTTTGTCCTCCATTGGCCGTTGTTTCCAAGGACTGTACAGTCTTTTTTCTTATCTCTTTCTCACTCCTTTCGCTCTTCTCTGAGAACTCATCAATCAATCCAAATTGTTGCAACAACCAGTGGGAAACCTCTAACCTTGTTGTCATTGATTTGAATAATGCAAATATTAATGAGTGGAAAACTCATTAAGAGGAAGCAGGAGAATTCTCTCTGACAATCCACCTCTGCTGTATTGCAGGTGGATCCTGCTACAAACAGGAGAAAAATATCAAGCTTTTAATTTGAGCTCCACTGGCATGCTTATATCTGCTCCTCAGCCTGGATATTTTGTCATCCATGTGGCCATATTGTTAAGAGTGATGTTCTGCTGGCATGTTCTAGACAATATGTTTTGAAATTTATTAATCAGGAATTGTCCAATCTCTTTATGCTGAAGCATCAGTAAAACAATTACTTCAAGGCTAAATGAGGTCCACTGAAGAATCACTTGATTAAAGTGAGAATTTACAATAAATAAATACTTCAAATATTTCATTATTGATGCTCCAGGGGGAAAAATACTCTGATTAAGTCAAAGAAGGGGAAAAATATTTACATCTGTGTAAGTATGATGGACTGGCTATTGTGCTGGTGTAAATCAGCATAACTCCAATGAACTCGCTGTGTCTGTGTCGGGTTTAGTGAGCTGAGTACTGAATACAGTTTATTACTTCTCTTTACTCTTACTTTATTACTGGATACAGTTTATTACTTCTCTCTAGATTCAATGGGAATATTGTCTAAAATGAAGGGGAAGGAAAATGTTTACGTGGCATTCATTGCTCTGACATTTTCTTGCTGTGTTCCTTGTTGGAGAATCACTCACATGCCTCTTAAGCAGGTACCCATCTTTAATCTGGGGCTCACGAGGTTTATATGGATCACAAGGTGCTTGTGAATCCTAATGAGCAGGATTCAGGAAATGTCATTTCTTGAAAGTTGATGCCCAGGTGCCATGGCTCATGCAGTACAGCAGAAGTATTTTCAATTTCTTATTAACACTGTATGGAGGAGATAAGGAGTGATCATTAAACACAAGTGTTTATTTAAATGCAGAGCTGAGGTGGGTGCTGTAAACACGCAGAAGCCAGAACATTTCACAAGATGAAGGGTCAGCAATTCCAAACTTGGAGGTTTTAGGGTTCTGAATCCCAGTTCAGAGACCAAATACATTGTAAACCAAATAAGAGAGACCCCTTCTCCATTCTGCATTTCTAGTCCTTGTACTGTTCCTCACACACGTGTAATTCAGTGTAATGCAGCATCAGAAAGGTGGGGTAGAAGTTGCAGGTGTTAATGGTATGACTGGGAACTGTTAAAGACACCAAATGAGCCACGTACTACCTCTGCACCTCTCCTTTGCTTTCTGACTCTTTGTCTGCTTTTCCTCTGCAGCATTCAACCTGCTGGGGACGAGGACTGGGTCTTACAAGGTTCTGTTTTGTGTCTGGCACAGTAGGGTCTCAGTCTTGATTGGAACCTCTTGTCATAGGTCTTAGCAGAAACAGCAAAAATACAGACAGGAAAAAATGGGGAAATGCGATTACAGGATTTAACAGCACAAGAAATTGTAATGCAAGACAGCATGACATCTATAGGTTGGAAGAGCAACACTTTTCAGGGTATACTCCTGCAGTCAGTAAACCGGGAATCTAATTTTTTCACCTTTCTTTCTAGTGGAAGTGCATTGCTGTCCAAAAATTGTGCTAAATCAAAGTGTAGGGCTTTTATACCGTGATAGCACTGCATAAAGCAAAGACAAGAGTATCTCAGGCCATCAAGTGTATGTAAATCAGTTAGTACTCAGTCACCAACAAAAAAATCCCCACAAAACATCAGAAGAATTTTTCAGTGTCTGAATAAATTCAGCTTTTTACTTCACACTCAGCTAACTTTTAAGTGGCCCAGTACCCAGATACTTTCTGAGAAGGGTGTTTCTTTCCCTACAAAAAAATTAAAAGGAAAAATCTTTTCATTTGCAGGGAAGAATCTTGAAAAATTTTGCTCATGAGTATTTTCAAAGGATAAGTTTGAAATCTTTTCTCATTAGGGAATAGAATGAGAATGCCTCTTCCAACCATAACTGAAGGCTGGGTTCTCCGTGGCAGAAGCAGATAAACCTCAGTGCTGATGTTCACTATGATGTACCTAAACCACATAAACAGCCCGGGGTGTTGCTGCAGTAATCTTAGGTGTTGCTCAGCAAGTGAACTAATGCTCTTCTTGTGTTTTTCGTAGCGACAGAGGTGTGTTCCAGTCATGCTTTCAGCACTGGCTGGAAGCAATTGCATTTTTGATGAGTTATGTGGTGGGGAGAAGCCATGTACCTTAACTGCAACTAAAAATGAATGAGGATTTAAAGTTTTTCCCATGATTTTCCCACGGAAAGATGCATATAAGACAGCTTTCAAATGGAGTGGGTTGAGAATTTTCAGATTATCAGAGTTCAGTTCAGAAAAAAAAGAAGTAAATTCATAGTTAAACTTCTGCTGAAACACAGTTCCTGGAAAAAGGGGGAATACTGAAAGTTCAGTGAAATGCACTGATGTATTTCAGCTTAGCAATCAAATAGAAACAATTGAATTTCCTACACACTTCATAAAATCACAGAAGGAAACCTGAAAAAAAACCCCAACAAACATTCCTTTTAAACTTGGAATTAAGATATTTCCAAAATATTTAAAAGTCTCGAGTGATAAAAGCCCTTCCATTTATGCTTAGCCAATCAGTACAAGTGTATTTTTTCAGTCTGGTAGGCAGTGTAGCAACATCAAAAGGTGGTAACAGACACAGAAATGAACTGAGTGAAAAATGAAGTACATATTTTTTTTAAAAAAGGTATTAATTAATTACTAGATCATCTACCATGGGATGTGGAGAATTTGCTATTTCTCCCTGGCTTTCTCCCCAGCCTGGCTGTCTGTCTAAAAGACAGTTCTATGCTACTGGGTAGCGTGTTACAGCATCACTAGAGTACTGTTGACTGAATCCCTTTCCATCAATGGAAGCTATGAATCTTTGACGTTCTCCATCTCAGGCAAAGTAAGGGCAATGTCTGTGGTTTGGAACATAACATCTAATGTCAGATTCAGTGGCTCGAGAGACACTGAAATATCTCGTGAGGATAATGATTTTATATAGAAGCAAATTAGTCTGACAGCTGCAGTAGGGTTGGCTCTTAATGGCTCACAACCAATTATATATATTTTTCTCTCTATAAGCAGTTGGTTCCATACCATCAGTAAAATGTCTCACGACTGAAATAAAGCACAAAGTAACAAAAATTAGTCCAGTCTCCAATGTGTGTGTGTGTCCCCCATGAAACACAACTTCCATTCTGCTTCATAAACTGGTGCTCAGGTTTCCCAAACATTTACGGATGCAATACATGGAAATTCCCCTCTGTGCATTTTCAGTGTGAGTGGCTCATCCAGGACCTTCCTTAACACAATGTGAACAGTAGAACTCATGTCCCGTGGCAGGAGATTAGGATTCAGTGTAGGACTGAACCGCCCAGGATTGAACCATGCTGCTTCTGGCTTTATTCCAAAGACTGCCTGCCAGTGCACCCAGGGGTTCGAGGTCTCCCCTCTGCCCCTTTGACTCAGCTGAGCCTTCCAGAGCTCCATGGCTGTTGCCCCAGGCTATGTTTCTATTTTATTTGTAATCCTTTGAAAGCAATAGCCAGTTCTGGCAGATGAATTATATTCTGTCGAGAGGCAGCAGGGGATGGCTGGGACAGTCTCTCTCTCCCTGCCTCCCTGAATTCTAATTTAAAGAGAGGAAACAAGATTTCATTGAATTTTAACAAATTAACCATTAATCACTTATGAAAACCTCCTGATGAGGACATGGATCGCCTGGGTTATGAATGGGAACAGCTTCATTTTGCTGCGATTGTTCGACCAGGTTAATCCTCATCTCTCTTCCTTTACCTCCATCGTGCTCCTCACCTTGTTCCCTGTCTCCCTCCTTGCTGCGTGCTCTTGTCTTCTTTCCCCCACCTCCACCCAGTGCATACACCTTGCTCTCTCTTGTCCTCTTCCCTGGATGCACAGCCCCTGCTGAACCCATCTCTGAATCATTTTTGATGTCATGCTGAATATGGAAATTAAGGAAAAAACAATGTCTTCCGCTGCCTGTGTGGTGTGAATATTTATGAGGGAGCCAGCGAGGAAGCTAAATAGGAGCTCTGAGTGAGCCAGCCAGTGAGGATGGCAGCTGACAAGGGCTCATTCAGCAGCACATCCTTGGCTGCCGGCAGCATCCCAGCAGAGTGGGGGCTGTGTGAGTGACAGAGTGGCAGCATCCTTGCCTGGGCAACACAAAAAACTAAGTTGCAGCTGTTTCTCAGCTTCCTTTTTATTCCTCCCCTCTCCAGCTGATCAATTTCAGCTACAAAAATAATAATAATAAAAAAAATCCTTGGATGTTTTTCAGCTGCAGCAGACGATTAGGCCTTAAAAATCAATGTTTATGTTCAACAGGGCTATAAAAACCAATGCTTCCCTCCACTTATCAAATCAGAATTGGAATCAGAAAAGCCCCTTGGCTCGTCATACAAGGGGTCATGGATGGTGGCACATGGTGATGAAATTCTTTCCAAGTCAAGGCTCTCTCACATGCTGTTTCTCCTCCTGCTGCCGTATTCCTGTGCTCAGGAACAGAGTCTTCCCCACAGGGAGACATCACTCTGGTGAACACCACCCAAGGGTCCAGAGATTAGATGGGTACCAGAGACATAGGGTGAGAGGAGGAAAGATGGTGTAATTCTGTCTGTTGGAGTCAGACCTAGATGAAGCTCTGGAAAAAAAAAAAGCTGTCTTTATTTTTTCCCTTAAGGATAAAGCAGACCTAGAAAGGAAACTTATCTGGAGCTGGGTTGGGCATGGCCCAGCTGGGGTAAAACAAAAGTCCTCAGGCAAATCATTGATCCTTCTGCTTCCTGAGATCTGCAGAACCTCTGCAAGGTGATTACTTTGTTAGTTGGACTGTGGTGATGGGGCTATTCCTGCTGCCAGGCACAGGATCCAAGTGGAGCAAGACAAGAAACGCTACCTCTTAAGGTCACAGTCCTTAGTGTAATAAATCCTGATCCTACCACGGAGAGGCTAATGGTTTCCAGCCTACCTAGTGTCTGAAGTTGATATAAAACAGAGCAGCTTTTTGGTTGTGGTGTGTGCAAATCCCAGCTGTCGAGCTGTGCTGCTTTCCTGAAGAACTTCAGAATTTCTCTTCCTTGGCTGGATGACATCACCTTTAAGTGTCTTGGGAATGGCAGGTCCTCCCAGAGAGAATGCTTTAAATGAGCTAGGAATTAACAGCCAAAAAAATGGCTGTTCATGAGAATCACAACAGATTCAGATGACACCAAAGAGGTTCACACATAGGCCAGACTATTAAATTCTTGCCATGGTGGACCACTCACTCATCCAGCACCTCACTGGGGGTGCACAGAAATGCCGCCTTCTGTAGTTACTTTTCCTAGCCCAGACTCAGGATTTTCCCCATCCAGTATTATTTAAAAAAAAAAAATCAGAGTGCTCTGGACTGACCCTTCCCGTGGCTGCTTGCAAACTGAAGCACATGACTTCTTGTAATGACTGTGAAGCTCCCTCCTTAACTATAATCTTTTTGCAGGGATATATAGCCTTGTCTGACTCAGCTGGAAAATCTTTTCACTTCTAGACACATACTGTGTGTTGTACATATGGCCAGGCTACAAATTGTTTGGTCCATCTGAGTAATCCTCTTCATCCTTCTTGCATGCACAATTTTTCTAGGGGTAGATTTGGTGTTGTTTGGTGGTTTTCATCCTTTTCCCACCCGGCCTTCAAAAGAGGAACCCAAAGCCTATGTTGAGCCACAGAAGGACTTGATGGCAGAAAACAAGCTGAAGTATATATATAAAAAAAAAAAAAGGCAAGGCAAATCTAATGATGTGGATGAAAATACTGATGTATAAATCCCAGGGGATAGTATACTGGAATATATCACTGGTGCCGTAAGAAAAAGTGGTTCTGCTGGCTGGCATTGTAGCAAATAAGATGTCTGGAACATGCTATAAACTTATGGAACCAAATCACTGCAATATAGGAGACTTTTAAATTACAATTGATTAGGCTATCTATCTCCACTGATAAATGGCACTGAAATCCTTATAGGCAATCTAAGCAAAATCATCCTTAGGACACTCCTAAATTTTGTCCGTGTCATCTTGCAGTTCATGTGGACATCTGTATGAATTGTGTGGGCAAAAATAAAACTGAAAGGACAAATCTCATTTTTCTTATTTCCAGGGGGCCTCAGGTATGGCTGCAACATAAGATGCTTTAAAGAAACCTGAAAATTTCTGTGTCCCCAGATGTATTGCTACTTGCTTATTAGTCAATATTAGTCATTTGCTCAGTTAAGTCACTTTAAAGATCTTTCCTCAATCATAGCTTGTATTAAATCTTCACTTATTTACTTATTGCAATCCATCAGTCATTTTGACTCTGACAAGTTCAGAAAACGTGAGGAGAGCAGAAGGCTTATTCTGGATGTGGTTTCAGTTAAATGAGTAAAGCTCCACCAGAAGCATTTTACGTGACATGTACCGTGTGTGAGTTAGTGCCCATTGGATACATGTCCCAACTTTGGACCAGAAGCACATCGCTCCCTTACAAAGATTTGTGGGAGAAGGACAGCTAATTGAGGTGACCATTAACTATCTGATGTACAAAGTCATTGAAGGCTCAATATTTTACATCATTATAGCCAATTAATAAATACAAAGAGCAACCACTATCATGATTTTAATTCTGAAATAGAAAGCTCTAAGCAATGAATAGACATTTTCTTATTATAATTTTGAAACTGCAGATAAATAGGCAAATAGCTTCCCAAGTAGATTGCAACTCCCTAAAATACATTAATGGCTTGGCTACAGAGCAGCAGAAATGGTGTAACATCGTGACAGCACCTTACTGCCTCTGGATGTCTCTGTAACAAAGAAACCCAAACACCCAAGCTCAGAAGAGGCCATTATTTAAATAGCTGTCTTATTTCATGTAATTTTGAGTTCAATGGTGCAGCAATTCTGCAGTATTAGATCCACTGAATGATTATTAAAATCACACCTATTGAAGATTAACTATGAATTAATTATGAGAGGAATTCAGAAATTCAGATACCTTCTGAGACAGGCTCTGGGGTAAGGATAGGGTAAGTGTCAAAATCTGGCATGGGCTTACCCTGCAATGAATTCTTCTAACTGTATGTTCCTTTTCATCTCAGCAACTAAACAGGACAGGTGAGCACTTGTTTCCTGGATGTGCATAAGGGACACATCTAATAAGTCAGCTGAGTCATGTCCTAGGTGTGTTATTTCTCTCCCTTGATGATGAAGGGAGTCTGGATGATTAACTCAGACAGAGAATGACACCTGCATCTAGTCCGAAGGAGTCCTCACCGGGGAAATCTAAAGCACTCAGTCACTGAAGGGGATAACAGACTCATTCTGGGCTTGAACCCTTGATGCCCCATCAAACCTGAGTTTGTGGAGTGAATTGCAGAGAATTTGTTGAAGTTCAGATGTTGAGTTATACACCCCAGATAGAGCTGTGGTGTATAACAGTACCTGGCATATCCATCTTTTTTTGAGGCTTCAGCAGCTTGGCATTGTATTGCAGCCTAACTCATCCACACTGCCTCTGCTTCTCCTTTCCTTTATCTCTCCATTCTGCTGAGACTTCTCTTGTCAGTCTTATAGAGGAGTCACTCAGGTACTACGGCAGGAGATAGTTTTATGTAGACATAAGGTAGCTGGATGGGCAAGCAAATTGTGGAGTAGGTCCAGATGCTTCTGTGCACAGCATATAAAGAGAGCAGATCATTCATGTTTCTCTGTCTACAAAAGGTTATAAGAAGGCAGCCACTATATGTCAGACAACCTGACTCAGAGAAGGGTCCTTTGCTGGTCTCTGGCAATGTGAGGGACATCAGTCATTTCTAAAAAGGGAAATGCTTATTGGTAGGGCTTCACTTTGCTCTGTAGTCTGGAAAGGGAAGCTGCAGGTATTTGTGGCACATTGGTCACAGTTTCCTTGGCTGCTTGCAATAATTCAGTCATACAGCTCCTCAGGGACAGTGAGCATCTCTGCTCTGTCTCCATTCTATTCCAGTTTCTCAGCATGATAAAGGATGGAGTGAGCTCTGAGAAGCAAAGGTGAGTTAGAAGCTGCTGGTGACTCCTGCCAGCAGCAGCTAAGAAAGCCTGGAGAGATCAAAAGTGATGAAACCCTTTTCATGTCGGCTTCATCCCCAAAGTAATTTCTGAAGTTGCAAGATTTTGGGGACAGAAGGAGGGTCACAATGTCAAAAAATCCCCCATGGATAATAAGTTGAGACCATTCCTTTGCCAAGAAAAGCTGATGTTAAAATCTCAGCCTGCACTTCCTTGCTCTGTTATGTGAGCCAAAAAAAAAAAAAAATCCATCTTTTTTTTTTAAAAAGAGATAATTTATTATTTAAGCCACTGTCAGAAAGCCCCAGTGTGACAGTGAACCAACAAGAGGAGTGGGCAGTGCTGTGTGTATTTAGTCCCTTCTCTGCTAGCAACAGAGAACCCAAACTCTCACTGGTCGTAAACATTTTATTCACTCCAGTGACAATCACACAGAAACGAGGGCATGGTGTAGACTTAGACATCAGCTTGCCAGACCTCCTTTTCTGCCAAGCTCTTCTGATACCCACCCATCCTTTCACCTCTTCATCGACAGAATCAATTACCATGGTGTCCAGCTACCAGAGGTAGAGGGATGGCTGAACATTTCCCAGGCAGCTGTGATGCAGAGACATTGCTCAGGTGGAGCACGGCTTGCTGCATGGCAGCACCTTTCACTTGCAGAAGGGCCTTGGTACCATCTTCTTTAGGGGAAGAACGTGCAAGTCCATGCAGGTGGCTGCAGGGTGAAGTGCAGCATCCAACCATAACCAAATATGCTAAGGATATTTCCACGTGGGTGTTGTCAAGGGACTGTACTGGGAGACTGGTGCTAGGCAAAGGCCGCTGCTCTGGGGACACTCATGAAGTCATGCTGTAATCACTATTATTTTTCAGCATTTTTTTTTTGTACTTCCACACTTGCAAAATGGCCCTGAAAGAAGCCCAGCTGGAGATGCACGTACTTTGTTTTCTCATTAGACTTTGGCTTTCCCCTCCAACTCCTCCTTACTGTTTCAAATTGTCTCCTAAGCAAAATGCGAAGCCACCAGTGTTCCAGTGGGTTCAGCATTTGGCAGAATGAATTTGTTCACTGCTAATTAAAACAAAAGATTTCAGAGGCGCTTTCCACTTTGGTTTATTAGCTTTCCTGTGTGATAGCAAACGGAGCCCTTGTTACACTGTCAGCAGAACTATTATTATTATTGTTATTTATTATTTACAGTACAACTTGTGACTCACTTCCTATGTTGGTGGATCTTTCACCATCTGTTAAAAAAATAATAGCAGTCATTTTCTGAAATATTATTCTAATTCAAATGTTAAAATAGAACCATATGAAGCCAATTAAGCAGTGTGTGTTGTTAATCTGAGTTACTTCAACTCGGCTAAAGAGAAAGTGAAAAAAAAGCCTAAAAAGCTTGAGGAAGGCCTAAATATACCGTGAAGATGCAGACTTCAGAAATCTGTGGAGATTCTGCCAACATTTTCTTGGAATTCTAAATTTCAAGAGAAAAAAAAAATGTAAATATGTCATCTTCTAAGCTAAGTTTAGGAGTGGGTATGGATCCAAATCTGGATGTAAGATTGTAATTCCAGGCCAGGCTTTATATGGATCTTTAAAAGAACAGAAAATTTCTGTTTTAATCCCTTTAATATTTAGTGCTCTTAGCTGTTTTTGCTCTTGCTCCGAGTGAAAAAAAAACCATAAAATACTTGATCTGGTTTTGTTGCCTCCACCTGAGAGTTTTATGTAAGCTTATGACTAATTAACATGAAGTTCCCAGGTGGTGCTTCTAAAGACATTGCCCCTGCCCGCAGAAGTCAAGGAGAGATGAAGCAAATACATCAGGAGGAATTATGGTGGTCAAGCACGAGTGTGCTGTCCCTCCGGTGTCGTGATCAATAGCAGCTGCACTTCAAACACGTGTGTGTGAGCAGTTCTTTGGGCTTCAGATCTCAGAGCTTGGGTCAAAGCATATTTGAAACAGGCAGAGTTTTACCTGATTTCATACGGAGGAGTTTTTCTTGTGATACCTCTGAGTAGGGTGTGTGCTGGAGTTCTTTAACTGAATTTGGGCTAAGGCTTGCAGATCCTGAACCTGTCTTTGGAGGAGAGGGGCGTGAGCTTGGGGATATTGGTTTATCGCACCTAGTGGGGGGAAGTAATGAATTCCACCACATTTCTTGTGTATAGGAGGAGTCAGGCAAGTTAGACCACCAAAAATTTGAATTTCTTTCTGGTAGTTTCTGCCTTTCTCTGTCAACACCTAGAGAGAGATAAAACCTAAAACGCAGTGCCTCCCCAAAAGGCCCAACATGTAAGCATCATGCATGTGTGAAAACTGAGCTCTTTTTAAAGGCTCATGTCAATTTGTCATGATAGGATGGAAAGGCCCCTTGGAAACCAGTCTCCAGTGGGACACGGTTATCTTTTTGGGCTAGAGATGGAGGCAGAAAGCCCGGGGTGTGGTGGGATCCCCTGTTTTGGGGAATGGAGTTGAGTTGTCCTCCTGGCAGCGTGGTCCAGCCGTCCAGCTGCTGCAGAGCTCCTGAGGCCGAGCAGCCTCCTGTGCATTCCTGGCTGCAGTTATTTATATTCCCCGAAGAGTGTTGTTTACACAAACTGCATGAATGCAAATCAACGTGAGGAAGTGCTGGAGTCAGTGAGGTGTGCAGCAGTAACAGGCTCCTGGGATTGGTTTTAGTAATGTAGTGTTAACACAGCTACACATGGCTACACACACTTTGGTATCCAAGCAAGGGAGAGGGAGAGGGAACACTCATTACCTGGGACACTGGCCGAGTCCTTGTACCTCGACAAGAGATAAAAAATAAAAATGGACTTCATTATCACAGCCTTCCTGTCAATCACCTGCCGTTGCACCAAGCCTGCCTTACATTTCTCTGACTGAAAGGTTCCTGTCACCATTGGCTGGGAAGGAAGGCTGGATGTGTGAAAGGAGACAGAGCAGTGAACGTGATGACTTGCATTAGTCTGCTGACTCCTCTCTTGCCCTGCAGCACACATGTCTTCGTAGAATCAGGGAATTGTTTTGCTTGGAAGAAACCTTCAAGAACATCTAGTCCAACCATTAACCCATCACTGCCAAGTCACCACGAATCCATGTTCCTCAGCACCACATCTACATGGCTTTTAAATCCCTCCAGGGATGGGGACTCCACCACTGCCCTGGGCAGTCTGGGCCAGCCCTTGACAAACCTTGCATGGAAGAAATTTCTCTTATTGTCCAAACTAAGTCTCCACTGGCACAACTTGAGGCTG
>VWZY01003177.1:0-37355 GCA_013399075.1 Chloroceryle aenea
GAAAGTAAGGAAGCCTTTATTTTCTTTTCCTTTTGTTCTTTAACTAATTTTTTCCACTGATCTTGGTGTAGTGCTTACCACTGCCATGCTGCTTTTTTCTTTGTCAATGAATAATGTTTTCTGGTCTCCAGATCTCCCAGATATCCTGTGCGAGGGTCGGCAGGAGGGAGCACACCCTGTTTCCCTCCCTGCCTGCGGTCCTGGGAATCAGAGAATTGTTTGAGTTGGAAAAGATGTTTAAGATTATCAAGTCCAACTGTTCACTCAGAATAGCCATGTCCACTGCTAACCCCTGTCCCTCAACACCACATCTCCATGGCTTTGAAACCCCTCCAGGGATAGGGACAGGGCCAGTGCCCTTGACAGCCTGGGCCAGCCCTTGACAACCCTTTGGGAAAAGACATTTTCCCAGATACCCGAGGTAAACCTCCCCTGGTGCAACTTGAGGCCATTTCCTCTTGTCCTGTCGCTTCTTCCCTGGGAGAAGAGACCAACCCCACCTTGCTACAGTGTCTGTGCAGGAAGCTGGGAGGTGGAAGGCTCCAGGTCTTTGCTCCATCAGTAGCAGCCAGGATGTGTAGAGTGAGCAGCACTTAGAGGAGCTGATCACCACCCCTGCCTCCTTGTTCACTGAGCTGGGAGGAGCCTGGAAGGATAAAACTGTAGAATCATCGTACACCAGGTTGGAAGGGACCTCAAGGATCCCGTGGTCCAGACTTTAAACTCACATCTGTCATTGCTGCGATGCCCCAGGTTTTTGTGTCTCTTCTTGGTATTGTTTGAGAGTTTCTTTCTTGCAGCTTTGAAGGAAAGCTTCTTCCTTCGTATATTAACCCTGCTTTTTGGAGAAGCTTTTTTGATTTTTGAAAGGACAAGAAGGGAATTCAGGACAAGTATCAGCACTCTGGGGAATGGGATGTGTGAGTGGGTCAGGTTACCCTAAACTCTTGGGTTTTCTTGCCCCTAGGCTACACGGTGCTTCTGGGTTGCCAGTTTGATCTCTGGACGTTGAAGATGTAGAACAAGCACAGGGTCTTGATCTCTCCTCCTGGGCAGGGCACCACAAGCAAACCCATAGTGAGCAGCGAAGTAATGCGCTGGATGCGGAGGATGGGTAAATGGAATGCTCCCCAGGCAGCCCGGCCCGGGTGGCTGTTCCCTCTGCTCTGGAGGGTGCCTTTGGAAAGCTGTGTGTAGCTTTTTACTTGCTCATTGTTTATGCGATTAGCTTAATTAGTTAAGAAATATCTGAGACCTCAAAACGACATGGGTGTGATTTTTCTGCTCGAGAGGTCGTTGTTTGTCCCAAAACTGCGGGTGCTTGGAAAAAAACCCAATCCCTTTCATCTTACAGGCAGATTGACATCGGAAATGATTTGGCAGCAGGGGAAAAGAGAAATATCTCTGGATGTGGGACCCCATTTAGCAGTATTTACCCTGGCAAAATTCCCTTTGGCTTTGCTGACAATGCTGGTGGAGTGAAAAGGGCTGAGTCGACAGGGAGCAGAAGGAATTCGGTGGGAAGCATTCTTGTGTGCTGTGTGTAATTCTGAATGTGCTTTTAATATTTCGGGGTTAGTACTTTGGATTAAGTACCGAGTGAAAGAATTTGTTTTGATAATTTAGCATTTCATGTGTTGTGCCTCTGTCGCTCAAATTTTAGATTTAAAAGAAAAAAGGCAAAATGTACTGTGCCTGATGTCTAGCCACCTACAGGCAGAAGGGCCTTTCCTTTTTAAACCCCAGTGACACTGTTTGCTTTGAGAGTAGGAGCATAGAAGAAAGGGAAGGAGGCGTCTGATAAGTGGAGAAAATTAGACATAGTTAAATGGTTTAATATGTCAGAAGATCTGGTTGAAAAGGAAACAGTCACAGTGGAGTTGTATATATGTATAAAGAGAAATAAATCTGTTTATGCATAGCCACACAAGCATAAAATGGGACTGGTATTTGTCTCTCACCTTTTTTTTTTTTAGTTTTGTTTTTGTGATCACATTAAGTGTTCAAAATTAGTGTTCAAAATGAGGCTGAAAATAAAGGAATCTGTCCAGAATCTGTGAAAACATAATGGAAATTTAGCACCAAACTGTTATTCCACTTAATTAAATAATAATAAACCCACAAAAAAATCCAAACAAACCAAAAGACACCAAACCACAATACTCACCATTAAAGCACCTCATATGTAATTTTGAAGTTGTAATATCCCAAACCATAAAGAAAATACCAAAGGGAAAAGCTGATAAAACCTGCCAGCCGTTCCTGGGGGCTGGGAATGGCCCTACTGTCGTCACTGAGCTCTGCTGCCTGCTTGACACTGGGATGAATCGAGTCATTTGTTGTGTCATCAAGAATGGGCTTGCATAAACTCACTTGTTCCTTAAATCTCAACTGGCATATTTACCGATGGCCAGAGAAGCAAATCCATCCTCTCCTAGCTAAAACCATGTTGAAAGGAGGTTGTATTTTGTACTAAGTAATTATTGTGCATCTGCCCAAATTGTAGAATTATAGAAATACTTTTTCTGTGCTATTAATCAAAGCATTGCTCTTAATATAAGTAGAATAATATTAATTCCATCTCATAGCTTCATCTCTTTTGTCTGTTTGCCTTTGTTTAAGTCTCGACTCAGAGTATTTTGTGTCGCTGAACTCCGTGGTGTGTTCCTGCCCCTGAAATAAGCAAGTATCAAGTGTTCGTAGGAAGGAGGAAGGGGTGGTTCAAGCCTTTCTATTCAGACCTTTTAATGTCCTTGTGTGTGAATGTGGTTTATGGGTGCGTATGTGTGTATACACACGCAGAGATCTAGAGGAGAGAGCTGAGTGTCTCGGGCTACAGCTTGAAATTCTGCAGGGATCTGAAAACATACACACAGAGAAATCGTTAGAAGGATTTGTGTACGTCTTTGTTTCTTTCACTCTAGTTTTTTCTTTGAAATAGCTGTATTAGAGGGTTGTTGGCCTTCTCTTTCCCCTGGGGATAAGAAGTGCAGGTATGTTAAAGGAGGTGAGTGAACTGCTCAGCTTTGCTGTTGTTCCCAGATGCAGCTTTTTAATTGCCAGCCTCACAGATTGACTCGGGGATCTGAAAATGTAGATAAATCTCTGCTCGTAAGAGCTTTTCTGCAGATGCTTCCCTTTACACCTGGGCAGCTGCACTGGCCAGCTGGCAGCTGGGGGCGAGAGAGCTGGAGAAGGCTGTTTATGGACAAAGCCTATTTGATAATGAATCAGTAAGAAGCAATAAACCCGGACCCTTCGCGGTGTTTTATAGTTTCTTCCAGAGCGCAGCCGCGCTGCTCGGTGCTTCAGCTGTGCTTGGTTTCCTCTGCCTCTTGTTTGACATCAGTGATGTCCTGTGCAGATGGTGGCCATAAAACTGCCAGCAGATAACACAAAACACAAGGACAGAAGGACCACGCATGAAGCTGGGGCGGTGTGTGAGGAGGAGAGGACTGGAGTGAAAACCCCTTATGTCCTCGTTGTCCTCCCCTTTGTGAGTGAAGTCCTTGGAACAGCGAGTGCCACTGGGGGAAGAGTTGTTGTGTTTGTTGTTGTCGTTTCTCACACAAGAGAAATCTGAAGAAAAAGTGTTGGCTGGATCTGATGAGCTGGGGGATGACAGGACAGGGAAGAAGGCACCAGTGGTTTGCTGCTGCTCCAAATACGTTAAGATGCATGGAATAGGATGATGGAGGGATGGAGAATGGCAGCAGGTTCCACCACAACTGCCTCCTCCAGTTTCAGGCATTCAGGCCAGCAAAGACTGCTCAGAGAGGGCTCCTGCTGTCTCTGTATCCAGCAGGGCCAAGTACTGGGAAGTTCTGCTAGTGATGCAGCCTTGGGAGGTGAAATTCTGTCAGCAAAACTCGAGTTAGCTCTCAGATTCTGGGAATCCCATGTGAAATTCCAGTGAGGGCAGGTTTCTGAGGTTTAATGTTTGTCCTCACATTGGATCTCCACCACGTGCCTGGGAACAGGAAAAGTCGCTTTAGTGTCAAACCACTCTCCCTAGCCCACCGACTCCCTCGCCTCTCCCTTCCCAGCTGTGGGTTTGATGCTGGTGTTTCGGAGGCTCCGGCTGTGGGCTGCGGTAACACCTCGCGTACAGCGGCTGGAGGAATGCACGGTATGGAAATCATCTTTCCACACTCCAGTTGTCACAAAATGACCAGACCATTTGTAAGACGACATGCCAGGAGTACCACTCGTAGACAGTGACACAGCAGTGTGAAATTTCAGACAGAGCTTTGCCAAGGTTGAAAGATGGTGACAGGAACTTGTGACAAGAGGAGCTGAGCAGTGGTGAGTAAAGGCAGCTGCATGTGCTCTACCTGCCACAGGACTCTGCTTTTGTGTTCGAAAGGTACACTTCACTGATCTTTTCAGAGAGCATCAGTTGTGCTGGCACACCAGGAACGATGACGAATCCTAGCCTCAGCATGAGAATAATTCTGATGTCTGCAATACCCATCTTCTGCCGCTGAAGATCATGATACTTAAGAGGAAAACCATTTGCAAGAAATTGAAAACATAAACGGTACTAAACTAACGGGATCAAATTCATTATATTGAGCCTAATTGTGACTTCATTGCTCTCGATTCATTCCAGTGTAATTCTCTTAATATCAAAACTGGAGGAACCAAGCGATGAGTCAGGTCTGTGCTGTGCTCATCAGCCCTAGAGGTCATTAGCTTGTGTACAATCGCATTCAAACTGATTCCTCCTGGTTTGAGGAAATCTGCATGTGTTGAAGCCTCTGGGTAATTGAAATGGAAGCAGTTGAGGAGATGTCGTGTAATAATGATAAGAGGAACATAGTCAAATATTTATTGTCTTAAACAGCTCAGTGCAATTTGCATTAAGTAGGGGAGTCATCGGTTCTGTTGTCCTGTCAATACGGAGGGGCTTTGGAGAAAGCTGCAGTGTGGTGCAGTGTGATTCAGAACATGCTTTGAATCAGCTGTATTGTGAACTGGAGTGAATAACTTCACCATAATCCTGAACATCCATTCGGAAAATTACCGCGATGGGTTCCAGATGAACGAGAGTTGTAAGGGCTGGAGATGTGGAATGAGCACATCTTATTTTACCATGGTAGTGCTCAGAAATTTCTGAGGCTCCAGGGTGGTAGGCACAGTGCAAGGAAAGATGCTGGGGTGAACGTCACTGCCCCACGCAAGGAATTGTCACACAAAATGCAACAGGTAGAAATAGGCTACTGGGACATGGGGCAGTCAGGCAACCAGGTACCCACCTGGTTCAGCTCACAGCCCCAGCATGCTGTCTTTTTGCAGGCATCTCTCATTCATACTCATCCTCTCCCTCTTCCAGCTTAATCCAAAACAGAACAGCTGTGAAAACTGAACAGTTTTGAATTTTAGATTATTATAACCAGTGTGATTAGGTTTCCCACCAAGAAATCTCCTCATCTGCTGTTAGGCTATTAAGACAGAAATGTGCCAGCGAATTAAGCAATAGAAAAAAAATTACCTAACATCACTTTCTGATCCCTGCCCTGAGCAATAAAAACTCATTCACAGTCATAAAGGTTGCTATGGGTGTGTCCCAGTGCATGGGTAGTTTATATGCCCGTTTATGAAGCACGTTTTACAAAGAGATAATGAATCACGAGGTGCCTCAGCATTTTTCAGTCGTCGTGTTGCATGTTGCAGTGTGTGAGCTCCCGTCGCAGTCGCTGTCTGCAGCGGTTCAGCCTCCGTACCTGAACTTTCCTTCAACTTTCTCCGTTATTCCTTTGCCTGTAAATCTGTCTGTAACTCCTGAACAACGTTGTCTTTGAACTCCAGTGCAGCTACTCGGTGAGATTCTCATCCAAGCTTTAATCTTTTCTCACCTTGATATATTTTAACTTCCCCCTTTACGGCCTGGCACACAAGCTGAATTTAATGGTGATAAATGCATTTCTAAGAGTCAAAGCTATAAAGTGTACGTTAGAGATTAATCTAAGCCAAAACATCATTCCCAACATGTTAAACTTGGGGAAGTTTGAGCTGGGAGAAGCTCCTCAGAGTCAAGTGTTGTAGTTTAGGCTCATCTCTAATGTCAAGCACTTGGTTGGTTGGTTGGTTGGTTGATTCTAAAGAGCTTGTATTTATGTTGGGTGCCTTCTCTTCTACAGAACATTTAGATTGTCACTAAAGCAACTGTCTCACTTTTGTGCTGTATTCAGGAACAAAGTGAAGAGTCATTTTGTGAAAGTGCTTGAGGGGAGAAGAACAAACAAATCAAGGCCAGAAAACAAATCTCTCCAGCTCATCCTTCCTATTTGCATTTTCCCAATGCACAGGGATGAAATCACGTATGTGCTTACTCCTTTGGAAGAGGAATGGCCACCGTCCTCGTTCTCTGGCAGCCTGCAAACCTATCAAGCTGTAACAAAAGCAGCTGAATAGAGGGCCTTGCTCCTTTTGGAGAAACCTGCTTGTTTGCTGGTAAAATTCATTATTACCTGGCTCTGTTCTGCAGCTTCTGAATTATGTACAGCAGTACAATTTAGTAGTCTGCGGGTTGAGAAATAGTGCCTAAAAACGTTTTCAAATATGAATTGCACCTTTGATTATTTTTTATTTATTCATTTTCACTGAAAACAAATCACTGTAATGCACATGCACATTTAAATTAGCTGTTGTTAGTGCAGAAAGTGAAGGTTGTCAGGAAAGCTTTCACAGTGAAGTTTGCTTGTGGATTTGGCCTGGGCCAGACTTTGTGTTGCTCCTGTGGTACAGATAAATGTGCTTGATGTAGTGCCCATCGTAGGTGGATCATACACCCACCCAGGGGTAACAACTGCAGAGCTCAAAGAGCCCCTCTGAAGAGGATTTCTACAGGTATCTGTGTGCATGACTCTGTCCCAGAGGAGACTGCAAACACCGAAATGCAAAGAAGAGATGGCAGGGAGATGTGTACGTGTGCTCCAATGAGAGGCTCTTCATTGAACCCCTAACGAGGCCGCTGGGTTGTGGGGTTGGTTTTGGTTTGTTGTCATTCTGGTCTGCTTTTCGATTCTTTCCCTCTCAAAGCACAGCTGGAGAGTGTTCACTGGAAACAAATGATGCTGCAGAAGATCTGCTTGTTCATTGGTGCTCTTTCACCTGTATTCTGCTAACTGATGCCTGATGGAAGTTTTAAACTGCTTAACTGTGTTTAACACTTACAAACCAATAGGTGTCTGTGGAATAATCCCCTTTGCCCAGCACAAGACATGCAGAGGAGGGAGGTTTCCCCCGAGTCCTTTCTCGATTTATGCTTTTTCACCTTCCTTTCTCCCTTGAACGTATTTAATTCCACATACCGAATTTTTGAGGGTTAGCTCAGATACAGAGGGGTGTTTGTGTTATTTTTCTACTTTTATTTCCCCACCCTGTCTGCTAAAAGCAAGGTGCTGATGCGGTAGGACGTAAAGTTTTGTTTGTCCTAGCAGACAACCGCTGGAGACAGCAGCTTTTTATCAGCCTTGACTTGATAACAAAAAAATCTCCCCATCTGCCACCCATGATGCTTTTGAAGAAGCGAGCCCGATAGCTTCCAGCTGGAGAGGACCGAGCCGCAGGGCTGGGAGGGCGATGTCGAGAGGCTGCAGGGGGGAGCGCGTCAGGGGGAGCGGCTCCGAGCTTCGTACGCCCCGCTTTTGCCAAGGCAGAGTAAGTTGGGTGGGGGTTTGCCAGAGGCTGGTGCTCTCAGATAGATAAACAGGAGAGAGTTGGAGGAAAATGGTGCCGCTCGTTGGAAAAACCGCAGAGTTCCCTTTTGATTTGTGGAGTTGTTGAGCGCGGCGATTCCTCTGGATGTTCAAAGGGTGCTTCGTTTGTACAGGTTGCTGGGTTAGGCTGCGGAGCTTAAAGACATCTGTGGGAAAAATAGATAAGTGATTTCTTTTATCCTGTTATCCTTTGACTGAATTTTCATTGCTTGTAGGAGATTTATTAGCGGTTTTTATGACTGGTCATAGCCTGTGTTCTTTAATAGATTATTTGCAATTTCCTTTCTCTAGATTGTGCCATTTAAGGAACACAACTCAAATTTTCCATCAGTTGCATCAGGGAAAGCCATAAATATGTCAGAAGGGGTGTATTTATGTACCCTGTTATGTGGGGGAAAGAATTTGGCCTGTACTGAGTAAAATTAAAACAATAATTAAGCTTTAGCAGAACGGTTGGAAGGAAAATCCGTGCCTTACACATATTTGTATGTTTATTGTACATGATAATTAACCGGTAGTTACAAAATTCTGTATGCCCTAAATCACCCCAGTGGAGACACTTAGGCCACGTTACCCCTGAGCAGGTGTTCTAATACCCGGGGGAGGGGGGAAAATTCAAGAAAAGGGATTTTTTAAAAAGCATGCTGCAGTCTGGACTGTGGTGGGCACTCGAGTGCCCTCATGGGGGACAGGGAGACCTATAAAATAACTGGGAAAAGAAGTCTTAATTTTTGGTGCTGATGATTCTGGCAAAAGCTTCCTTTGTTTTTCAACCAGCTTTTAATTTTGCTTTGATTGTGGTAGTTTTTCTTCCCTGGACAATCTCTGATTTCATAAAATGAGATAAAACTATGTGCTTCATAGATTAATGAAAACCCTGAACATTATGTGCTGTTAGAGCTTAAAAAAAAAATCTTTAAAATAGTGGTATTATCATTGGGCAAATAACTGTTGTGTGCTAAAAGCTGCTTTTTTTATAGGAGCCTTATGTAACGCTGCAGTTAATAACGTTTAGTGTTATTGGCTGCAAAATGACTTGAGTATCTCCACTATAAAAGCCTGTTTACAAGGATGAGGCAGCCTCGCTGGAGTGCCAGACTGTTAAATAACTAGAGGTTGCCAAAATTAAATGAACTTTTCTGCTGGTAATGATGTGCGAACTGCTATCGCAGATGCGTATTTACAGGAGAAACGCTCACGGGCACCTCGTTGGATTTAGTGACAAACACTTCTTCCCCTTCCTCCCTGACTGCCAGTGATACCATTAGAATGAACCTATCTGGATCCACAGACACAGCTATTTTGTGGTATTAATAACTACTAAATAGCTACTTTTAGCCAATTAATTTATTGCGTAGCTCCTTAAGCTGTTAGATGTAAAGCTCAGTAGGTATTTGAGCTCTTTTGTACCCTGTTGGGTGAATCCTGGCTCCACGTGAGCAGGGAGGGTGTTGTTGTCCCTTACCCCCCACTCCCGGGTGTTGGGGTGCGGGTGTGCGTCCAGCTGTAGCATAGGGAAAGGAAGGTCTGCGGTGGAGTCCCCGGGGCTGTGGGCCTGGTGCAGATACACTGCTGAGCAGCAGTGGAAGAAAAGGTCTGTTTTTTAATGGGCCTCCTTCTAACCTACTGGTATGAAGTTGGGAGACACGGGAATTAAACCCTGACACATAACTTCAGCAGTATTACTTTTTTCACGTTTTTTTTCCTCTTGAAAAATATTTTTCTGTAATGTAACAGTTATGAGAAGCTACCTTTGGTGAAGAGGTTTCATAGTAAACTATAAATGAGAAGATGATTCCTTGAAGTGTGTGCAGGGTGGTGGCAGGAGCTGGCCCGCAGCTCAGTGCCTGTGTTGCCCAGCCAGCTGGAGCAGGAACGCTCCGAGTTGTGCTGGAGCCCCAGAGGAAGCGCTGGGTTTCCTGGGCAAAACTTGCTCCCTTGCCCCACAGTGTCTTGCTTTGAATTTCTTACCCTGGTTGGGAATTTAATACAAAGAGCCATTCTTGCGAATATGTTTTCTTTACAATTTTGCATTCCAGCTCAGCAATTCAGTCCTCCTTTTTCTAATAGCAGGAACATTACTGGAGTTCACAGAACGTTGGCGAAATGGCTGGGTCTTGTTCTTCTGGGGGGCTCCAGTTCCATTCCTCTGTGGGTTATTCTAAAAATACAACACTTGTAATGCCTATTAGGTATACTAAGTAATAAGATGTTCTGACAAGCAGTTAATATCCCTGAAATTAAAAGCTTTTCAAAGGTAAATACTTAATGTTGGGAAGAAAGACTTTTTCAGCAGCCGAACTTCCATGTGGCTTCAGAATATGTATCTTGCTGTCTCTTGCGTTATTAGAATATTCTCTTCTCAGAATTGTATGGCCTGAAATGAAAATAGCACTTTTGAAATACTGTTTTGAATGCTTGTGCTGTTGGTTTAGATACATGAAGCCCGTGGGTGTGTTTTAGGCGGGATGCAGAGCAATGTACACTCGGGATGGTCAGACTTTTCCTTTCTGAAAGGACAAAGTTAGCGATGAAATTTTCCTTTCTGTCTGAATTTCCCTGAAATCCTGAAGCGCTTTTGGTGTTGGCACGTGTGTGAAAGGGACAGGTCTGCCATTAGAGATGATGAGCAACCTCTTTGCAGCGGTCCCATCTCCACGCAGGCTTGCTGGGCTGTACTAACATCATCCCAGTCCCCCTCCCTGAGCTCCGGCGCAGGAAATACCTCCCAAGCGGTGAATCATCGGAACTGCGGAGGGGGCACGGCAGGGCCTGGGCTTGGCAGCCAGCATCAACGCCAGATATTGGCACCCCACGAATGTTAAAGCATCTCTGAAATCAGCACTTGCTCATGTCTAGACTGCAGGGCAGTGCTGCTCGGGCATGCCTTGGCTCTGCCAGTTGCCAAGGTGGGGGACCTGCTGGCTCCCATCTAGCCCGAGATCCGGCGTGCTGGAGAAGGGTACGTGGCTCTGTCTGTTGTCTTGCCCCTCACTACTGAAGGATATTGAGGTGTTTGAGTGTGTGCAAAGAAGGGCAGCTAAGCTGGTGAAGGGTCTAGAGCACAAGGCTTTTGAGGAGTGCTGAGGGACCTGGGGCTGTTCAGCCTGGAGCAAAGGAGGCTCAGGGGAGACCTGGCTCTCCACAGCTCCCTGACAGGAGGTTTCCGTGGGGAGTGTGGGGGGGTTGGTTTCATCTCCCAAGGAACAAGTGACAGGGCAAGAGGAAATGGCCTCCAGTTGCACCAGGGGGTGGTTTAGGTTGGACATGAGGAAAAAAATATTTCCCAGCAAGGTTTGTCAAGGCCTTGCCCAGGGAAGTGATCGCAATCCCCATGCCTGGAGGGATTTATGAGCTGTGGAGATGTGGTGCTGAGGGACGTGGGTTAGTGGGCCTCTGGCAGTGCTGGGTTAATGGTTGGACTCAATGATCTTAAAGGTCTCTTCCAACCAAAATGATTCTGTGATTCTCAGCTTCAGGGCAGGGTGCTGCTGAGGGAGGCACCCAGATGCCAGGGTGAGAAGCGCTCCCAGCTGCCATTGAGCACAGGAGTTTTCTTCTGCCTCTTCTCCATGGTCATACAAGTGCCTCCTCCTGGAATTCATCCAGTTTTCAGAACCAAACTTGTGCTGCTTAAAACCTAAAGATGATCCTCCTTTGTAAACTATGTAGTAAAAATGTGAGAGGTGAAGGATCGGAGAGCGTTTGCATTAAGGTACATACTGAGTGTTTATTAATGGTTCTGTTCAGTGAGGCTGCCTAAAAATTGTTGGTCTTTAAACAGGTTGATGTTTATCCCGTAAAGTATTTTGAAAACAGAGATTATTTCTTTTCCTGAATTTATTTTTTGACCATTTAGGACTATTCACAGCTGCAAAAAATTTTTTACTAAAAGTGGTATAATTACATTTTTTCCTTGTTACAGCCAGTGCCCCAGAAAATGTAACTTTTGTCCTACTATAGTAGTAAACCTGTTGTACTGTTGTTGTAGGTTCCAACTGCTGTTGGATAGAAAGCAGAATAAAAGAATAGTTAAATTTTCAAGTTGCAAACCCACGTTCACTGTGTGTAATTGAGCAGCTGTTGCAAATACTTGGGAGCATTTTCTTTAGCATTTCAAAATTCCCCATAGAAGTGAGATGGGAGACATTCCTTTAGCATTTCAAGCTTGAAAAATATTTTAACCTTTCCTTAAATTGTGTTTTGAAGTTTAGGATTAACTCTGTGCCTGGCTGCACAGATGGATACGTTTTACATAAGTCCTTTGTCTGAGAAGAAAAAGAGACCACATGGTCAGTTAATGGCTTTTAAACACTCTCAGTCTTTCTTTTACATCTCCTTTAATGGGACCTTGGGGATTCTGGGAAGATACTCAGAAAATTGTTGTTTATGGTGTAGGAGTTGTAAGATGTGTTGTGTTCTGCGTCCTGGAACTCATGAGCTATTTTTGCTCCTACCTGTTAATCCTGGTTAATGAATTTTACAGCTTCATCCCTTAAGATTTTAAGGTTTGCAATTCTGGTATGTAAAAATAAAGCCCAAGATCACCGAGGTATAGGAGATGTTACTTTATTTCTCTCTTTTAATAGCCAAAATTGCAGATGAAGCAGATTTGTAAGGAGAAGTCACTGAAGTGGTTATATAAGCTTTGTAGTTAAATGAGCTTTTTAGGCTTTCTAAGCTTTTTCCCTAGACACTTTTGGGAAACACCGTAGTGAACTGTGAACTACATAAATCAAATGTGATGCTGGGATAAAGGATGGAAAATCCATTAAGTCAGTGGTCTGACACCAGCCCAGACAATTACAGCATATGAAACCAACCCTTAAATTGAATATTTTGTACTTTGTAACGATTCTTTTTTTTTTTTTTTAAAGTAGGTTTTGAAATAATATCAAGTAAAGGATTGGTAGATTAACATCGTTTGTGTAAATCCACATATGGCACTTAAAGGAGCTCTTGATAAAACCACTGAGAGCACTTGTAAGTAATCTGACAAGTTTATGGAAGGTTATCACTATAATACCGGCGTGTCACTTCTTTTTCTCTGTTAGAAAAAAGTACTAGTAAGGTCTTAAAGGCTACTACTGTTTTATCACGTAAAGAGGAAGACTCTCTTGTAGTCTTTTAAGCTCTTACCCTTTTAAGCCAACATGTGCAACCAAATCCATCTGGTTACAGTTTTTCTTGAAGGGTTACAGACTTTACGGCTTTGTTCCAGTTCCTGCTGTAAAAAGACTTCCATTGCAAGCTCTGCCATCACAGAGGTCGTTCGTGGTACGCTTGAATGGAAATTCTGTGATGTTCCTGCAACCCTGTGCGAGCCTTACGGGCCAGGATGGGATGTAGGTGTGAGATGGTTGGAGGTGCTGCAGATCACTCTGTTTGGGTCTCTGATCTTAAGTGCCATCTGCCAGGCATTTCTGACAAGATGCTTAATTTGCTTCTATTAAATTTAACTTAAGATCAGATGGTGTATGTATATTTTGGGGGGGTTGTGTATATATGTGTGAGAACACACACCCTGCATTCTCACCAGCTGAGTCCTCCCTGAATTTATTCATGGAGAAAAAGATGAATTTTCCTCCAGACTTTTAAGGGTGTTTTCTTTATTATTTTTCCCTCCCAAGGAACTTCCTAGAAAGAAAGGCTAAGAGAGTGTTTGAGGAAAAGCAGTGTTTGCTGAGGAGTTTGGTTAGTCTTAAGCTCTCTTTCCAGTTCCTAAGACACAGAAGGAGCTGGTATGCAAAGGTCAGAAGCTGCGGGTGTAGTTCACATTAACACAACACGACACATGTTGCGTTATAAACAGAGCAGAAACTCTTTCTCCAGAGATGTCATAACTTCTAACACTGCAGCTTGGTAACCATGAAGGGTGAGTTTGGATTATTATTTTAAGCTCAGTCTGAAACTTTGCAGTCACTTATTGTGGGTGAAATTAACAGAAATCTGGTCTGTGTGTCTGTTGATTATCTTAATTGCATCGTGGTTGTCAGGTTTTTCACCATACCGTTGCTACCTTTGTGGCTGTTTAATACAAACCAGAATCTGTGTTAATCAATAAAACATTGCCTGCAAATGGAGATGCTGAAAAATTAACTCTTTTTGTTCTGCTTTTTTCAGCGGAACCCCTGCCTTTAATGGACTTGTGCCGAAGATCAATTCGATTTGCTCTTGGCAGAGACCGCCTGCATGACATAGAAATTCTACCTTTGCCTCTGTCTCTGAAAAATTATTTACAGTACCAATAAGACATCTAGAACCCTGCGGCCTCACGTTGGACTACATCAATGCAAATGGCAGAAAATTGTTTACAGCAAAATAAAAATCTTCGTGATGGACACTTAAGTGTTATTTAATTTTTAATATATATATATTTTTTTTCTGAACCAGTGAAAGCAGATCACTGTGGGGGACTACTAAAGAATGTGAAAACATTGATTTGATTGAGATTCGTGTATTATCTGTTGCCTGTTGTGTTTACAGTCCTAAAGGCCATTATTCTCATCACTCACATATTGGTTTCTCTTTGTTGCCTCTGGTAAATGCCAATAGAAGATCTGTCCTGCAGGATCCCCTGTCAGGCAGGACAGAGCATTCTTCAGTAATGCGCCTTTTTTTTTTTTTTTTTTAATTTTACTTTATTTCTTTCACTCTCCTACACCTCAGTCCAAGAGGTGAAAATAAATTAGCAAAGGAAAAATCTTGACAGTAACTTTTCAAAAATATTTAAAGCTTGCCTTTGATATCCAGAGTTGTTGAGAGTGTTGAGTGCTCCGCATTCAACATTATCAAGCCTAGAATGTCTAAAAGCTCCCATTTTTAAAAGAGCAGGTTATTGTCTAGAGGAAGAGAGTGTGATTTAAAACCAGAAGGGGCGGGAATGGTACGTCTGTCAGAAAGGTCAGTTGTTGGACCTGGTACCAGTCAGATGCAGTACATTGTTTTCAAGACCAAATCTAGTCCCACCAAAGTTCTGCGGTTTATAACAAAGTGTTCACTATCCCAAGAATTTAGGATATTCGTATTTTAGAAAGCTTGTCACTTTTTTATTTGAACAAAATTATGATTTTTATGTGGTATGAACTCTTAAGTACTTGGTTCTCTTTTTAATGTATGTGTGGTTATAATGTTTATTTATCTGTTTAGAGTCTGTGGAGTTCTCATTTAACTGTTTCCCATCTTGGGGTGACTGATTATGTTTTTTCCCCAACTCCACCTGAAATGTATTAATTTTTCAGGCTCATCCCATTTTTTAAGATGCTGCTTTCTATTTGCATTTCTTACATGTTTCAAGTTATCTGCCTGATCAGTTATCTAGTTTTTAAACTGGAAGTTGTTGTTATGGCAGGATGTCAAATGTTTAGACTGAGCTGCCTTCAGCATATTTTAATGTGAATTTACTGATGAATGAGGAGAAAATTTCTAATAAAGTCTACTGTCCAAAATAAAACTCGTGTCTCCCTTGATGAAGTGTTAAATAACATAGCACTGCTTTCAGAGTTGAAGTTCAGTTCCTCCTGCAAATGTTCCTGTTCAGCACTTCTTTGGAACTGCTGCTTTGGGTTCACGTGCGAGAGACATCGCAGGCAATGTCACGTCCTGTCCCTTATTTATCCCACTCCTGCCTTCAGCACAGCTCTGGACGGATTCCTCTAAACTGTGTGAGGCTGCTCTTTGAGACTCCAGGCTTTTGAGGTAGGTTGACATTTGACCGCTGCGTGCTGACGATCCAGGCAAAGCCACTGAACCGCAGATGGTTGCACTCGTCGCCATCACCCCAAGGAACAGAACTGCAGTTTCAGTCAGAAAAGAGAAACATGAGATAAACAAGATACGACAACAGGAGCAAGATTGGAAGCAACAAGGGCAGGGGTAACACAGGGATGTCAAAAATGAAATCACAAATATTTGCTTCTCTGGGTTTCACTGTGCAAGTTGGTGCTTGCTTCAACATCAAACTTATTTTTGGACTTGCTTTCACTTATGGCAAGAGTATCCCTCATCCTCTGTTCCTTACTTTAGTCTTGCAAAGGGGAGGAAATTACAGCAGTTATCTGTATTTCTTACTTTTTCCACTCGATTTGTTTAATTTAAACCTTTTCTCTTGATAGGTATGTAGGAAGAAGGAGATATGAAGGTATAACAACTTGCTCAGAAGGAAAAAATATAACTGTGTCAAGTGATCTTTCATAAGCAAGGGAAGCATCTGTTCAGGAATGACATAGTGATCCTGGCAGTCCATTTTAGGTAAGCATTTCCTGAAGTTAATGTTTGCTGTGTGTAACTGGGCTTCGTGTCGCTTTGAGTAACTGCAGTGACACAACTGTTCAGTGTTGTCTTCTCTATTCTTTCAGTTGACCCAGGGCTGTGACAGCTTTTTAATGTGACAGTAAAGTGGGAACTGGTATCATGAGAGAAAATGATGGTACCTCTGTGTGTTAATTAACTTAATTATTTTACATTTGGATTAGAATTTTAGTTGGTGCCCCTACTATTAGGCTGACAAAGTCAAGTGCTATGAAGGCTTTATTTCTGCCTGTGACTGGACCAAAGTGTATTGCATTGTCTGCATTCTCATCCGGAGGTAAAGCAATCTGTAGAGAAATTGTGAGGTTTGATTTTAGACTTCACACATAAGTCTTCCTGGTGTTCAAGATTTTCTCTCAAACAGGTTGACTGAGATCCTACCTCAGTAGGAACAGTTGACCTTCGAGTTTCTCAGTGGTCACTTGAAGCTGGGAAAACCCATTACAGAAGCAGAATTGTGTGAATCACTTGAATGTTTCTGAGAGTTCTAAAAGAGCAGCAAGCCAGAAATGCTAGCAAGTTTCCCTCTCATCTCCATTCCAGTTGGTACTGTTAAACTATAACCATATGTTCTCGTGGCAGTCAGCGGCAGTCGCCGCGCAGCGAGCGCGTTGTATCGGATCCAGCAGCGCTCGTCCAGGTACGGTTCCCACTGACATCAGCGGGAGATCTGCCTGAGTCAGCACTGCTGCTTTTGGTTCCCATGTAAAGATCTCCAAACATTTCCAATACACTGTATCGAGCGATACTTTATTATATGTAAGCGATGTCAAGCAGATGGTTTCTGCAGCAGTTTCTCTGCTTTGGCAGAAGATGCTGGCAAGTGTAGTTAGGTGAATGTTGTGAGAAAGTTTAATGAAAAAATGCGTCTAGTTGAGGCTGGGAGCAATACTCAAAGGGGAAGCTAGAATTTTTGGCTCCTTGATGATGATTTTCAAAAGCTTTTCAGTTTATAAACCTTTACAATCTTGCAGTGGGTTTTATTCTGTATACTTAAAGGAATGTAGGGTCTTTATCCATTCCTGTTTATCTCACAAAAGAATATCTGGCGATCATGAAGTGGAAATCCTTTGTTTGCTTGATTCAAAAAGACAGCAAAAAACCTCCTTCCTCCCTGTGTTTTCTGTAGACATTGAGCCATGAGAAATATACAACACACATCAGCCTGAGTGCCCTCCACACCCTTCTTACTCCTTCAGAGAAAAATGGAGTGCCTTCTGCAGGCAGTGTCTTGAAACAAAAATGTTTTGAAGCATCTGCTGATGCTCAGAACACTCTACCTAAGGTATGATGATGCAAATTTGAATCTACTATAGTGGAGGCAGAGAACAAAGGGGGGAGCTCTAGAAAAATAGCATTTCCTGAAGGGTTAACCTGCCCTTTTTTTTTTTTTGTAACCCCACTGTAGAGTACAAGTAAATAAAAATTAAAAACTGACCATACTTCCACTGCCATTGGGTGTTCAGCGCTGGTGTTTAAAGTTAAAACAAAGACTGCATGCACTTCAAAAGCCTCTGAGGAACTCTGCAGTCACTTGAAGTAGGTCCCAATTCCAAGTATTGTCCCATCAGAACTTAGTGAGTTCACTTGCAGGCAAAGAGCACAGCTGCTCTGTCGTTGCTGTGACTGATAACATGTGGGGAGTAGCCAAACTAACTTAAATACTGGCCAGGCAGAAGCCCGGTGACTGGCAGAACAGAGCTCAGCACGGGGTAGTTTCCCATGCTCAGCAGCTCCGAGACAGCAGCGGCAGCGTATTTGAAGTAATTCATGAGTAACTGAGTTTAAAAAAAGTCGGCATTTCAATTTGGAGGTGTCTTTGGAAATCCTATTTAAAATAGGCATCAGGGTCAGACACTTCTAGTTTAGTTTGAGTAGCTGTGAAAATTTGCAAGTTCTGTAGTCTCTGATCTCTCCAGGTGTCAGTGGAGGTGGAAGTAGAGCTCATGTCTCTAATAACTTTAACATGTTGGGGGGTACTAACAGGTGAGACAGCTGTGGTCTTGGATTTGAATATATTGTCTCTCTGGCTTTTGAAAGCTACAGCACAAGAGGCAGGTGGCTTCAGACCTCTGAGGAAAAGCAAACAAACCACAAAAATCAACGAGCTGGTACATGAGACAGTCCTCATGTACAACAAACCCTGCTGGCAGTTTCAAATGCCAGTCATAAGCCATCACTATGAAGGTCCTTAGCTGAGGTCAGCCTCTGTTCAGTGGTGCCTGAATCAGTTTCCTCCATATTTATTTATTTTGTAAAAGGAAAAATGGATTCATATTTTACCTCGCTGGTATTTGAGAATCAGGCTGGGTTTCCCAAGCTAAGCTTCCTGCAAATACAGTTTCTTGTAAAACGCTTGATATTTTCCAGTGGCAGTGTGTGCCATGTCATGTCTGAAGGAAGGTGTTTCTTTTTGTTTCTTTTGTTTTTTCTACCTTGTAATTTTGTTCCTTTCCTCACCATCAACAGTGGGGAGAACATCTTTACTCTTGAACTTAGATGTTCGAGACCCCAAGAGCCTTCTCAAAAGCATGTTGAGACACGTCTCATGTTAATTGTTTTCTGCTGAACTGACCTCCTTTGTTTTTAATTTAATAACTGTCCAGTTATTTTGTCCATTGCCCCCAGATGGCCTTATTCTGTACATACACAAAATACACCAGAGACCACTGCTCGTTTGCAGCTGACTGGCCTTTCATCTTGTGCATCTTGTTTGCCTGTTATATGCAGCTTCCCTTGGAGAAATATAAAAATACTCTTTTTTTCTTTTCCACTGTGGGTGCTTTTACCTTCAGTGAGCTTAGTTTTCTTCACCTTCTCAGAAGTTTTGGCAGTATTTCAAGTAAGAATTTGTTTTAGATCAAAGTTCTTTGAGCTGTCATAAGAGCATTGCAAAATATTGAAATAAATTTAATGTTAATGGTAGAGCTGCTTATTGTTGAGGTTTAAAAATCCACCCTGGTTTCTCTCACATCTTTAACTCTCTAGGAATGTTACAGAGAACTTTACTAGCAATGATCACTCTGGCATAAAAAAATAAATAAATCTGTAGTTTTAGTTCTGACATAAAAATAAAGTAAACAAATCTGCAGTTGTAACTCAGAACTTCCTCCTCTCTGAGATCCATGACCTCCGGCTTCCTGCTGAATCAGAGCTGGCAAACAGAGATCTGGAGAGTCTGGTTTCTTCCATTACATCCCCCACAGAAGTGGGAACGAGCATTTTCAGTTGTCAAATAACAGGTGATAAATGGACAGCAGTGAAAGAGAGCTCTCCTAGGATGTTGTGTCTTCTGCACTGAAAGCTGAAATGAGTGATTGTTTTTTCAGAAAATTTATCTCTCCAGAAAGATTTCCATCTTCTAAATGTGCATCTCATTGAATATAAAGACATTTTGAAATAATAGCCCTTTGGGTCAGGGAAATTTTTTACTTGGAAAAAGGACAGACACATTAGATCATGCCTTCTTTTTATTTTGTTGATAGTTAATTAAGGCTTTAAAGTTTTCTTTGCTTTCTGGTTTTAGAATTTTCTTGTAGAAATATAAAAATACTCTTTTTTTCTTTTGTGAAGTTCTTTACAGAAGGAACCTTACACTTCTGAACCACCAGCAATTCCCATTTTCTGAAAAACCTGCCTGTCCCCTCTCTAAGAAGAACTAATGACTTACTGAGTTTCTTCTTTGTAATGTTCTTCCCCTTCCATAGTCTCAGGTACAAACTTCTTTGATGATATGATTGATTAACTTATGTAAGTTAAACTTCTGTTGCCAGTTTCAAGTTGTATTTTGCTTTGAGGATCAAAGCTTCAGCCTGCATGTCTTGGAAGCTGGTCTGGTTTGTAGAGTATAGTATTAGTCTCATTAAAGATACTCTCTTTGTAAATTCACTCCAGTTATATCCTGCAGTAGTCACGCCTACATTCACACCACTGCTTCCACGTACAAGGGTACCTAAAAAGAACAGATGTCATGTATTTAATCTAGACCTTTCCCTTTCATGATTTTCCTGTTTCAAGAAAAAAAGATAAATGACAAAGGAAAATTGCTCCGCTTCTGGTTTTACCCATTAGAAAAGGCTTATAGGGAACTTAAAATTTGAGTGCAGTAGTTTTATCTTCTGCTTTGCCAGCCATCCCATCCAAATGCTTCTTGTTGGCTTGTTACACAGCTTGCTGGTTTGATCACAGATTTAAAACCAGTCAGCTAAAGGCACCTTTCTACACAGCAGTCAGTCTTGTTCCTGCTAAAGCACAGGTTGAAGTCTCGGCTGCCCTTGGCTTGTGTACGTCAACACCATCAACCCGTGACTTTGTTTCATGGTTGAAACCTCTCTGTGTCGGTCTGAAATGGAAACGGGAGCCCTCTGCCTGCGGGGTCTTGTGACCAGAGGTAATTTCTAACTCCAGGAATTCTCCAGAACCTGTTCTAGGGGGTCATCTGAGAGGTAATTCTAGATGTGCGGTTGTTCGTTAGAACATGCAAAGCAGCCTTTCCATGAGTTTAGCAAGGTTTCTAAGATGTTATTCCTCACTTTGGGTAGCACAATATAGACACAGGAAAAACAAATGAAAACTTAGGCACCTTTCCAAGCCTTCCTTTCCCAATTAGGAATAGGCTGGGGTTTTTATTAGTTTAGGCTGGTGTGTTTAGGATGCCCTGACATCTGTGTATCAAAGCTTCTGTTTAAAATAGCAGATTTTTTTTTTTTCCACTTCTCTTTACCCAACATGTTAGTTTTTACTCAGAAATGGGTGTCTCCAGGCACAGGAGTATGTCCTCTGTGTTCCTCTCTTATGCTGTCAGTTCCTGGAATTTATAACTTCACAATTATTTCTTTTATGTTCTGGAGAAACTCCTTTGCTCTAGTTCTTTTTTTGCAAGAAAGCGGTTCAAAATTGTTGCCTCAGGGCTTAGCTGGAAGTGCTACTCCCTCTATTAGCAGAAGAGGTGTGGAATGGTAATGAGAATGCAAACCAACCAGAATTTATGAATTACAGAGATGGATTCTTCTAATCACAAAATCTACACGTCTTGGCAGGCTAAGTTGGATCAAAAGTCCAGTTTCACTCTTAGTAGGAATTGTTCAGCAGTGCATGGGAAACAGCTCCAGCACATGTCTCTGAGTTCCTCTGTCAAACTCAAAGCAGATTTTCAGCTGTCAGTGGTTCCTAACTCAAGAAATTCTAGGCAAGTGAAGTAGCTCTTGGCCACCTGTAGCTCTCCCAAGGTCCCTGTGCCAGATGTTTGCTCTGTCTCTGCAGCGCAAGCAGCGCAAGGAGGTCCCAGAACGTCGTTATCTGCAATATGCATTAAGCAATGCAAAGAGAATTTGTGTTTATTTGGCAAGCTGCTTGCCCTTGCTGGTAAGGGGAGGGAAAATGATGAAGGAAGATTTTCTTGAGAATAGGTTTTTTCCATAGCACCCACATGGGAACAGAAGGGGGAAAGTAATGAGAAGTTTTCAGATTTTTAAGTCTGGAAGAAACAGTCAGCTCATTTAATGTAATAGTTTTATAAAGAAGGTCATAACATCTCACTTTAGCAAGTCAAACCACTTCTGTAAGACTGTGATGCTTAGCTAGAAGATAATAAATGTGCATTTGTCATTTCTTCCTACAGCTTGTCCCCTTGTGCGTAACAACACCACCAACGCTTAATGTTGAGAATCAAGGGTGTTTTACCCACACCTCAAATCATCTCCCTTGAGCTGCTGGCCACTGGTGGTTCTTTTTGTATGAAGTTAATGCTGGATATGGCACTCAGTATTGTCTTACCAGGCTGATACATATACCTTGTAAATGAGCCACAACTTGGTCATCTGTTTATGACCTGACCATACAGTTAAATTGTAAACGATAAGGAACCATCTCTAACTTCTGATAAAGGAACCATCTCTAACTTCTGATAAAGGACACATCTCTTTCTACCTGCCAGATTCTACCTTCTCCCAAAACTGGTTTTGTCAGTCAGTGGTCTACAGTCAAGTAAAAAAAAATCTGACTCTGGCCCTGTCCCCCACTTCCTTACTGTTGTGAGGAATAGATTGTCCTTCCTTTTCATTTTTTTACTTTCTTTGTTTCATTTGCCACAACGTTACTTTGAAAACTCATATTTTAGCTGCACGTCTGTCGTGACCCTCATGGTTTTTAGCTGCTACTTCCTGAGACAGTCTCTCCCCTCGTAATTAAAACCTGATGTCTTGTTCTTTGATACCTAAATTTTCTTTTTATTTCAATCATGATCTTACTGTTTCTGTGCACTTTCCTGTTGTTAATTGCATTGATTTATTTCTCTGTGTGTGTTTCCTGACTAAACCACTGAGGCATTGTCAATTCACTCCCATTTGACTGTATTTTATGAATATGGTTACAAGCACTTCTAATGTTAGTAAGCTAGTATTAGTACTTGAATTTTGTCCCATCTTTCTCGTAACTTGTACTATCTAATCTGTAGAGGCTGCTGCAGGTTGGAAGGATGATTGTAAGGAGTGAATGCTTTACAAGTGGTTGCCTCAGAAGACAGTGTGCTGAACTGGAAAACAGTTCCTGCAGTTCATGTCATACAGGGAACATAATCACTTGCTAAAAACACAATGAGGCAAATTCTTTTTCTAGTTTTGCCACAGACATTCTGCAGCTGGCTCAGGCCTGTAGCTTCGCCGCTCCTACATTTAGAGGTGTTAATATGCAGTGACTGTTTCCAGGGAATGAAGAGGTGAAATGTTTTTTCTGATAGTGTACCAACCTTTGGTGCCCCAGAAGTACTTGGAAAAATAAAAGGATGGCTGGTGAATGAGATAATGAGGTACTTGAGGTAACAAAGCACTGCTGAGGTAGCTTCCATTAAGTATCAGTTTCTTGTTCCTACAGAGGCTGATCCTACCCTGCTAACAGATTTATAGTAGTGACACTATCCAGATACTGCACGAGTTTACTGGTGGGATGCTATGAGTGACTTCTGTGCACACAGGTTTTCAGGAGATGCCTGGTGCTTACAGACTGGCAGCCTCACACCTATCTGTTCAGGAAGGAAGGTTCTGTGTTTTAGCACCTTGGCAGGGTTACCCAATTCTTTGTTAGCAGCACAAATTGAAAATACGCTTGGCCAGATGAAGTTTGGCTCAGTACAGGCACTGAGGGAGGGCTGAGGCAGCAGTGCTCTGTGAATCACTGCATACACTGGCTGCATGCTCACTGGTGAGCACTCATCCCTGCCTGCCACAGTGGGAGGCAGGAGGACACCAAGGTGGGCTTCTGATCAGATGCCTCTCCACAACCGGTGTGGGTGAAGCTTGCCTCTGAAATATCCTTGTTGCTCCCCACCCTTCTGTATTAGTACTCTTATGTTATGATTTCATTTATTTCCAGTCAGATATAACCACTATCTAAAAATAGATCAGGAAATGTAAAACCAAACAAAAAGCAGTCTCTTTACTTCCTCATATAAGACCATTCTTTAATTCTTTGGGGATAAGCTTAAAAAGTACATCTGTCTTTTCTGTCTTAAAGTTTCTGCTTAGGTCTACTTTTTTTTTTTTCTTTTTCTTTTTTTTTTTCATTTGATAGTACCAAATAGTCATTGAAGTGTGATAGGTGATGAGGTAAAGCCTTCATCTATCTCAACACCACCCCATAAATTTACAGAGCTCCATCTCTGGTGAAGTTTTGGTTTCTGCCTCCATGTCATTTAGTGAAATGCTGTTCCATAAAAGCTAAAAACTCTGCTTGTTCTAAAGCTCCCCAGGTGCATTCATATTCAGTCTACACTCTGTTTTTAGACTGAAGAGCGACCATTCCTCTGTGTTGTTTGCCCCTGTTGTGGTTGCAGACAGTGACTGCATCCCTCCCCTGGCTGCTGGCTGCTCACAGGTGGTGATGATGTTCAGGTGGCCTCCCTGTGTGAGGGGGATTGTTTCCCACCCAGACCTTGCTGGAGCACAACCAACTGCAGCTGTTGACAGGGCTCTGGGTGAAGATCTGCCTTTAGATTGTGTTTGCCTTATTCACAGCTCAGGATTGCAAATGTGAGCTGTTCCTCATGTCCTTTTCCTCTTGGATATATTTCTGGACTACAAAATACAGCATTGAGGACTATCCTCTACACGTAAGGCAGAGTGACACAGACTGGCCGAGGGCAAACTGTGCAGCCAGCCATGTCTCTGTGGGTCTTTCAGTTGAGAGTGCCTGAAATGATGAGAATTCCCAGCTGGAACTCGGGGTCTGTGAAGGTGCCGGGCACACCAAGATGGTGGTGCAGGGTTTGGAGCTGGAGGAGCCAGCGCTGTTGTCCCCTGCCCACTGGAGATGTCTCAGGAGTGCTGCCTCCAGGGCCCTGATGAGGAGAGCTCTGCCTGGAACCATCCTGACAAACAGCTCTTCATCTTTAAAGGTATTTGTGAGTTAAATGGTTTTCCCCCTGACCTGTGACAGGTCAGTCACCTGGTGCTTCCCCAGCTGTCCTGCTGGGTCAGTAATGGTGGGAACTGTCATTCCCCGGCCCATCCTGGTGCCCTGGGGGAGGTAAGTGTGTTTGTGGGCCGCAGAGCTGAGGGTGGACAGGCCGCAGGCCGGAGCTCAGCTGTGTTTTCTCCTGGCTCGAGGAGCAGATGGTTGTTCTCCAGAGGTGGGAAAGCTGGTGGAGGTTAAGGTGGGGAGGAAGAAGGGCAGGATTTGATTCAGTTGTGCCTGTGTGTAGGGACTGAGAGAGGCAGGCCAAGGAGTGGGAAAAGTGGGCCTTAGTCTGGCAAAACACAAACCTCTAGTTCGGGGAAGCACCCCTGAAGTGCCAAATGGCACCTGAGGGGGAGTGTGAGGGTAATGCATGTGCCAGGGACGGGGAGCCGCTTTTCAGATGAAGACGACGTTTTCCCAGCTAGGAGTAAGTTAGCAGGTATCGCTGAGGTGGAAATGGGCTGGCCTTTTACTCAGGGGTGATGGTGGTGTCAGTGAGGGGAGAGGCCACCCCTCAAACCCAAAGGCCTCACTGGGGGAATGCAAATGCCTCCATAATGTGCTTGGTGATCTTTGGCCTCCCCAAGTAACTGCATGGTGGGGTTGATGGTCTGTTCTGAACCCCACAGGAAGGATTTGGCTGAGTGAGGACTTGAGCAGCTTAGACTGCTTTTATGTTTTGAGTGTGATTCATCCCTTCAATCTGGTCACTCTTACTGGATGTAAGTCAAAATTGAACAGGAAATTCGAGGCATTCTTTACCTGTCAGCTCAGGCCAGGCACAGTTTTAATATTATTTTCCACAGCTGTATTTAACTTCTCTGGTCATCTGCTTCTGGCCTTGCAGAGGAGTGGGAAATGGGGCAATGGTTTTGTATACTTGATGTTACTGCTGTATTTTTAAATCGTGTGTGTAGGTACTTATATGAAGTCAGGAATCAAACTTGGGTTGTGGATGGTGGTGTCATTTTCAGACATTTTTCCTGACTGAAAACATGAGTTGCTGTGAAATAATTCAAACCTTACTCAAATTGATCCATTTTAGTGTCAAAGACCTGAAGAGATTGTACAATAAGGCAAGAGGCTGCAAGCTCATCAGTTACTAGAGGGGAGAGACTCAGTGTTGGTGCACAGCGTTAGCTGTCAGCACTTGTAATAACCCAGCACAGCCCACTCAGGCAGACTGACAAATATTTGGGGTTTTTCTTTCTTTTACTTTTTTTTCCTTACAATGTCCTTTTCCAGATCAACGAGGAGGCTATGTGATAATAATTGCATGGTTTTAACTTCTGCCTAATTTCCTCAATGTTCTGTACTTGGCTTCATGTTTTATAACACTTGGTTTATTAATTATTACATTGTGATTCGTGTCCTGTTATGTCTGTTGCTTAATTAACTCTGAAGAATGAAATAGAGCATATATTCAGCTCTTCTTGCACAGAAAGTTTGTGAATACACAGAGCTGCCTGTCTTGGAAGACTGATGCTAGATGCCTTGCACTGTGCTTCATTGCAGCTCTTCTAGCAGAGTGCTTCAGGTTTCTCACCATTTGGAGTAATAGAAGAGATTAGAAAAATCCAGTTATTCTATGATCTTTCCCAGGTTTACTGTCATAAATCCCCCTGAGAGCCTGTAGCTGCTGCTGCAAACGGCAACCCCATCTGCATGACTCTGCTCTGCCTTCCCCATGTTGGTGCTAGCAGCTGTGTGGCCATGCAGGCAGCAGAAAAGAAAACAAATGAACTTTCAGCTGCATCAGGAAGTTGGCCTGACTTGCCATGTACCAGTGATTGCTGGTGGTGACACAAAAAAGAGCAGGAGCGCCCAGACACGAGTGTGGGTTCAGATGGGTTTTAGCCGAAGATGAAACCACATCTTAAGAAGCCGCACAAGGGGAGGAAGTGTTCATCTTTTGTGCAGATATAGTGTATCTTGAGAGAGACTTTGGGTTGCTTTCATCTTTCTAGTCTATGGATTACTGCACCCAGTCATCTGTTATCACCTTGCAGCACGCCGTGCAATGTGATACACTGCAACATCTCTTCCTTACTGTCCCATTTAACTTTTTTTTTTTTTCCAAAAGCTATTTGAAAATAAGAAACATTTTCTTGGCTTTCATGTGAATTTTTAAACGCCACTTCTTGTGCTGCTTATCCCATATTCCTCAAAACAGCAGAGTATTTACTGAGCAGAGGGAAGTGCACTAGCTGAGGAATCGGGAGATTGAATGTGAAATCCTTTTGGTAACTGTAGTGTTTCATCCCGGCGTGGCTTTGTTTTCTTTCTGATGTCTGTTGATCTTAAAAGGTAGGTAGACAGCTGTTACTAGATGGTGAATGGCAGCCCATTATGTCTTTTGGCCTTTCATAAAACAATCTTAGGACAAGTACTTGCCTATTAGCTTGGTTGAAGTTTTCCTTTCTTTTTTTCTTGGAAGTTTGCTCTGTGTTTCAGCTATTTGCAGAGTTCTCTGTTTCAGAAAGCTTGCTGGGTTTTGGTTGGATTTCTTTTTTCTACAGTATAGTTGGAAAGCAACTCAAGGTTACTGTTTTAGGCAGTTATTCTCATTAGAGCTGTGTAGGTCACAATGTATTTTGTAGGTTTTCCTCGATTCCAGACCCTTCCTCAGGAAGGTTTTGTTTTCATTCTTTTCTGAATATTCACTTGATGTTGAATGCAGTGGGGTTTTTTTTGTTTATTTTAACAATATCCATCTTACTGAAAAATTGATTTATAGTCCTTCTGCTTTTAGGGCATTGTTTTATAAAATGTAACAGAAACCCACAGTTTTTCTCTGAATTTTCTTGAAGCCTAAGGATTTTCTAATCCTCTGTGAACCATGCTATGTATTTGAGATACAGGATCCTTACTAAATGTTTCATATATGAAATACAGTAACCAGCTAACATGGCCAGGGCGCAGCATGGTACATCAGCCAGTGTTCACTGATAAAATGTCTCTCCTAATGGGAATATTTTATTTTCTTTTTTCAGGGAGTTTCCGTGATGATATAGCTTCAGTGAAAGACCCCGTGGACTTTCACTCTGTTTATTTTTGGCTTTGTTTTCCTTACACTGCCACTCAGCGGTCAGTAATGTGTCGTCAGGAGATTCTAGCTTCTGATAGCTGCAAAACTGCTGTCCCAAATGTCCAGCTCTTTGGCTTGGGAGTTCTTATTTCACAGTGAGATCCCACTGGAATAAGGCTCAGGATTCTCGAGTAAGCCTTGCTACATCGCCAGATGAAATCTTGTTTAACCACAAAGGTTTCAAGCAATGAGATTAAATCCTGTGCCAAGAACTTGCTGTTCTGCTGTAGAGAAACAAGATTGCACTTCCATTTAGAGAAATGAGAATCCTGTAAGAGAAAAAAGGTTTCCTCTGGTGTGTTGTTTGTGGTTTGGTTTGTTGTTGGTTTGTTGTTTTTTCCTTTGGTTGTGTTTCTTTTTGTTGTTGTGTTTTTTGTTGTTGGTTGGTTTTGTGTCTTTTTTCTTTTGTTTTGTGTTTGTGTCTTTTGTTTGTTTGGGTTTATTCTCTTCCTATTCATGTTGTATATGAATCTACGGATCTTGTCTAACTTGGATGATTTATCTCTCCAAATGCCAGTAATGTAATAGGAACACCTAGAGGGCAACCCATCCCAGCCTGAAGTCATTCCAGTGAAACAAAACAGAAAGGTGTTAGTCATTCCAGTGAAACAAAACAGAAAGGTGTTTGGGAAGGAAAATGGAACATTTTTCATGTCCAAAAATATATCCATGTCATTTAGGATTGTGGTGTTTTAAAGTTTAAAAGTATTCTAATTATGTTTAGAAAACAGAACGCATTTAAATGCAAAGTATTGTTTTACAAATAATTTCAAGTGTACTGCTTTCCTAAGTGTTTTAATTTTTTGATTGAAAGCATTGCAAAAGGGTTACTTGATCAAAGCCATTCACCATCTGGAAAATTTTGCTCCTCTTTGTTTAGCAGAACCATTTCATCTTCCATCCATGTTTGGTATGTAGTGGACTTCTTTTCAGGGTGCTGCAGAACAGACGTAGCAATTTGTTTTTAAGGGAAAAATCACAAGTGAGGCACTGTTGATACTTTACTGGGAATGAGTGGAGATCAGTGGGACCTGTCCCTGATCAGTTTTTGAGATGAACTTACCTGGTGTTCTCTAGGATTCTTCTGTTTTTCAGGCTCTAAGCTTACCGACACAGCTGCATTAGGTCATTTGAATTCCTGTTCTTTAGTTATCCACCTCTCACAAAATCATTTTCCAACCTCCAATTACATAATAGTGTCATCTTCCAGCAGATAAATTATTAGGCAGATAACTTGGATATCATAGAGTGTTATAAAATGTTCCAGCATTTAAGGATGCTTGTGAAAATATGCTCTTGTACATGCAGGAGACTCGTCAGACTGGAGCAAGAGTAGGGCATACAGTGTGCAGAGTCACTGCTGAATTGTGCCAGGACTACATTTTGCTGGTGTTTTTAAATTAGGAAAGTTAGTAGATGCTTGGAGATGAGAAATGTTAATTTCTTAGCGATAAAGGTGCAGGAATGTCAAAACTACTCTTTCCAGAGCTAAAGGGGGAGTTTGAATGCTTCCTCCTCACTGAGCCTCCTTTACCAGCTGCATTGCACTGATGGAATTTGCAGGGTAGAGATGTGAAAGGTTCAATAAATAGCTATTTGGGGGGAAATCAGAAGGTAACTTTCTGCCCCTATCCTGACATATAGAAGCATCTGAGGCAAGGAAAACAGCACAAAATTAAGGTAAAGGTCTTTCTAAAAGTAGATAAGTGTTTGGGAAAGCACAGAAGAGTGATGGACATGAACAGCAATGACCTCTGACTGAGCTGGAAGAGAATACTGTTGCTTGTAGAAAAATGGGTTGTTATTAGCTTTATCTACCGGGCTGTCAGTGGAAAGGGGGATAAAAGGGAGAAGAAAGGATGGTGCTTTGAATTACCCTGGCAGAGATGCAGAGTCCAGAGCAGAGGAGGCAACGCTTCGCAGTGGTGCGCGCTCCTTAGCACTGCTCAGGCTGCTGCCCTGCGAGGCTGGCTGTTTGACAACAGGAAGGATGTTATCAGTGAGGAGCTGTGATGTTCAGCGGTTAGGATGAAACACAGGCCCCAGCCATCAGGTTAAAGGAATGTTTAAAAGAAATGCTTCCTTTTTTATTCTGAGCTAGACAATATTCTTCAGGGATAAGCTGAAGGGATATGTTTTGGAAGGAGGGGACGAAGCAGGTGGCTGACTGTGGTTACAAAGTACAAATGTGAGAGTTGGAATTAAATGAAAAGCTTGGACTATATATTTCTATGCTGAAATAAATGAAGTTAATAAGGCTGCAATTCAGCAAAAGCTTTTCAAAACCAGCCTTATTCAGCAACAGCAGAATTTTTCAAAAATGCCATCCTGCAAGTGAACAACACTTAGTCTGCTAAAACACTTGAGTGCTCTTGAAAATGTCACACCATAACATGGCAGTACTGATTCAGGAAGACATCCCCGGTGAGGAAAGAGTTTAAACAAGGGTTTGGGTCCATTTCTGAATTAGGACTGTGAATGTTGCTTCCATGACAAATTGATTTTCACCAAGCTGAAGAACATGTTTAAATTTAAAGACAATTAAATGGTCTCTTGAATTAGGGCTGGGCTTAGCAGACAGGAACAGCTGAAGCAAGTATGATAACCTCATTGAAAACATCTAGAAATTGTTTGGGGGGGAACATGACTGAAAATCAGGAAGCTGGGTTTAAACTAAGCTGAAAAGGATTCTGCTAACAAGAGAATGTGCTAGTTAAACCTTTTTTCTTTACCTCCTCTCCTCTACCATGAACAGCTGTAAAAAAAGCCAAATTTTGCATCCATAGGGTAGGAAATGTAGAGGTTCTGAATAAATGAGTAGTGTGCCACAGTCCTTTGAAAATAAGCTTCTTGAGGCAGGGATAGCTTAACAGAGATGAGTGAGTAACAGAGTTGTGGTGTTTAGTGTTTTATAATGCTGGTGGTGCTCTCCATTTAAAACTCTCTTGCCTATTAATCACCCAAATTAGGACAAGCTATCTTCCCTCAAATTTTAGGTTTTCCCAGTTCATGAAAATGGGAAGTTAGTCAAGCAAAATAATTCTGTCACCACTCTGTAACAAATCTTTAAGGTTTATTGAACACATTTGAAAGTAGTCCAGGAGAACAGCTGCGTAGGATTAATCATTCTCAGGGCAAAAGCTAATTTTTCCAAGCCTCCGCATACACTTCACAATCTCTCCTTCTCAAATGGAAAGCCGCTTCCTATTAAAAAGCTGAAACAAACAAATCAACGCTTAATTTTAACAAATCCCTCTTCTTGACAAAACAGTCAACTAACAAAAATCTCTGGCGACAAGCAACTAAATTATGACCCCTTGAGTGTGGGCTTTTGTTCAGTTCCAGCCCTATCCCTGCACCTTCGGATGGCTGTTCAGTCCTCGTGTGAAATCAGGTCTTTGTGTGGCCTTTGGTACCTCCAAGCCTGCACAACTGGTTTTTTGTGTTGTACTTGGTGGCAACCCCAGGCCTGAAGCGTGTGAGGACTGGAAGGGTGGCTGAAGACGTCTGGAGCAGTTTCATGGGGTTGTGTGAGAAGCCTGTGTTGTCACTCCTTACCTTATACTTACATACTTAGAGGAATTTAACAGATGTTGACTGTCTGTCTCCTGGGTTACCAGTTGAGTATTTCTAAGCTTGCACACATGCCAAAAATAACAGAAGTTGCAGTTTATTTTGTATCTCATCTGTTTTTGTTTTCTTTACTTAAAGGGAAGCAAATAAAAAGCTTATTTATGACAGAAGGAAATAATCTGTTTGCAAAAATTCCATGGTCCAAATTACCCTCTGGCTTTACCATGTTCACTCCAGGATGAGAGTTTTCCGTCAGCTCTTCTCCTGGTTGTAGCTGTGTTGATACTAGTCGACAGGAATGCTGGAGTCTGTGGGGCAAGAGCTGCCATGGAAAGGTCTCTAATGACACAGCAGCCTTGCTCTGTGGAAGCATTTTTGCAACAAGTCAGTGATTTTTCCATCAGTTACAGTTGCCATTTAAAATCTAGAAAGTTTGTTACTTTTTCTCCTTTTAAGAAGGAAGCTCCTAATTCTGGTATGTGCCACTGATGTTCTGTCAGTGACTGCAGAACTAAGCAGTATGAGATCACGCTGAGAACCCAGGGTGCTCATGTACCAAAGCTTACTTGGTCTGGAACAGTTTATACTTTTGCCAAGAGCTGATCTCTGAAGATGCACCAGAGGCCACCACTTGGCAAGCTGCTCTACTGAATTTTGCATCAGTTAAGATGAGCAGCCTTTTTTTCCCCTAAGAAACAGATGATGGGTGTGGTGCCTCCATAAGCAGAGATAGCAGAGGCACGTCACACTTTCCTGACATTGGAGCTTTCTGCCTACATGAATTCTAATGTTTATTTCATGGAAGCATGTTCTTCTTAAGAATATATTTCTAAAGACTATCTCTTTGTACAGTTGGGTGATGAACAGAATGAGCAAGCATTCAGTGGGACATATTTTACTCACACTTTCTCCTTGGAAAGCTGAGTTCGAAGTAACTGATGAGCCCAAAAGCACAGTGGCTCCAATTAAGAACTGGTTGGCTCTTGCTAGACAAACACCTTTTGGTGCTTGCTGTAAATAGCTCGCTACAGTGTCAGAGAGATAAAAAGAACACCGTGATCACCTGCCAGTGATGTGCTCTATTATTCTGTATTAGATTAATTTTAAATATATTAAAAATAGACCCTATTATTATTAATAATCCAGGCCATAAACCTGCAGTTCCTGGCTCTATTCTTAATTCTTAATAATTGGCTGTGATGGATTTTTCCAGCTTATTTTGAGGCCCAGGAAAAGGAAAGCTGTTTTAAGTAAGAAAGCAGTGTGTGAGCATTGCTCAAACAAGGCTGCTAGACTATTCCATCCTGCATCCCAGAACAGCAAGAGACGACATTGGAATAACTGAATGTCCTGCGTGCCACCCCAGTGATTCCGGGCTTCGGTAACCGCCGTGCACCTGGCGCCAGACAGCGTCCGCATTTTCAGAGTGTTTCTCTGGATAAGAATGATCCAGCTGTCAAACACAGAGTCTGGAGAGCTAAAAGATGAGCATGATACAGATGTATAAAGCTCCCTTGTAAGATTATGTTTCTGAAAGAGCAAAGTGTAAAATAATTCATCAAAAAAATCCCCACTTTAATTTTTCAGGACAAAAATAGACATAATCACTTTGGGGATAAGTCAAATAGTAAACAGGAGACAACTGCATATTTTTAGGAGTAAGGAACTGAGAGCTAAGACAGGGTTGTGTGGAGCCTATACAAACACATAAATTATTAAAATGTGTTGCTGCTATTACTCAGATGCTAAGTAGGATGAATTAAAACTTGCCTGCAAGGAACTAGGCAGGAATCTTTTAACCCTACTCCTGCTGTTCATAAGCTGTGCTTGGTGCTTATGGCTTACATGTCTGGGAGAGGGATAGAATGCTTTGTGGGAGCCGTCACATGAGATTTGCCTCAACAGGAAGTTATTTACATCAATGAAAACAAATTATATCACTGTAATTGCTGTCCTTTTAAAATCATTTACTCCAACGTTTCATGCAAAACAATGTTCTGCTTTCCATCATCAAGCCCTTTGTAGCCTGAATCTTCAGTAGTAGTATCCCACTCTGCAGTTTGCCATGAAAATGGTGCCAGGAGAGAGTAGGGATCTTTCAGACGGGTGGATTCATGTGAAGGAGAGACAAATACTAACGTTCATTCTGATGCAGTAATGAGAGTATTTTTCATGGCAGTTGCCTATATATGACGTGGTTGGGGATCCTGAGGCTAGTTGCCTTCCCCAGGGTCACAGCAGCAGGGCCAGCACAAGAACAAAATTCTCCCGACAGACAGGGAGCTGTTTGCGTGCTGTCCTTAGAGCTGCACAGGACACAGATCGCTGTGCCTCCGAGGGGTGCTTCATGGACAGCTGAACACATTCACGTGCTTTTCAAAACCCATTTTGTAGCTGTAAGAGGAGACCAAGAACTCAAACACAGTGTAGCTGATAGGCACGTCCGAGTTAATTTCCATTCCTTAGTTATCTTTTATTCAAATAAAATCTTTGGCATTTGAAATGAGTGAGAGCTGGAAGAACTGCACTCAGAAGCAAGTTGTTGCAAATTGCATATAAAAGAGCACAGAACAAAACATTTTTTAAAGGATATGCAGACCGCCAGACTTTGCATTAATTTTAAGTTCTAATACACACTAATAAGTTTTAAATGTTCATGACTCAGAGAGAGATTGCCTTAAATAATTTACACTAGTGTTTGCTAATGGCTGTGCCAACAAGAATCTAACCATAAACAAAATTCAATGCTGATACAGTAACCTTCTTGTCTTACTATAAATCTATTTACATTCAAATAATTTCTGAGTTGTGGTGTTCATAGTATGCCTATAGAATAAATATTTGGTACAAGGAGAAAAATAGCAGTGGCAGTATGAAATAGCTGATGTGTTGTGCGAACCTTTCATAGCTGGACTATATACGTCTGTATAATGGACCCCTTATTCATCTATTTATATGTTGTTCCATTCCTTCACAAACCAGCCCTGGGGTTTTTTGTGTGTGAAAATGTACTGAAGCTCTGCCTTGTTAGTTGGGGGGTGCTGCTTATTTGTGAGAAGCTGAAGATAGGAACATACCCACCAGTTTGATCAATAACTTCACTTTGGCTCTCGGAAATATAGTCACTTACACAGTTTGAGTCCTCTAGACTCCTCTAAGTGATGGAAAAAGAAAGGTAGCTTAAATGATGGCCTCTTTCACACACCCTGTATTAGAAACCTCTATTAAAATGTAAATTTAAGATTATTTTGTATTGTCTGACCCATATTAACAGACCATGAAGCAAAATGGTCATTGTAGTTAATTTATAGTTGTGTAGTAAGATTAAAATGTGTTGCAGGATAGTTGCAGTGAGCGGTATTTAAGTCTAGTTCTTAGTTGTACCCTCCTTCCTCACCCCTGAATGATACACTGGAATATTTGACTGCTGTCTAAGATTGAGCCTTGGCAATTTTAAGGATTCCTATTGTGTCATTCAAGTCAATAGGCATTTCTTGCCATCTTACATGACACCTGAACTAAATCCTTAATGGCCTGAGTCTGAAGGTGGGGTGCTTTTAGAAATAGCTTGCTACACATTTCTGATGTGTGGGCTGTATTGAAATCTGAGGCATTTTATATTTGATGGATTTAAAGCTGAGGGGGTTAAATTTGTTGTGGTTAGAGATAGCTGAATTACTTTGCTTATCATGGTGAAGTCTCTGATATGCCAAACCAACTTTCTAATCCAGATTCCAGCTGGTGTACAGTTACACTGGTTGTGTAAGTCATCCCATGTAGATTCTTTATGAACACCATTTGGCAGAAGAGGTTGAGGTGGAAATCCCACACAATCCCATGTTTCTGTATAAATCTGTTGTTGCCACTTTTATCTTTTTTTTTTTTTCTTTTTGCACCTGGACTATTACTTGAATCCTTGGTTTAGTGTAGTTTTTATTTTCAGAGAGATGGGTGACTGCTAGAAGGTGGAGCTGGATTCATGGTACCCAACTTCAGTCTCTCCTTTTACCAGAGATCTTCAATGTGACCTCAAATCAAGTATGTCTCAGATGTTCAAAGGTACATCTGAGCACATGAGCAAATTAAGATCAGTTGTGTTCTACTTCACTCAGCAATCTTCCCATTTATTCAAAAGAGGTTCTAAAGATAAACAAAATGAAGGCCTTGTGCTGCTTAGATATTACAGTGAGGGGAGTTTCAAGAGTACACAAGACAGTAATGTTATACTTCCTTTCTAGACAGTCCTTGCCATGGTCCTCAACAATCCCCCTCGCAATGTCATTGTGTATAGCTAATGAGGCTCCTGTAATGCAGAACAGGCTGCTTCATTATTTAAGATTCAGGGACATTCTTCAGCTGTAGCAGCATCACCAGCCAGGCGAGCTGTTATCAACATTAGCAAAATGCCACTTTCCTCGCTTCCAGAAAAAGCACATTGACGATTAGCAACAGTCTGCCCACCTGCCAATGGATTTAGTGCATCCTCCCCACGAGTCACTCACCCCATTTCAACGTGATGATACACCACTGCAGAGACAACACCCACAGAAACCCTGTCCTCTGCCCAGCCTGTCAAGTGCAGACATTTCTGTTTGTTACTGAGTAAGAGGACATGCTTATTTTTGTACTGCATTCCTGAGTAAATTCTATGAATTAATTTGAATGATGGCTCAAATGTTACCTCACACAAGTGCTCTCTTCTGTGTCAAAGAATTCTGTAAATCAAACCAGGTATAAAAATTCAAGAGCTCTTGGGAGCACTATACAACTGGTACAAAATGGAGTAGCAGTAAGAAGTAGGCACTCTTTACTACAAAAGGTACCAGAAAATGAATGTTTACTTTGAGGTGATTACTGAAGTGAATTAAGCAGAACTCTCTCTATTAAAGTTGCAGTGAACAATGTGGTGGTTGGGTTCTGTTTCATCCATTTACAACCACAACTGAAAGAGTTGCCAGCACCAGCTTTTATGAGACTAAGCATGGAAACACCTATTAAACACAAATAAATAATGATCTCCTACAGATCTGGTAATTATAATGCAAAGGAAAGAGTATTATAAGAAAAAAAGGGGCAAATCAAGAAGAGTTGAAGGAGGTGGAAAATACTGATTTTTTTTTAAATTTCACTTCATTGCTTCCATTTCCCTATCATTACTGTTTTCATGTAACATGGTAGCAATTTTCTGAGGGTACCCAAGAGTCATACTCGTGAGGATTTGGTAATACATTACTTTCCATAGTAATGTGCTTCATTTTTCTTTCTGTATTGCAGAATTAGGTTTCTGACGGTCTCTGGAGGAACTTCAGAAATGGAAGCTGGAAATGAATCAGCACTTCATCAGTCACGTTTTACACTCTTGCCGTGAAAGCAGAGCAGTTGTGGACTGGGCCCTGGGTTCCAGTGCTATAGGTACTTGTCTTACCACGTGTAGATAAATCATGTCAGTGTAATACGGTTGCATGAGACCCCAAAGTCAAGCACCTTAATCCATGTGCCTGAGAGCTCTGATGTTTTTGTAGATGTCAAAACCAGCTGCACTAAGGCTTTGTTTATAAAAGTGACAGGTTAGCTAAACCATGATTTCTGTACCTTGCTTTAGCTGCATTTCATCTTTTATATCAAATATGGACAAGTGAAAAGATTGCAGTGTTGCCTCCGAAGTACTGCTGCTTGGTAGCCTTAGTCAGCTCCATCTACCAGTAGTGCTGCTTTCCTTCTGCCGGTCTGTGCTGCTAACATACTGCACATTTGGATCTGCCTGGGTCACAGGGATGTTCTGTAGGCACAACTTTTTATGCAGGAAACTGAAGAGTTCTTGTTTATATTGCACTGGGCAGCCAAACCTTTTCTCCTGAGGTGGGTTGTTTTTGTGAAAGGCTCACACTTAACAACTGTTGACTGTGATGAGTGAATTCCTTGCTCTCTGGTTTGTTATTTTCTCCTTTCATGATACTGATGAATTTACTTATCTGTGATTTTTTCCAAACATAGCACTTAATTTTGTGATATATCGTGATGGGCATGAATTTGGTGGAAGTGGGCACAATAGCAGCTGCTATTTGGTACTAACTTTTAGTTGCAAAGTAAGATGCAGATTTTGAACCACTAGTGAGTGATGTGCTCAAATGGAGGATGGAGACATCTTGGGAATACCTATGAAGAACTCAGGACAGCTAATTCAGAGTTTGGGTTTTTTAAAAATATGT
>VWZY01003177.1:38621-194907 GCA_013399075.1 Chloroceryle aenea
TAAGGAGAAATTTTTTCACAGTGAGGGTGACAGACACTGGCACAGGCTGCCCAGGGGGGTTGTGGAGTCTCCCTCTCTGGAGATGTTCAAGACCTGGCTGGATGTGTTCTTGTGTGACCTGGTGTGGGAGATCCTGCTCTGGCAGGGGGTTGGACTGGATGATCTTTCGAGGTCCCTTCCAGCCCTTAACATTCTATGATTCTCATAGAGTATCAGAATTTACAGTCGCTTGCCATTGAAAAAGTGATTTTTATTTATTAATATTGAGTACTTTATATATAAACAGAATATCTACACTTGCATAAAAACCTTTAATGCCTGTATCTGTAGAACTAAAATATCTTAAGTGTGCCATCTGTGACTAAAATCACTCTTTTTATAAGTGTAATGTGCACAAAATGTTTTACCATTATAACACTGGCATTTGATACAATGAAAAAAGAAACTTGTCACTTTCACTGCAGTGATTCTATAATGACTTTGCTTTCCTAAGAAGTAAGTGCTGGCAATCTGGTGGCACGGCTCCTCAAAGCCTGCCGTAATTGCAATGCTCATATTTTGTTCCAGTGCTGCAGCAGGAGAATGTTTTCAAGAAAAAGGGGCCTTGGGTTTTCTCATCGGAAAGCACCATCTAGTGTTAGGTTTTAACTTCGGTCGAAAATATAAAGAACAATGGAAAAAGAATAATCTTAGGACTTCACTGTAAAATAAATGAAAAGTCTCAAAAGGAGAAATGACACTGGCCGTACAAGTCACAGTGTGGGGCTAGTATAGGAAAGAGATTCCCTTGGCACACTTACTACTCAGTAAGTTCACTCTGAGGTCCTTCCCAAATGTTTTGGATCATCTCACCATGGTGTGTTTTAGATCTCTGTCATTCCAGCCTTTCAACCAGCATTTCCTTGTGACCTGCATGCTTGTAAAATGTCTGTATTTCATACAGAACGCACGAGAGAAGTGACTTCATTTGGCAGGCAGGATACTGTAGTAAAATCTGAACTATTCTGTTCATAAGTATCTTTATTAATGTTAAAGCCATTTTTTTTTTCTAGGTTAAGTATTTTATAGTTTGGGCTTGAGTCAAAATCCTTTCACCTGTTGTGCAGCACTTAGCAGAGTGGCTGTTTACACAGCTCTCAAGGGTAGCCTGGCTTCTTTGGCAAGAGCAAACCAGACATGATGAGTCCCACGTGACTTCTGTGATTTGGGAGAAAACCTGGGATGAAAACGAGCAGGACTAGCAGTGGAAATGCTTCTTTCCTTACAGCTCAGGTGCTTGTGGTTAGAACAGCACAAAGGGGGATACCTGGGCACTCTCTGCTGCCCCGATGAGCATTAGGTACACGTCCCCACAAAGCATTTTGTACAGAGTAAGAGCTCCAGCAGAGACTGCCGAGAGAGGCTTGCCACTGTAATGCCTCTTGCCCAGGGGTTAGAGCAGCCCCGCTGGTGTTGGTGAAAGCTGTTTCTTTATCACGTTATCACGTTTTAGCCAGTAAGAAAAGCAGCCTGCCTTCTGCTGACAGGACCAATAGATGGCGAGGATGATTCTTGAAGTTGCAGAGAGTCAAAGTCCTCTTATCTCAAGCTCTAGCTGTAAAGTGTCTCCATGAATTGCTAATACATAAAGTCTGTAGTGGTGACTGCTGCGAGGAAGATGTCTCAGACATGGAATAGCAAACGTGACATACGGTTATCTCCTTTGGGAAAAATGACAGAACTACACTTGAGGTTTGGCTGGCAGAAGGATGGAGCAGTATTTCGCTTGCCCGATGTCTTTTGAATCTGTAATGTTTGAGTATGTAGCAGAATTTTAAATTTCACTCCCTGGAAATCAAACGCACGTGTAACAGTAATTATCAAGAATTTGATCTTAAAGCCACTGGAGTCTAGGAAACATGTTCAGTAACTCCACTGAGAATTTTGAATCTGCCCAGAAGTAATCTGTTTGAATAATAAAGTAAAGCAAAACATGTTCTGAAGAAAACAAAGGGTCCTAAATGAAGAACTGGCTAATAGCTAGGGCAGGCAGAGCAGAATTCCTCAGGGAATTAATATCTTTTAAAGTTGGAATAAGATCTAAAATTAGAGAACCATTTTTTCATATGTGGCAAGATTCTGGCTCTGGAGAAAAGGGATGAAACAAACTGGCTGATGTCCTGTGGGTCCTTAAAAGAATTCCAACAAAATAAACAAGGGCTGGAAGGAAATGAAATAAAGTAGTTTGAGAACTGGAGGCAGAAGAGATGCTATAGAAACCATCTGAATCATGGCGAAGGGGCTGTACAGTGACTTAAGTTTGATATTTAATGGGAGCAGTGAAATTCTGATTTACTACAGGCACCATCAGTAGATGGCTTGTTATCATTACCTTTACTGTGATAGCCATTGCTTTAGATAATGGCAGTTTTACTCTACAGCAAACCTGGGGAAAAACTTCAGAGGCATTAAGCAGGCAAAAAAAACCCAAGTGAAAGCAACTGGTATTGTTTTAGAGCAAAACAACTGGACTGTAACATTACAACATAATGTTTCGGAATATTTGGGAGGTTTCTTAAGTGAAATGTAGCCTTTTGGCTAAGAGCTGAAAATGAAGAAGTGTTGTTTTTCAAGGAAGTCTCATTATTTATCCAAATAAGGACGCTGAAAGTAGGTGGCCTGGGTATGAGAACACCGAAAGGAACTGCTTACCAAAGACAGAAAGCTTGGGTGCCCAGCAGGGCAGAAGTAGGTGAAGTATTCTCAGGGCAGACTGCATTTGCAAATAAACAAAGGCAAACTTTGAAACAGAGCTGCGTTCCTGCTTGTGCAGAATCTTACCTTGTGGTAGCTGACAGAGATGTGATGCACGGGCCTCTGATGTCCCTTCCATTCCTGATAATGCAGTGACAAGGAAAAAGGTCAGGATAAATTATAGTGAATAAAATGCTCCCTGATCCTTTTTCTAGCATGCTCTTAAGGACAGGTAAGCACAGATTGAATGCCAGAGAAAAAAATGGTTGACATTTAGGGTGCAACCTACTTAGAACATTATGCAGTTTATTGAACATCTATGCACTAATCCATAGGGGTTTTTAAGTTAGAAGAGTCATTAAATATCTCAGGCTTTGGAGCTGTTTCTAAAACATTAAACTTGAGAAATGCAACATGACTATTTAGAAGAGTGGTGAGTTGATCCCACCTCTGCAAATACAAGCCAGCTTTCTTAGTGCTTCAGCTTCTTAAATTAACAATTGATATCAGAATCATAGATGTCTTTTTGAATTTTACGTTGTTTTCATGGTAGTTGAAAGAGCTTAAAATATGAACTTTATGTATTTAGAACTCAGAAGATATCTGAAATACTTGAAAAAATACTTTATTATATTTAGGACAGTTGAATTATTTTTGTAGCTGGATTAGTGCTATTGGAATACTGGGGGTTGTGTGGTGTGTGAAGCAGAAAATGGAAAAAGTTGTGCTACGTCTTGTTTTCTGCTTGCATGGAAGCCACGTTCTTGATTGCTATCTTGAGTCTTCAGGTGAATTTTAGATCTATAGGCACTTACTAGACATATATACACACTCTATGTACGTATATATGCACTATATATGCATTTGGATATGAGAATAGTGATTATCAGTGTTCTTTCATGTTGACCATTTCTGGAGAAATGGACCACTGAATTGAAAGTTAAGTCTTCTGAGAGCGTCTGTAGTTCATGGTTAGATTTTACAGGCCTCCTAGAAATAGTCCCTAGACCTACTGGCGCTTGGGGTCCTGGCCCGAGAGCTAGTTCTAAATGCAGGAACTCGCAGTTACATGATGCCAACGCTAGATGGCAATAGAAGGACGCTGGAAACGGTTCAGTGCTATTATGCTTTTAACTGAGCGTAGTGAGAAAATGAAGGACAATAAAACTGCTTTGCCCCTGTTGTTCAAAAATGTTGATTAGTAGGAATGGACGTTCTGCCCAATGAAGTGTGATTTTTCTATGGAGGAAGGGCCAGGATTTCATGGACAGTAGGTTTTGAGCTGCGATCAATTAGAAATTACCTCAGATGTTGGTTGGTTTCGTTCTGAAGATGCGAAGATAAATTTTGCAATGCATTAGTAGCTGTATTAATGTTAGTGGGAGTCTGCAGCCCTTTCTTGTCTGCCACAGTCTTGGGAAAACATGAAATAATAGCAAACACAGACACTTTGTTCAGGGCAGTACAGGGAAGAGCTGCCGCGGGGGCACTCCCCTGTGGAAGAAAAGTGGCACAGCAGGTAAAAAGCACCTGCTCGGTGCTGGAGGCAGCAGATAATAGCGTGGCAGCATCACTGATTTCACTAGCATGTTCCTGGCTGCCTAGTGTGGGTGTACCCAGTGAGGAGCTTGAGTTGTCCCATCAGGCCAAGGTATGACTCTTTCACAGAGGTGTTCGTATAGACTGCTCTGCAAAGGCTCTTGCAACACAAGAAGCACAGGTGTAGCTGTCTGGCTTCAAGTCAGGCTACAATCCTCACCCAGAGAAGGTTGTTTAGAAAGGGTATTAAGTGTCAACTGGCTAATGACCACAGAAATTACAGTCACTGTTGGTAGATATTCTTAAAATAGAGTATGTTTGTAACTGAGATCATGTTTAAAACTGCAGTTCTGAGTGAATGTGACATACCATTGCTGGATTTTATATCCGAAATTGCACAGATGTCATGAAGACAAAGAGGTGGTGGCTCCAGCAACGAGCATATAGCTCTGAAAGTGGGACTCCCAAGTGTAACCGGTTTTATCCCATGTTGAAACTTCTCCCCAGGATAGCCTCAGAGTTCGCCTTTGCAAGAACCTCTCTCTATAGCCATTTTATTAGATAAAGTTCCACTTGTTTTGTCCAGAACCAGTGGTGTTGACTTTCACATAAGATTTTGTGTGTGTGTGCTTTATGCTAGGGGACTCTGGTGACTCACGCAGCCATCTGAGGGAATTAGATTCATCTTCAGTCAGCAACATGCCTTCTGCCTGTGAAAGTCTGAAAAAGCCAAAGTGACACTTGCTAAATTATTCTCACCATCCAGCTGAAAAACATGATCTCATCCAATATTGTTCTTTTCATTTTGTCTTGCAAGGGATGCTTCCTTGTGTCACTTAAAGAATTGCAAAAGGGGTTGACAGCCTCATTTAATTTTTGCCTCAGCTAAAATAATTTTTCCCCCACAGAGACTTGTGGGAGATTTCAATCTGTGAGTGAAGAAATGTGAAGTTTTTCTGTTTATCAGAATGTTTACAGCTGTAAATTTTAATCACAGCCATGGTAAAGATTACTGTGTTTAGTATTGAAAAGGTAACCAGAATGCTCCCAGGCCCGTGAGCTTAGAGCACAATGAAGTTCTCGATGCTGCTGAATTTTGACCATCAGTCAGTACAGGATCTTTCAGCAGACATAGTTATGTATTCATGTGTGTGTCTGTATGCATTGAAATAAACACAACCCTATGCATCTCCATGTGGAAAGTGGTGGAGTCCCCACCCCTGGAGGGATTTAAAAGACATGTAGATGTGGTGCAGAGGGACAGGGTTTAGTAGTGACCAGGCAGTGCTGGGTTAACAGTTGGAGTTCATGGTATTAAAGGTCTCTTCCAACCAAAACGTTTCTATGATTCTGTGAAATATTAGTAACTAATGTGAAAAAGTCTGCAGCCTGCAATGTGTTAAAATAGAACTGGTGGCAACTTAATTGGTAACAGCTTTTCAAAGGAGACATCTGGGTGCAGTAGAAAGTTACCTTGAATCTATAGCAGCATTTGAGATCTCAGGTTTAGTTAACAGATGGCAGACAGGAAGCTGTAAAAGAGTAAGACTGAATTAAAATGCCTATAACCCATTTTGTTTCCTCTAATAATCTGGAAGACCTTGGTAGAGGTCTGAAAGCTCATTTGATTGCAGTGAGACTAGGTGATACATTCTCTGAGGTATAATAGGGAAGACATTTTTCAGCATGTCACAACAGTAAGAGTAAGCAGCAAGTAACCAGGCAAACTGGATTTAGCAGCTGGTGTACAGCTTATGTATGGCCCTCTCCCGTTTTCTTAAAGCTCTTTTTCTGGCCTACCCTCAAACTGCAGGGAGCTGAAGCTCTCGTTTACTGTCTGCTCTACCACTTAGCTGCACTGAGACAGTGAGAAAGTGAAATCCTTTCCCTTCCATTCCATTATACCGAATATCCTGTTTTCCCACCTGACCTCAGACCTCCAGTGAGCCATTCCTTTGCGTTGATGTGGTTTTCTCATTAAACAGTCAGGTTTAGTGGATACAGAATAGGAAAAATGAGAGGGGAGGATCCTCTTAGCTTTTCTTAAGATCAACTGCTCCTTGTTAATTTTGTGTGGAAACCGATCTATGTTCATTGTTCTTAATTTTCTTCTTGTCATTAATTTTTCTAGCTTATTCTGGCAAATGACCTACATCAGCATGTAAACTGTACTTCCATCTTGCACACTAACGGATTTTCTTTCCTTAAAGCCATAAGAAAGTTGTTCCAGAAAGTGGAGACGGGGTCACCAGGGTTTCTAGCTGAAAAGTATCTATGTGATCATTTAAATATCTGCAGGAAATCTATTTTGCCACAATAGATTTGGCATTGAGACACAGAACAACTGAATGGGGAGAAGGAGGAGAGTCTGATTTGCTGTTCAATTCTCTATTTCCATTTTGATTTATCACATCATTTTCACTCTTTCTAGTACAGGCAAAGCTGGGCCTGTAGATTGATTATGGTCAAAGGCTTATTATTTTCTGACCCCACTGTTATTAGAAACATCTATCATCCTTGTGGCATTCTGAAAAATGTATGATATAGATTTTTGGTAATCTTTACTAAGTGTGATAAACTGACTTCAATTAGAAGAGCAGAAAGGGAATCCCATTATTATGAGATCACTGCATGGCTAGTGCTGTTGCTTGAACAGGTAGAGAAGTTTTGCGGCTCTTTAGGAAACATCATTTGACTTTAAAAACAAGGAGGCAAATCCCTTTTGCCAAAAAAAGGGCTATTCCTGGAGTGTGCTACTCAACAGCTTCCCAAATGCTCTGTTCTCAGCACTGCCGCTTGTTGTCTGTCTTTATTTGCATTGTATACAGATAATCTGCAACCATGAGGGTGATTTTGCTCCCTGGCCTATAGTTTTATTCTCTGTTTTGTATTCTGCGTTTTGTATTAATACCACTGTGGTTCTGGGCAGTTTCATAGACCTCCTAGATGATAAGAAAGGACACTAGCACAAAAGAGTCATAACAAATAAGTCAATTCAGTATAAAGCCCAAGGAGAAGAGAAGAAACATAAATGGATGAATAATCATTTAATATAACAGGATTACATACAACATCGCTTCAGATTGACTTTCTCTCTGGCTTGCTTTTGAGTTTAACTCCAGGTTATGTCTGTGCAGTGTGATGAAGACAAACTAATGTGCTTCCAAAGGCAATAATCAATCTACAGCCAAACACTCCGTAACACAGCACTCTGGAATTCACTATGTTAAATGTGGTTGATTTCCTTGCAATCTGAATTTGCAGTGTCCTTTTTTTTCTTCTCCATTTAGATTACCTTGGCATTACTGTGGCATTATCAAGCTTCTGTGAACACTTGCTGGTTAGATCACGATCGACTTCAATAATAGATACTACTTCCACTGTTCAGATGGAGGTTTGAAACACGTGGTTAAACAGCTTTCCAAAGGCTGCATTATTCATTGCCAAGCTGGGCCAAAGCTTTACATACCTAGAGCAAATAGCTTTTTATGTAATTAATGGCTGTTCATCTCTCACAGTATGTATCTCTCATTTTAAGCACTTCCAATGGCACCAAGAGCTTGACATTATAATTGAGAATCTATTTAAGTACCAAAAAAAATCACTTTGATTTGGAATTACAGAAGACTTTCAGATTCAATGATAAAGATGCACGTACAGTACTTCACAGAAAGTTTCCTAGTTTTGCTTGTTTTTCTCTGCCATTCTGTGTATCTTTAAACTTTGGTGCAAAAAGTCATTTTAATTCTATAGCAGCTGTACCCAGGTTCATAATGAGTGGTGTATTTATAAACCACAGCAATATGGCTCTGTACGATCCACTCGGAGGCTTGTTAGTCTGAGTATAATAGTTGTAAGAAGTTCTTTTCATAGCCCTATTTATTTTCTTCAGCAACTTGAAGAGAGCATTATTACTGTTTAACCAGTTAAAATGAATAATTATTTTTCAAAATGTAAGGGTACATTATTATCTGAACACATGTTCAGTGTTCGAAGTAGATAATGACAGCTTCGTATAAGGTGTAAAAAATCTAATTACTTGTGCCTGAAGCACGGCAGTTTAGCAGACAAATAGGGGAAGGGAGATTAGCCTTTTGATGTCTAGAAACCTCCAGGTTTTCATCAGTGTTTTCTTGCTGGTTCCTCTATTTACATTTAAAATCTGTTAGTGAAGAACAATTCAGGGTTGTAATATTTAAGTGCTTATTTATACAATACCAAAGTAGTATCTCAGTTGGGAAAAAATGTGATTAACATTGCCTTCAAACTTCCACCTCGTTAAGGCTCTTAAGCCACTGATTTAAGTTAAGGCAGGGGTGTGTTGACCAGTGAGGGTCTATTATAGGTACATAGAGACTATATGGGATCACTGGCCTCAGGGAACACGTTAAAATCAAGATGATGTTGTTGATGAGGAAGGTGAGTTGATTTTAGGCTACACTCTGTTCTTAGCAATAGCAATTCAAAATAAAGCAAGGTGGAGAGGTACCTCTCAGTGGGACTTGAGATCTCTGTAGCCCCCTGCCAAGCTGGGTATGGTAAAACATGGATAGGGGAACCCCCCCTAACAAGCACAGATCAATGTCTGTCCTGCAAGGAGAGAATGACTGAGATGTGCCCTTTGATCTTCAGCTGTGCCTGAAGCATCACTGTGAAATGCAGCCTGGGGTTAGCTCTGCACTTGAGAGAAATACTTTGAATTTTCTGCTAGAGGGGCAAATCACAGCAGATCGTCCTTCTGAAACTGTGTATTCCTCTTTAACCTCTGTTCTTGGCAAGGGTCTTTAAACTGTGTGGTGCTTTAAAAGTCAGCTTTTCCCTTACATTTTTTGTTTGTTTGTTCGGGGTTTTTTTTGAGAGGGATTTTACTCATAAACACCTTGGTTTCCTGATGCTAAATCAGTTTTAGATACTTGGCACACTTTTGCCAAGCTCAGTTAAAAATGGTATATATATATATACCATATATATATACACACCATAAATATATATATGTAGAGCCTGGAACAGGGAACCAGGTATTATTACCAAATGGAACGGATCAAAACTGGCTTGAAAGGATGAAGACGTTAGAATTAAGCACCACTTCCATCACAGAAATACCTGGAGTGTTCACATATGTCTTTACTGTGTTAAGGAGAGTAGTGTAACCAAACCCTTTTGAATTGACTGAAGGTGAAAGGGCTACTCGAGGTCTTGTGACTTGGATTTTTTTGAAATTTCAGCCCTGACAACTGGAGAAACTGACTCTGAGTTTTCTAAGTGTCCCTGGAATTCTTAAGTGCTTGTTGATAAATGAAGGAAATGTAGACAGGTTGTTGTGGCTGTTTGAGATGTAGTTTTTTCATTCCAGAGGCTTCCTGTTCTATTCTCTACCTTCCCTTGCAAACTCTGAGGTGTTTAGAAAGGAAATAACAAATGATGCAATTTCCGAGCCAGACATTTTACAGGGAATGTTAGATGTCTGATAAACTGAGCAACATTTTCAGTTTTCAAGTGTTAGTGCAATGATCATTCTCTCTGTATTATGCAATCAGTCGCATCACACCACACATAACAAAGACATAAATTTGAGGTGTCTGCTAATCTAGTTATTTCTTTGACCAGGACTATTGTGGACAGGAGAAAAAATACCCCAACATAAATTCTGTATGTTGTAGGCACTGCCTTTTATGTGTACCACAGGATTAATTGTGGTTGAAAAGCAAATTGAAAGATGAGTGGGAAGAATATATTAAGAAACAGATAGCCAGGATAATGTAGCCTGGAGCTAAATTTGCAGTGTAAAACCAGTACTGTATATTGATAGCACCTAAGAGTAATGCATGTGCTAGAGAAAATTATTTTGCAATATGCCTTGATTACCATCTGCTTGGTTTTAATTAATTTTCTTAATGGGGGAACAATGCATTTTCTAATTGCACATGAAAACACCACTAGCTATTGCAGAGTCTTCATCTACTGCACAAACTCTCCTGGTAGACCCACTGCCTGTCTAATTTATAAAGCCTCATCTCAGTGAACACGGGCTGTTTGGCAGCCTCTTGACGATTACTCAAATTAATCACATGTGAAGCAACATTCCAAACTTGCTACTTAGGTACAATAAAATTCTAACTGTCAGTAACTCAGCTCATACAGATATAAGGGTGAAACCTCCACCAAATTTAATTAGAAAACAATATAGTTGAAGCGAGAACCAAATTTAAAGTGAAATGTACCATCTGAATAAATGCTTTGGAGATAATGGCTTTGGCCACAAGAATGGAAATTAGTCTTCTTACTTTAGATCAAAACCATAGAGTAATATAAAATTAACTTATCAGGTAAACAGTAAAATATTTAAGCCACACAATCAAAACATCAATCCCAGATGGCAAATGTATTACTTGTAACTCTGGCGAGATCTAACTTAGTTTCAGCCAAAATAAAATTGGCTCAGTGATTTAAACTAGAGTTTCTTCGCATTAATGTCCCTCTTTTCTGCAGACTAATGGAATAAATCCATCAAGGTATGCCTGTCTTGTGACTTAATCTTCTTTTGGCTATCAGCCAAAAGCAGTTCAGCAAGGTACCCTTTCACAGATTTCCATTCCCTGGCTGAGGCTTGAGAGTGTCCTAAATATGAAGGCTTGGTTCTTATCTGACTTATCACCTGCCTCCTTTTTTCAAGATTAATTCTATGCCAGCTCTTTGAGTTTTTATAAAGTGGGATCGCATTTAGTGTTATTACTTGAGCCTGTCTTCAAGGGCAAACTGTGAAAAATGGACAGTGCAAAGTGTGGGAAGAGGAATCCGTGGTTCTAAGACAAAGAACTGGGAGGGTTTCCTGGTCACCTTGGAGGACAGTGGTTTGCAACCTGCAGCAAAATACTGCCCTTATGAACATCTGCTATCTAGTTACTCATTCTGACACATCCTCTGCATCTTCTTTGAGGCTGAATTTGCTGACACGTAGTTTGAAATTTGAAAAGAGAAACAAGAGCGCAAGCCCATGTTCTTAGTATGCCAAGTAGAGTATCTCTTGATAAGAGATTAAAAAGGCAACCTATTTACTGGGTGGTGCTGCAGCAGCAACCTGCAAATCAGAGCGCTGCTGTTCAGAGCCATTGCACCTTCGATGATCCGTGGACTGTGGTGGGTGAATTTCTTGTCAGATGGGTTTGCACAGTTCCCATACTAACGTTGACAGCCAAATTATAAATAAATGTCTTTAGGCTCTTTTTCTGAGGTGTGTGTATAAAACCTGCCATCAGTAATGATGCAGCAATGCAGACTTAGCAATTCCTCTTCAGGAGAACTGATCTGGTGAGATTTAAACTGAAGAGGATGATTGCAGAGTGTCTGTGTTTTAAATGGCATAATTTGAGGTGATCATCCAGCAGCTTTTCAAGAACTGTTTTGCAACAACAAGAATATTGTGTATTCATTTTTTTCCTCTGGTAGTGCCTTGGCTTTTGCTTCTGAGGTCACTGTCTTTCAAAGATTTGCTGCTAAACTATTAAAATTTCTGACTCATTTCTTTCTGAGGGAACAAAAGATAAAATTCAGGGGTAGGCTATAGAAAGGCTAAATTTCTGGAGAGCAAAGAGTAATGATGAATTGTGTGCAAAATGGCACTTGTACTCCTGCACCGTTCCCTCTGCAATTTCACTCAACTATCTGGAGGTTACTTCAGTGGCTTGAAACTATCCCAATATCAAAAATGAGGAAATCTTTCCAGCCTGGAGGTATATGATATTTCATGTCAACAATAGAAGAAAATGGATTGACATGATTAGCTACATTTTGTATCCAGCAAGAGTTTGCCAGGAAGATAAAGAACGTTATTGATGACCAATTAATCTTTTCTCTTTGAAAGCCTAGGATGGGAAAAGTCTCTTTAGGGTTGATTTGCAGGAACATATAGGCACTAAATCTTTTAGATTCCAGTATTTAGATGTCACCAGCATTCACAAAAATCTCTACTCGGCTCTTGACTGACCATGGAGGCAGCTGTCTCTCACCAGTGAAGTTTTTGCTGGCAAAGCCCCTATAAATTTTCTTCTGCGGGATATATGTGTAATTACTTGATGGCACTGCCACAGTCCATGTGTGAGACGTGACAGGATTCACCAGTAACCTCCTATCCAGGTCCAGAGGCTCTTTATAATGATGGTGCAATTCCCACCTTGTATACAGCAGTGCTTCTGAAAAACAAATGAGAATATATAATATAAAATAACCTTTGATGAATTCGGAGTGGGAATTTGAGTCTGGGTCTTCCACTTTTCATCACAATTTCTAATGTCTGATGTAGAGAATCTTCTAGAAATAATCCCAGTTCTCAGTCCTTTGCCTTCCCCTTGTTTCAGTTTACACATAAAATGAAGCATTTCTTAAAGTGTGCTTCCTGCTGCAGTAGTTCTCAAACTGTAGTCACTGTCAGTTTGGGTTTTGTAAGAAGGGGACAGATTTTCCTGGAAAGCAAAGTTGAGTGAAAACCAGAAATGCAATGTAATTAAGTGTCGACACACAGAAATTGTTTCCAATTTACTTATCCCAAACAAGCTCATTTTTAACAACATTTTCCATAATATTTTAATATACTTTTACAGTCGTATGAAAATATTTTTTTAACTAGGGTTTAGCTACTAAACACTTTCTAACTAATTTGAAGAAGGTTGTATAATAGTGTGGAAAACATGATAAAACCCTGTAAATGGTGTTCCCATTTTCACTGTTGAGAAGAATCTGTATCTATATGTTAAAACACTTTGGTTAGCTCTAAAGACTGATATGAACAATGTATGTCCATGGGTTATGATGGAGCATCCCTGTGCTTCCAGACTATGGCTGGACAACTCATAACCTGGTCAAGTCTGGGACACAAACCTTGTGTCTTGAGCTACAGTTGAAGGAAAGAGTCCCGGGACTGGTGTCTGGTACTAGCAGTGGCAGTGAGAGAATGACTGGGGTAGCTCATGAAATACTGTTATTTTTACTGGCTAGGGACCTCTGCTCTATAACTGAAAGCAGATTTACCTTCAGCTTTCTGCTTACGTTATTTGGAAGCCAGATGTTTGAATAGATGGTGGTTTGGGGTTTTTTGGATTTGTAATTCTTACAGCATAACAGAAAATACTCCATTCAGCATCTACCTTCAGTATATGATTTTTCACAACCGTAAGCACATACTTTTCATGGGAAAATCTCACTTGCAGTAACAAGTTGTGGTTGAGTTAGAGATGCAGTGGGAACTGTAGCCTTTTATAGAAACTTCATTTGTTCTATGTATTTGTGAACGAGAACTTTAAGAAAAAGTAATTTCAGTAATGATGTAAAGTGCACAAAAGGCTTGGTATGTAAGGCATAGGTAATTCAATTATAGTTCCATTCAGTCTATCCAGCTACTGTGGGAGGCTTCTCCAGGAGTGGTTTTTTTTTCTTCTGGGAGTGATTTGGAAACAAACAGTTTAATTGTTTAATATAATCACCACATCTAATAGTAATCCTTTCAAAAACAAAAAAGTGTAGAAGTTGCAGTACTGTAAAATAGAAGGTAAGAATCTCCAGTCTGAAGGTTGATGCTTTGGTAAAATATTATGCTGCAGTACTCTGTGATGCAGATTTAACCAAAAGATTAAGCTTTACTTATCTCTAACATTTCGTGGTTTATTGTGAAAAAGATGCATTTCCTTCAAAAGCAGTACAGATGGCAGTGTTGAATAAATTACTGGAGCTGGCTCTTCACAGAAAAGGTGCCAATTTAGCTCGCTTGGAGTGTAATCTAAAGCTCAGTGACTGTCTCTCACATTATTCAACCAGGTCAGTGACCACCTCATTGTATTACCTTAAATAATTAAGAAGGAAAAGCTTCTGCTAATACTGGAAAACAGCGAAGATTTTGTACCCTGTATAAATTGAGCCTGAGTGAAGTGCTTGCCAGGAAGTTAATCAAAGTAAAGGGCTGCGTTCTGAATCTGGGTTTTCAGCTAATCTATTATGGTGTAGTTCTGTTGAATGCATTGAATTTATGCAGATTACATCACCTGGGAATTAATATTTTTTATTTCTTCCTCAAATGGGAATCTCTTCTCTTTTAAAGTGAATTATTTAATATTTGGTTACTACTTGAGTTTAGAACCGTCAGAGGCACTTGCTAGCTGCCCAGCTAGGTAGAAGCAGGGGCTGACACTGCAATCCCAGGTGCTACGGGCATGAGCAGTGTCATGGGTTCTGAAGGTGGAGTAGACTGCATGTGAGAACAACAGTCCGTCTATGTGCTGGTCACAGCTCAAGATTCAGGAGCTGTGGCCTCTGGGAGCCCTGCAAAATTGCAGGTTGAATCCTACTGAAGATTCTGCTCCCAGTTCAAAAGCTGTTATCAATGCTGTAGAGGACTCCAATGATTTTTCTGAGCTGTGAAGGAAGGAACTTGGTTTCTTCTGGATTTGTGTATTGTAGCTGACTGCCTGTCCTGTTAAAGAGGCCGTGACTGAAGTCTGTGCCAGAGTAAAGATGTACATAAAGAGCTTTATGTTGTGTGGGTTCTCTGGCATCTAGCATGGAATATTTTTAAGTCTTGTAATCATGTGGTTGAGTTTCAGGGAAACCGGCCAATGAATTCATATGCCACTGGCTGACAAATTTTTGTACATACAGTAGGAAAGACCCAGCTTCCAAAGAAGGAAACTGGGTGTATGTGGGTGAAGAGGTATGCTCAGAGTATGAGAGGGGTCAGAGCAGGAACAGCATGCCTTCTGCTTTGGCAGTAACAGTCAGAGGCTTAAGAAGTCTAGAGGAGGGACAGACAAGCTTTAAAATAGATATCTGCACAGGAGGGGGGGCTACCTTCAGGTGGTTGAGGATTGTCATCTCTCATCACTCGGTACATTTTCTGCTGTGCAGCATCATTCTGTGGATATTCCTGCTTGTGTACTTTGTACACTTCATGTCACATACAAACAAGAGGCCAAATAATCTAATTGATAGGAATGGCACACATATATGTCCATTACCTCTCTTCTTTCTTCTATGCACTTTGTTTCAGTGTGACTGAGATGCCTGCACTTCATTTAATTTACACAGCTCCAAATACTCGCCCTTCTTCAGGGACCAAAGGAACTTTAGGTCTTTCTCCTGAAAATAAGTGGTGCTGAGGTATTCTTTGCTCAGTGGCATAGTACTCAGTGCATGGAAAATTGCTGATTTCTGGGCTGGGTTATTGATGTCAGAAAGAAGGCAGTGAATGAGAGCGAGCATGGCTTTCCTTGGAAGAGGTCCATCAGGGTTTCAGAGAGTGCCAAAGCATTTTTTACATTAAACAAGGGCCAACTGATCAGAAATGTTGAAGAGGTTTTTGTTTTTTTCTTATGTCCCCAGTCACACCATAAATCTCAGGTTAAATCTCTTTAAGCTTGCCTAGATTTTGCAGATGTGCAAGTAATGTACTTTCTGTTTTTTCATGGTAGGAGTGAAATGGATGTTGAAGCTCTTTAGGGATCAGATCCTTGCAATATATTAACCAACCATCATTTCTCTGAAACCTTGTTGTGTGATGAAAAAACATTACCCACATTGTTTGTAAAACATCTTCCACGATAAGGCTGCCAAAGGCTAATGGCATTTTCTAGTTCCCAGCATGGTGTGCTTAGGTTTTGTTTCTAGACCTGTTTTGACAAAATGTACTTGATGCAGTAATAAAGTCCAGCAGCAGCAGAGGTACAACACTGCTGCATTAGCTGACAGTGTATGATACCTCTGGGTTTGGGGGGTTTTTCTACAAAACGTATGTCCTCAACATATGATGTTGAAGTCTGAGTAAGTTTGGCTTTTGTCCCACTCTTTATCAAGTGTAGATGCTGGGCTACAAACACTGGAGGATCTTCTTTCTCAGGAAAGGAGTTTCCATTATTATTCCATTTATGCAAATGCTTGTTGAAAACATTAAGATCAAAAGCGTGTATTACGTTTAACGTCAAGAGCAAGAACACAGAACAGCTCCTTTGGCCTCAGTTGCAGTGCTGGGTACCAGTGCAGTTCTCCTGTATCTGATGTCACATATTCAGAACACTAGGGTGGTATCTTGTGGCTACCAAAGTACTCCTAGATTGCTTTCTTTCCACGGCTCCTTGGCCTTTCCTTGCCATGTCACCATGAGTCCCAGGGGAGCAGGCTGCGTGTCTCTTCTAACTGCAGATCAGAGAACAGAAAAGAAGTATTTAGTAATTTAGTCTCTTTGATGTTTGTGTGAGCACAACCCACTCTTGCTGAGTGAAAATAAGAGTAGTCTGAGAATTTATCTACCAGCTTCTTTGGTTATGTTCAGATTCATACTTCCATTAGGATTCTTTTGAAATAAAAATGATGCTAGTCAGATGGAAGTAGTTTTCTGAAAGTAAAATGAGAAGTATTATCCTCATACAAAGGTGATTCTTCCGTACTAAGTCTGAGTCCCTCTCTCAAAGCCTCAAATTATTATGGTAAATAATTGAGTAACTTTTTCAACATAAGCAAAATAATATATTTTTCTCTAATTTTGTCTTCAAATTTGGCCGAACCATTTATGCTGAGGTGTTGCCAAGGGATTAGTTTTGAAATGGAGCCAGAATTTCTCTGACAAGTTATTGCAGGAAAGTACCGGATGACTTTTAACAGAAACACCCTTTGCATGTTTGAGAAATTAGTCTGGGCATTTTAAAAAGAAAAAAACTTTATCACTTAAAGAAAAATAGAGACAAAATTCAGCAATGTCAAATCATGAACTGCTGTGGATCAAGTGTTTTACCCTGTGAAATCCACGGTCAGATGGGACGTACTTTAATGCTAGCAGAAAGGTGATACTCTAACTCTATTCTTCATTTCATGTATCATCACTCACTTCTCAGCCCGTTCTTACCTGAAGTGTCTGGTGATTTGTGCTGGAGTGTCTCATCCACAGATGAAGTCAATGAAAAGCACATAATCCCGTCTCTTCTTTAGGATGTGCTGAGTTCATTGTACTTCCAAGGAAAAGAGCAGGAAAATGAGCCAAGGCAGCAGTTATGAAAAAAAGCATTTGGTTTTTAGTTCTACTATATGACAGATAAGCAGAGAGGACAAAGAAAGGCTGAATATTTTCTGTTTACTTAAGGCAAGACATACTGGTATGACATAAAGACTTTAGATTACTTATCTGTGTCCTGCAGAGTACTTGATAGCTGGGGAGATATGTGTGGGAGATCAAAGCGCTGCGATTTTTGCATGCAATATTTTCCTAGGCAAAGTTTTTGTTTTCCTTTATAATTTCATTTGTTGGCTAACTGAGTCATGAGTGTGCTGTCTCACCTGCAAATGCACTCACTGTCGCAGTCACAGTTATGTAAAATGCAAAGGGCTTTATTCACATCTATATCAAAGCCTTCCTAGTCTTTTCTGGTGTTTTAAAGTTGCAATTAATATTCTTCCAGTTTCTTTACACTGCCAGAGTGGGATAAAAAGATGTTACTGCATATGAGAATCTGTCTGGTAGTGTCCCCTCAAATGCTTACACCTGGAGACAAGTCTTTCTTACAGAGCAAGAAAAGTATTTTGTTTGTCTATAGAGTGATGATCTTTACATTCATTTATGTATTGAAACACCACCTTTTTTTTTTTTTTTTTTTCCCCTTCTTTTTTTCTTTTAATCCCAAGCCATTGTAACAGAAATTTGTAGACTGGCTTATGAAAACTCAGTTCAGAAGTAATTTTCTGTGTAAGTGACAGCTTGGCTGAAGGGAAGGCACTTGTGAGGAAGAAGCTGACAAATGGGCAGATGAAGCTGGAAGCTGTGCGCTTAAAAATACACTAGAAAAGATGCACCCGTTCAAGGAGGTACTCTGGGAACTGTGTGTACTGCTTCATTTATTCCTGGAAATTAAAATGGAGAAGAAGATGCTATGAGCAGTTCAATATGATTATGATTTGTGATATGTTGCAGGACTTCAAATCGCTTCTGACTGTGGCCTTAACTGCTAATGAGTAAATGCTTCCCTTGGTTACACCTGCCCTGCTCCACTGACTCCATGGATCTGTTAGGGCAAACTGGGATTGAAACTGGAATAACACGCTTAAAATTCACTCCTCAAACTGAAATGCTGATCACAATAGTAAGCGTTTTTGGAGAAGAAATTGTGGGGAACAGGCACCCATGTTTGGTTTGTATTGCTGTTTTACAGCTCACTTTTCTTTCGCCTGTGAATAAACTGTAGAACTATCAAACAGAGGCTGGATCTTTCAAAAACTGTGAGCTAAACACAATCACTTTTGTTCCTTTCTGAAAATATTCAAAAAGATGGAGCTGCTACTGCCCTGCTGTATGCACACATTTGTGTACGCACTTAGGAAGTGTGTGTACTGCATTTGGCTCAGAAGCTCACATTGGGGGATTTGCATTGTTTGAAGCTGAGACTGTGGCAGTTTCCTCCATGAACTTGAGTTCATGTGGTATAACATGAGTTATAGCTGTACAATGCCCTGTTTAATCTTCATTTCTTTCAAGAAGCCCTTGTTAAATTCTTGCCAGGTCTGACAGTAAGAAAGAAGCACACTAGTGAATGGTACCTTTTAAAACATTTCTGCTTGCATTACTTAATAGCAAGCTTTATACCTGACATTTGCTGGTTTTTCCAGCTTCAGTATATCTTCTATGTATTTTGTTTCACTTAAGAGTCATTCTCCTCACCTGAGGTCAGAGACATTTGCAAAACTTTCACCTTAAACCATTCCAGTGAATTCTCAGGGCATTAGCTATGTGACTGATGAGCTCTTCCACAGCAATAATGCTTAGTCACTGCGACTGCTAAATTAAGACGGACGCATAAGAAGAATCTGTTTTAATTGTGGTGTTATTCTATGTGTATTCCACATAGACTATGCAGCTGAATTTACCCCAGGTGAGAAATAGCTGAAGTTGTTTGGTATTTGCTCCTTGGTCTCTGCAGTATGAATGGTTTCAAGTGCTAAATATCTAAAAATCTTGATCATTAGTTGTAAACACTGTGGTAGCCATCAGGTTGTTTTAACAAGTTAATAAGGAATATGGTGGTGATGAGACACTCATATTTAATTAGATATGAATTAGTGTGATAGATAAAAAGCTATTCCCAGCCCTGGAAGCCACCGTTCCAGAAGTGGACTAAAGCACAGCAGTACCCAGCTGCTGCTATTGCTCTTTGCTGTTCTGCTGCTAAAGGAAGGGACTTAGACTCCAACATCTCCAGTCTGGCACATGTCACAAGAATGAGCAAAACAAACTTGGCACAAAGGATGTGGCATATTAAAGGGGGTTTAAGGTGTATAATGAACTTTACGTAGTTGGTGTTGGGGTTGATAAGAGAGTTACTTGCTGAGTTAATGCACTGTGAACCTATCCTGGATTACTGCTAAGTCCATTTGATCTGCTCTATCCCCTTATCAGATAATTCCCCACTGAATCAAGTATATTTTCTGTCAAATGCTAGCTTTAAGATAATGAATCAAGGTTGGTTATGGTTAAATGTATCCTGATTAGATCAAATGGCTTGATGGGCAGTGTAATTTTGTGATAGATGTATTATTTATATGTAAAACACTCCTGTTCGTGACACCCTGGCTGTTTCCAGCTGGGACGAGTGCCAGGGGAACTCATTTTCCCTACACAGCACAGAGCTGAGCTGCCTGAGGTTATGGACTCTCATCGACTCGGGGCCTCACTACCACATTTACATTCTACCCTTTGGTTCATGCTGCAGGAACAGTTTCTGAGAAGAAGCCTGCGGTGGCAGGCGTTATTCTGGAGCTGCATTGCTGAAACTTGGCTGCGCTAACTTCGAGGAAGTGATACTGCATTTCCTGACCTGAAACACTTCACTCACCACACTTGCAGCTCTAGCACAAGCAATTTTAGCATTGGAAGGTTTTAAACACCTGGTCTGTGTGCCAGGTAGATTGTGGCAACCAAAATGCCTGGGAGGTTATTTCACTGTGGAGTTCTGCAGTGGCAGGAGCCTCAAGTGCAGGCACGGGATGCAGTAAGCCTCTTGTGCAAGGCAGAGTACAAAGAGCTTTTCTGAGTTCTGAAAGCAGCAGCAGCTTTGTCTCCAGCACAGCTGCCTTTACAAGATCTTGTACACAAAGGGAATGTTCGGGTGCAGAATCTTCCAAGGCCATAGTCAGAGGAAGGTATACAAACAGGGTCAGGTACCATGACCAAGGCTATCTTGTGCACAGAGTAATAATAATGACCGATTCTGTTTGTAAAATCCTCTACTATGTTTTTTTAAATGGTTATTAAAAAATAAAGTAGCAGGCAGGGTTCTCAAAGCCTCTTGAACAAACTCAGTGCTCAGTTGCCAGCAACGAAGACCAGGCTTCCATCTGCAGTCTGTTCTTTGTAAGATTTTTGTCACAGCTAGAGATTAAAAATGAATTCTGCAGAAAATACCCTAGAAAGCTAATAATCTTTATCCCACACAATATTTTATAATACTTGACTGAGAATTATAGCAACTGACTGAAGGTGTTAAATGCGAAGGTATTAGCACCCTATAAACAACATTCTGTGTACGACTTAAGCTTTTGTAATAATAGGTGCTCACTGACAGGGTTGGTCAGGAAGGATGAAAACCCCTCTCCTCAGTGCTTGTATTTGACTGCTATTTCTGGCTTGCTTCCCTTTGAAATAATGTCCTGCTTTAATTGGCTGAAATTTCACTTCAGTTACTTTTACTGTTGGCCCCCACAGTAAGGATGTGATTTTACTATAGACGATGCAATAAATTTGCCAGAGATGAATTACTAGTTTGACATTGCCCTAAAATGCTCAGATATTTTCTTTACAAAGTTCTTGTTGGGTAGAAGCTTATCACCTGTGAACTGAATTAATTTAGTTTCATAGCTAGAACAGCTTGAGTGCTTGTTAGCTGGGCTATATCAAATGAGCCATGGATTTCTCTCAATGTGTTAAAATAAAAGTGTATTCAAGAAATAAAGTGTCTTATGTCCCTCTCCCTCCCTCTGTTGTAATGCCTGCAATTCTCTAATATTTTATCCTTGTTTCAGCAAAACTTTCCAAAATTGCTATCAATAATGGTGGTGATAAACAGCAGCTTCTTTCAGGACTTGTTCCCAAGTGCCTAGGATTGTAGTTCATTTGAGCTTCAATTCCACAGGTTTAGCATGTGAAAGAGAACTGAGTTACCTTTCTGTATTCCCACTGCTTCTACACCTTCCTGATGAAAAATTAAATCCCTTTGATGATTAGTGCCTAGTTTAATTCAATTGCTTCTAACTAAAATATTTCAGTAATCTCACCTGGAAACCACAGCAGACATGAAGTTGAAATTAGTACCAGCTCATGGAAGAGATGGGGACAGATGAGCATCTGGTGAAGGATTGTGAAGGAGAAGTAGTAGGACCAGGCTGTGAAATAGAGTGGAAGTCTTGCCCTGTGCCTTGTCATCTCAGGGATGTGAAATATTCATTTTCCTTCTCTAGGATGTTTGCTGTCACGGGAATGAGGAGAAAAGCATGATCAAGTCTCTGGCTTCTACCTGATAGCTTGAAGACACTTAAGACAAGGATGGAATACACGATGGAATCAAGAGGAACTTGGTCAGTGATATTTTTTGGATGTTTTTAAAGCTATATCTTTCTGGCTTGCTTTATGTCCCCCAAGGGTATATCTACACACAAAAAAGAGCTAGCTAAGCTCCTTTTAAACAAGGTGATTTCAATAAAGGGAAGGGTATCACTTTTTTATTGTGTCATTATATGACTTTTGTATTGTATTGTGAAATGTAAGCAACTTCAAAGTGGTTGTTTCTAGAAAAGCCATATTACTGTGAGTTCTTTAATGCAAGTAACAATATACACAGGCACACACGTAGATTTTTTTTTCTCACTTTAATACCAGAGTCCTCAACACCAAAGCAATCTCTTACAACTTTTTTATGTATACATATGTCTCTTAAAGTCTCCTTTTTTTCAAGTTATTTTCAGTTTTTTGCCTAGCTTCCTATTTTTCTTTAGCTAGCAGGTGTCCATCTGTACATCAGTGTTGGCTATATTCTAGGAGCTTATCAGCAGTTCCAAAGGATATCTGGAATAGCTAATATGTAAGAAATTAATGAAGAATTTCACTTTGGACAAAAGTCAGTAATCACTATTTAGATTGTATATAAAATGATAATTAAATTTTTTTTTTAAACGCAGAGAAATAGAAAACTTCCTATCTATAGTACTTTTTATATATCATAGTTTTAGTATTAATCCCATTATTTTTGTGACATTCATCTTTCACTTCAATGTTGATTAGGGGACAGGCAAGAGGGACTCTAATCACCCAGGCTGCTTTTTTATTTCCTGTGGAGAAGAGTCCTCCTTCCATTGGATAGGCTCTGTTTGTTGATTGACTGGCTCTGTGCATAGTTATTCTTTCACAAAATAGCCTGTGGGTGGATCTCGACAGGAGGGTGGTAGGTAACATTACTGAAACTCAATGATTAAAGTATTACTTATTTGAAGTATTAAATAATTGTTCTGTTTAAATACATCAGTGAGAGCAGCAAAAATATTGTAAGTAGTGAAATTATTATATAGAAAAAGATCCATTCCTTAGCTAAAGTTCTGCTGTCCCATGCTGTGAGGAGATCTTTGGATTTAACTGAAGTTAAGATTTTAGCTGACAGATTCTACTTTTTATTCTTTTGGTTTTGCAGTTGTGTTTTCCATTAATATAGTCTACCACCAAACCACAGAGGTATTCATTAGTTTCTTGGTATCATTATTGCTATTGAAGAGTAAGAAAAAGTCAGACTGTGGTACATTTACCTTGGCTGGCTGCCAGCCACCCACCTGTGGTTGTTTTCTGATCCTTTCCAGATGGGACAGAAACACCCCTTGTCCCCTCAGAAGATAACTTTAAGATCAGTCAGCTCTGTGAAACAGCTTGTGCTGTAACAGAAATTGTGGCAATTCCCTGGGGAACAGGAACTTCCCTTATTTGAAGGAGAAGGCTTTGAAGTGCTGGAGTGCAGTGGAAGCACCCAACACGGGTGCTCAGCTTCTGAGGTACCAGCTGTGATGTTTAAATTGGGACCAACTTTCTAGGAAGAATAACTTATTTCAAATCATGGATGCCTGGTCCTGTCAGTCAGAGGACGTAGTGCACCTGAAAAACCTCCAATCCAGTATGTAAGATACTCTTTTGTCCCGAGTTTCCTATTTCAGTTCACATGTTCTCAGGAGAGCACAGGGAAAGGAGCAGGATTTAAGCCTTTGGCAAAGCACAATTTCATATTTAAACGGTTAATTGTCCTTCTCTTTCATAGCATGCTAGAAATTAGCTTTTGAGACAGTATTTTTAGGAATGTCAGTGTTTACTTAGATATTAAAAAGGAGATCAACAAATTATTCAGGTTAAATTTTAGCATTTCCTTGAGGGACTATAAAACAATGCAAAGAGTGTTCTTGTATACGCTTAGGTTTCATACCATTTTAGCGTGTGATGGTCCTCCTTGGGTGTTAAGCATCTTTGCCTTTAGCACAGTTAGGCACAGTGGTGGTTTGTGAGAAGAGGTAGGATGGATCATTTTGCAGTTCACAATTCCACCCTGTTGTAAGGAAAGCATAGAGCAAACATTTCAATATGACCCAAAATCCCAAACTGAGAAATTTTAGGAGGGCAAAGTGTGCATTGATCAGATTTGTAGTGCTTAAGAAGAAAGAGCAGAAATGCAGCTGTTCTTTGAATTCATGATGGGGAGCTGAGCAGAGCAATGCTGCATTTAGAAATGTAATTGGCTTCTGTGGTGATGTGGCCAAAGGAATATGTGAGAGATTCTGTGAAATAAGAAGTAAGAACAGCTACTGTACTCTTGTTTTTCATGCAGTCATTGCATCTAGTATTTCACCTTCTCTGGCATTTTTGCTGATGGTGACAGGATGGAATGGGTATTTATACTGGGCAGACTACTGATTAGGACTGCGGAAAAGAGTGGTGTGTTTTGTCAAGGTATTAACACAGCTCAAGGTCTCTTGTCACAAATGTTTATGATGATGAGGCAAATACGGAGCAATTACCATTTGCTGGGTAATAATTTGGCAACGCTTAGAAAGTGGTAAACAGGAGTGACTGGAGTAATATATGAGTTTGGGGCATCATCCCAAAACTCAATCAACACTAATTACAGGTTTGGTGCACCAGGTGATTATTCAACAAACATTCACTTCTCTTAGGCTGTTGTTGCTTGTTTGTTTCCACAAGCTGAAATCCTCAGGATGGAATCAGAGCTCTTCCCAGCCTGTTTCCCAACCTGTGGTTTCTGTACTTCCCTTTGCACATGGATTTGTCTTGGGAAGACAAATATTTGAGAATTGTCTGGGCTTGTAGAAAGCCAGTTGCACCTCATCAGCTCTCTTTCAAGGATGAAGATGGTTCTGGTAATAATTGATAAACACGTTTGTGTTTCTAGTAAGGAACATTTTTAATAGGGAATTGTACGCATGAGATCTGTTCTCAGCTCTGCCAGATTTTTTGTGTCAACACTGGTTAGGCTGTTCATGGGTACATCTCCCACTTCCAAAGAGGAAAAATATTACTGTGTGAGGGTAATGAATGTGCTTGTGACTGAAGCCAGATACCTCATTAATTAGGTGCATATATATACCTAGAATGGATGTGATGTTTTCAGATCATACTGGCCAGGGTTGTGCTCAAAGACTGGTTTATTTGTAAAATCAATATCCCAATGTACATAAATACATTGGCATGCATATATTATTAATGAATGACTGTATGGGGGGGAACCCAGACTAAACAAAAAACTCAAAAAAACACAACAAAAAACTCCAAGCCTAAGAATCCTAAAACACCTTCACAACAACAAGATAATATACTATTGAGTATTGCAGTTGCTACACCAAACCTCTAAAGCAAAACGTTTCCAGAGGACTGAACAAATCTCAGGTTCAGCTGGTTGCTTGCATCCTCTCCTAGCCAGGAAACCTCTTACGTGCCCGGGTAAGTTCAAGCAGACCAGCAGCCCTGCTGAAATCAGTAAGGATCTACATCTGCTCGTCCATGCAGTCTGGAGCTGTGCTGAAGTGGGGACACAATTAGTAAAACTTCTGTCTCCTTTTTTCTCCTAGTTTCCTGGCCTCTTGAAACATTTTTACACAGCATTCCCTCCCCTGTGAAATAGGGAGTAGAGTAGCAGTATTGTAACTACTTCAGATTTATATTCTTGTGATTTTAGCGCAGGGTTATTACGAGGGGAGCCTTCAGAGGGTGGAAGCTGCAAGCTGGAGCTTTCTTTGATTTGGACTGATTTTCACAACTATTTCCTTTTAATGACTGTGGTGCTGTACTGTGTGTACTGATTTCTGAAGGTGAGCTTGATGTTCTTCTATGTCAGTACTTTTTTTCTTCCTTTATAGATGTAATGATGCTAGTGGAACACTGGTGCTTGGAAGAGTTAAAGTACTACTCTGGCATGTTTCAGGTCAAGTCTTGCATGAAAGCAGCCTGGTTGGTCTGAGCTCTGTCTAGTATCACTTTGTCAGTGTGACACTTCCCTTCTTTCATGGTCCGTGTCACAAAGTGTTCAGACAAGTGCTACAGACTTCAGTGTTCAGGATTTGGCTTGGTAGGAAAGTTAGACTGTGATAATTACATCATATGAGGTCAGATAGATCATGTTCTTACAAAGACTGTTCCAGTGATGTAGAAAAGATGAGGGGTCAACCTAGAAACAAGTGGCTCTGGGAAAGAGGGAAGTAGAGGGAAAAGCTGTATTTTGACTGAAATTCAGTCTCCAGACTTGTGTTGTTTGTCAGACCCTTCTCGCTGTAACTGCTGGGTGACCAGAACTGTTGGATATTATAAAAATACAGATAGTAAGTGGAGATTGGCAGTATCTATAGAGGAGCTTCTCTCTGGGAGTTCTCTGGATTAGAGCAGCTGCCCTGAATGTGCTCCTGAGGGCAGAAGGACAACAGTGGTAAAGGCCACAGACAAGGTTGTGGTCAGAGACTACTTCAGAATGACAACTTCTTGTGGTTTTCTTTAAGATGAATAAAGGAGTTTGAAGGCTGGGATGAGAGTTTAAGTATCCTCTGAGGTGTGGCCTGGAGGAAGGCAGAGAGGGTGAAAGCTATTTGTTTTAAAGAAGTGAAAATCTGAGGAGGAGCAAGTGCAACATTCAGAGAACACAGGAATCTCTTAGGGCCTCTTTAAGAAGCTCAGAAGTTTTCTTTTGACACACCTTGATGATTTTTATTTTTTTTTTAATTTGCATTTTAATTCACGGTCATCCCACACAGGGTCTGGTGTTACTGTGTTAATTGAAGATGTAGCCATACAGCAGATCAGCCCTCCTTGAAAATTGCATGTTGTGTCATTAAACTGGAGTAAATGCTGGGCATTTTTTTGTGTAAATGCAATAATTTTGGCCTTCTCCAAATCCTTGGGGAGCCACAAGGCAAAATATACTCGTTTATCTGGTTTTCAGACTGTGGTCTGCATACGGTATTACCTTTTTGCTTCTGATACTCTGTGACCACCACAAGATCTGCAGCATCAAAATCCATCAAGAACCAAAGTCACTAGATTCAGCCAGAGCTCTGTACTGTATTAGAAAAAATGCCCTTTTAACATTTCATGAGCAGAGATTAATAAAACATCACACAATTAAATATTTCATGTTATCAATTGCAGCTGATTAGCAAGCTCATGAATAGTGTGGAAAACGGTGATAGGTTGAACCATCTTCAGCATTATACATGGTACTGGAAAGGCAAACCTATTACTTTATTAACTTATAGTTGATTTGGTGCAAATTGTATGTTCATTTAACAAATCTATTCTTTTAACCAAACCAATCTTGTATAGCTATAATGCTGCTGTTTGGCAGCAAGGTTTTAATTAATTTAGTTTTGACTTTAACTGATGTGTGGAAAGTTTATTTTTTCAATAAGTTTATTCCTGTGTTATTTATTTGGATAATTTTCATTAAATCTCAGATTGACCCAGGGGGTATTTCTCTGCAGGAAGATAGTATTTATTACGTCTGGAAAGATTTTATTCATACATTCTGGCTTCAGACGACCTGTTTCAGAAGAAGCTGATCTTTATGAAGTATTTATGTGGCAATTCCATAGTATTTATTTATGCCCTTATGCACCAAAGTGGGCCAGTTTGTCAAAGTCTTGCTCGGGCTGCTGCGTAACACTTTGCAGAAGTGGATTTTGCAAAGACAATCTCACACCACTAATGTAAATTCTAAAAACTCTCTCTTCCCTGAGTGGTGGAGACTTTTCTCCCCCCAGTATTTTTCCCTGTCTCTTCATCTTTAAAAGCTCTGTTCTGGCACTGGGAGAAGTGTAGTAATAAAGAGTTATACTAATTAAGCACAAGCTCCTCTGAGCCACTGTTTCCCTCCATCTTTAGCACTGAAATAATGACTAAAGCCCCTTAGTTCGGTGTTTGCTTCTTTCTACTTGCTTTGAGTTTTCACTACTCCAAAAGTGGGTATTTTAGTGGGTCACATATTAAAATTTAAAAGCTTGAGTTTAAAAGCTTTTGGTCCTTTCTGGAGCTTTAACTGTAAGGAAGGAATCTAGGTCCTCTTAGAGCTGGGCTGCCTTGGGAGTTCAGCCACTTTTCTGGGGTTTTATATTGTCCCACGTGGAGTGTGGTGATCATTCTTTAAATAGCAATATAGACTGTCTGCCTCTGCTTTTCCCCAGAGCTAGGCTGTGTGTCCTAAAATACTCTTCTGTCCTCCTTGTTGGAGAAGTTTTTAGCTTTTCTGCAAAAGGGACTGGTGAAAAGGTCTTTCTAGACATCATCATGCTGTAGACAGTCCCGTAGCAGAGCGCAGCAGCATCCTGGGAACCAGCGTGAGGGCTTGAGTGGCAGAAAGCATCTTCAGGGCAATTCAGGCTAACTCAGGTCCTGGCCTTCCTCTTCCACGCAGTGTTTCTGTAACAGTGAGCAATACTGATACAGTTTGTGCTGAGCACCCTCAAAAGCAGTCATGTGAAAGGTTTGAAATAAGGCTAACAAGGAAAAGATGAACCTTACTTCATGACTTTTTTTCTTTCTTCTATTTTTTTTTGTAATAAATTACCTTAAACCTTGATAGGTGTAGAGCCATTTACAACAAATGTCAAGGTTTAAACAAGATTCATGAAGTAATTTAATTTTTTTACAACATCTTTCAACCAACCGATACGATGGTAAACTTTATCACAATTATAATCAGCATCCAAGTGAGAAATTCAATACAGATGTTAATTCCCCTTGTTTACTTAGGACTGTGAAAGCTGCAGTTGATAGAAGTATAAAAAGGAAAATACCTGCGGCTAGTTCTTTCAAAAGCAATCATTTGGGAATATCTAAACTGAACACCTTGTTTGAAAGGGAGGATGAGCAAACATTTACATACGAAATGTAAAGTTCATGCACAGTAAGAGTGCCCACAGTAAGAGGGCTCATCTGCATTTAGGAGATTACAAGAGAAGAGAAATCATTTTTTACATGGACAACTACACTGCGTGCAAACAAAGAATGGCAGAACTTACTGAACTCAGGAGATAGGAGAGAGGAAAAACTAATTGTTTTCAAGCAAAGTTACTACAGTCAAATCTTGAGTTTATTTTAGGAAAGAAGATACTGATCAAGAGGCAAGAGTGAACTCGCATAAAAGCACGATATAGGGGATTTTGTCTGCTGTGAAGGCTGAGATCCTTTTCAAGGATGAATATAGAAAATTTTGCTTCTGAGAGGTTAGGGTCAAATCCTGGCCGCATGAAAATAAGAGGCAAAACTTGATACCAGTTTGGAAAAAGCCAGGATTTTTTGAATTTTTTTTTTTTTTTAAAGGTAGGCAGTAGATGAGTATGGACAGTAAAGCTGATTTTCCTTGCAATTCTGGAACTGCTGGGAATCTTGACTGAAAGATTCATCTTCTCACGAGAACGGTATTATTCTTCTGCATACATACCTGTGTTCACACCTAGCCAGCTAAACCCCACACAAATATGAGAAAGGTTATGAAGAAATGTTGGCCCTTGGTGTGTCAGAAGGGCATTGTTTGGTTATGAGTGTTCGGGGGGCTCATGGACTGCTTATTATTTATTTGACATTTGAAGGTGGATCTTCCCCAGCTGTTGGAGAAAGCTGGTAGCATTTAGCTGGGAGAACAAAAGATAGCTGTGCACCAACCTGAAGTCTGAGCAGCTGGTAAAAATACTGCCCAAGGTATGGTGAGTCACATTTCGGGAGCTGCTCTGAATAAAATGAGGCTTCACACGAGCAATCTGCTGTAGGGATTAAGAGACAAGGAAGCAGAAGAGGAAAAAGAAGACTGGTATTTGCCTGGTATTTGCTTTAAAATAAAGCTCTGCTTTAAAATGCATACAGCACCTACACAGGCAAGTGATGTAGCTCCATCCTTGTGCATCAAAATCTGAATAATATTTGGTTAGTTTCCCCTCAAATGTTTAATTAATTTACAGTGCTCTTGTGTAAAACATGCATTTCTCTTTTGTATCAAAAGGCAATCATTAGAGCTAGTTAGAATTTTCCAGTATCCATGTTCACTACCAAATTTATATTATATTCATGATTGTGCTTAAACCTTTTCTGTTTTATCAGAGCTAGAGAAAGGCCTTTATGTGGTTATCAAGCATTAATCATTTTCTGACACTGGCAGCCTGGTTCGGATTCGTACCTCTGACCTACAGCTGAATGACACCATATCCAGTAAAGCTGGCTAAATATCTGTGAAAATATTAATCATATAAATGATTGATGAATTTTTCTATACTTCATTGAATAATTTATTTTCATGACTGGTATTCAATAAACTCTACAGCTAGCCTTAAACCTGCTTCAATAACTAGGCACCATCTATCACCGTCAATGACCCATGCAGCTCCTCTACCATTCTGGTCCCAGAGTTCCCCATTTTAAGAGGAAAAAAATGGGAAGTACGGTCACCTTCTCTTCAATGTTTAAAACCTTTTGTGAAGTTAAAAATTTGGATGCTTATGTTAACCTTTCTGACAAGTTCTCACAGGCTTTTTGACAGATTGCACGATTCTGCTTCAATGGAGAGGTGGCAGTAACACCGCCTGACAATACAGTTTAGCACCAGCTGTCAGTAGATGGGGCTACTTTGAGACTGAGTGTGGTAGGGATGCTGTGATTCCATCCACCTGTAAACTGATCCTTGGTTACAAAACTCTGTAGGTTAGTTACCCACTTCCTTTGTCAGAAAGCTGTGTCCTTCTTTTGTATGGGCTAAGGCAAAGGCAGTTTAATAAAGAAGCAAAGCAATGCTGTACACAGAAGCAAAAGAAAACAAAGATTTATTCTCTACTTCCCATCAGCAGGCACTGTCTGGCCCTTTTTGGGAAGTAGGGATCCAACCATGCAGCGGTTGCTTCAGAAGACAAGCTGATGTCCGTGTGTCCGTGTCTGTCCGTTCCATCCCATTCCCCCCTTTTCCTAGCTTTTATAGTTCAGCTGATGTCATATAGTATGGAATATCCCTTTTGTCAGTTTGGAACAGCTGTCCCAGTCGTGTCCTCTCCCAAGATCTTGCCCACCCCATCCCACTTCAGGGGGAATGTTGAAAAGCAGCCTTGGTGCTGTGCAAGCCCTGCCCGGCAGCAGCCACAACATGGCTGCTTTATCAGCACCTTTCCAGCTCTCCATGCAAAGCACGGCACGGGGAAGGCTGGGGAAAATTAACTCCAGCCCAGTTGGACCCAGCGTGCCCTCATTTAGGCATTCCTTTTTCTGTCTCAACCATATTCATTCACACTTGAGTTCTGTGTCTGGAAGACACAGTTTTGGGGGTGATGGTCTCTAGCCAAATTCACCACTGCAGCAGTTAGGGCTAATTACAGTCAAAGATTTTTAACCTCCAGAAAGATTTAATGAAGCTCATTATGACAGTAGAATAAATTTTGGTTTATTTCATTTATTTAAAATAAATATATAAATTCAGTTATACTTTTTAATTTGGGCTCCTTTACATCGTAGCTCATCAGCTGGTTGAGATGATTATTTATGAATATTCTCTTTCTTGCAGTGTTCCAGCTGTTGAAGATATGCAAATAGGTTTTTTCATGCTGTAAGTTATCAGTTACTCAAGAACTGAGTCAGCAGCTGGACACAACCTCCTATCATGAATTTTTTTTTCACTTTGGAATCTCTTTTTTCTCCTTTAAGGCTTTAAAATTCTGACTTTCAGACTTGGTCTTTTTATGATGTTCTTTATGAACTGGCGCATATCTCGGACTGAGAGACAGAAGATGGGATGAAGTGCCCAAGGGAGTCACAGTCCATTCGTATGCTTTTAGCTCCTATTCCTGTACCTTATTTTAACTCTTATTTTGTATCTCAGCTTTAATGTGTTCAACGACGGGAAGAATTGGGACATTCAAGATGAAATTCTGCATCTGAGTTAAAAATTGGTATGGGGGTTAGTGTCTGAATGTTTATTTTTGTTTTGAACTAGAATTTCTTTAGTCAAAATTGCGTTCATAGAAACGTCCTAAGAAAGTTCACTTTGATGTGTATAAATTAAGAATAGAAAAGTTGTTCCATAACAGTAAGTTGAAGTCATTCAAAGAGATGTTATTTTGTTACGTGTGTGAAGTTGAACAGGTAGGGATAGTTGCATAGTGGGGTGAGTGAACAGTTTAAAAGCACTGAGTAACTTACAATTAATATACTTTGAATCATTTTGAGGTGCCAGCACATTTGTGAAAGGAATGGCCAGCACCAACAGTTTCTTTGAGTTGCCCTTTTTCATGGGAAGAGAGGATAGGTGGGCAAAGTGGCAAAGCCATCATTGCATCCTTGCACTGGTGGACATGGGAATAAATTTGATAGCTTAGTTTACCAGTGCTGGTAATCACAGCAGTAAGAGAATTGTTCCCAGAATTCCAAGTGCTGTTACAGGCCCATATACATTTTTATGATCATATTCTTCCTGCATTGGATCGCAACACAAGAGATGGGACCCAAAGTTCAGAGTCTCTCCCAGGAGCGGTGCCAGTTTGCAGATCTACGTTCAATGGAATGGTTAACTGTGAGTTCATTCCTCTTCTGTAATTGCTTTTCTTCTCTATGGAATAATGAACATTGGTTTAGAGTTCATGCTCACTGTTGTCTAATGAGCTAAAGATTCTGGTTCCAAACCTAATTCCACCAAATGAAGTTTAAAGATTCAATCTTTTTTTCCCTGCGTAGTAGCCTTTCCAATTTGTGGTTCTATTCCCACCTCTTACACATCCTTTCTGAAATCGTTTCTGACAAATCTCTGGCACCTTCCTAATAAAATGTGCAAGGATTTCTTTCATGTAACAGAAAGCCCTTTAAACCTTATTCTTAATTGATGAGGGATTTTTTATGCGCTTTTAAGTTATATTGAGATTTATAGTTTTATTCTTTCTGTGCTTGAATAATGCAATTTTCTCCTATCTGATCTGCCAGTGACATCAGTGAAAATACTTCAGTTAATGCAAAATGCCACTGCTGTAGTTGTAATTTGCTTGAAAAGTGTGGTAGTGTGGTTCCAAAACCTGTCATAATGACTTCTGGTTCAAGCTTTTTTGACTTTTAAGACTTCACTTGACTTACAAAAACCACCTTGTTGACCTTGAAGTGCCATATTTGCATGATTTGTCCATGCCTTTTCACCCATGGTCATGTTTTGTTCTCAGCTTTGCTTCTGTGCTTTCCACTGATATGCAGCTCTGATGTGATGTGATCAGTTCAGTGCAAGATCTGCATTTCGCTTATGCTTCCAGCTTCAGAACTCTCTTTGATGCAAAGCAGGCTACGTTGTCATCTCAATTACAGCAGGGCCTATCCGGTGCCATTTCACTAGTCTTTATGTTGCTTGGAACTGTTTTTCATTAGTTCTCTATCGAGTTGTCTGTCTGGAAAGGGTTTATCATTTTTGTGGCTATTGCATTTGTATATTGATTCGTTCCTCGGCAGTGCTGCGTGCGTCAGGAAATGCCCAATATCCCCCATACTGTGGAAGGTCATAAACATTTGTAAACTGCTTAGACCAAACATAGCTAATCTCAGGACAAGATGATGGTTCTTTATCTTAACACAAAACCAATTAGCTTTCAAATTGTTGTACATGGCTCTTCCTGTTTGATCTGTGGACAGCTGGCTTGCTAATGTGGGGCTGGCTATTTTCAGCAGTAGCCTGCTGAATGGCCACAAGCTTATGGAACGTTTTCCTCATAACATTTAGCCAAGGAAATAATTGCTTGACTTCACAGATGGAAAAGAGGAGGTAAATTCTTGAGACTGCAAAAGCTCCATGAAGGATGATTCTTCTGTGATCCTTCAGTGCTCAAGGTAATTAGCACCGAGTGTTGCTTAGCTTGATGATGATGCTCATTAGCATTAATTGGAAGGCCCAAACCAGAAAGTTGATTTTAAAAAAAAAAAAAAATCAACACATTTTCATTCTCTAGCTTTCTGAAAAATCAAATTATTTATTTTATCAAATAAAAACCCAGTAGTCCCTTAGACATTCAAGTGTTTATTCTCAGATATTGAAAGCAGGAATTTTACAGTCAATAGAGACACAATAAAATCCCCATCAGTCAGATATAAGGAGTTTAGATGAGTGTCCTGCCCTAGCTGGTAGCTGTGTGAGGCATGGATTTAATGAGAGGAAAGGGCTAGCCAGGTCTGCTGCCCTTCCTCCTTGAGTACCACCTCATTTGATCCTCCAGATCACATAATCCTGGAGTAATTGTGTGTTCAATGCAGCCAGAGCAGAGCTGGGTTTGACCTCAAGGAACTCTAAGCTACCCTTAATGATGGCTGACGCAGACAGCTCAGCGCCAAGAAGAAACTCGATGGAGCAATGTCATACATCTGTTCCTGTGAAATGCCATAGGACTGCACAGAACAAAACGTGGAAAAGGGACAGCAGTGTCCTCTAAGCTGTTCATGCCATCTTCACTCTGTTACGTGAAGTACCAAAAACTGCAGCAAAAGTAACTCTGTGTTTATCACAGGCTTTCCTTGATAAAGCAGCAATACTGTACCACTTAATACATATCCAAATTTCAGCACCGCCAAAGTCTTTCTTCTTTGTTTCGCATGCACTAGATTAGGGGGAAATGCTGTTTGCCATTGAAAATAGAAATGGCAAGTGTCACTCAGAGAAGTGGTCAAAGCCTTGAAGATAATTAGGTTTTACAGATTCCCTGAATGCAGTTACATAGGCAGAGGGAATAGACAATTAGTTCTCTAAGGGCAGGGAAAGTGATAGCACAGATACATCTCCTCTTAACATCAACTCATTCTATGGAAACACTACTACATAGTCAACTCAGTGACCATGGTCACTTGGTGTGTGCCCAAGTTTTGAGGGAGCTGTGGAAACTGATGTACAAATGAACCTCAAAAGGTTTAGACATCTCTTGATAGCTACCGAACGCAGAACAATCTGCACCTCATAAAATCACAGCATTTAAAAACATTTTTATTTTGATGACCTTTGGCAGCAGAAAGGGCTTATTTAAGTAAGTGAAGTTTATTTTGTTTCCTGCACTTTTCTCCCGGTCATCACTTACCGGCGCCACTAGGACACTTTCTCCATTTAGTGTTTTGTGTATGTTTAAGACAGCATACTTCTTAGTTCTGCTAATTACAGGGCTACTTTTCCTAATGTTTCTTCTTTGAAGGGTGAACTTAAAGACCATTGAACCTGTCAAGATGATAAAAACGTCAGTTAAACATTTGAAAGAGAACAAAACTCTTCTGAATGATTACATTAGGAAATGAAAGGGCCAGATGCCAAACGGCAGCAATGAAACAGGTAGTGCATTACTTCAGGATGTCAGAGAATGAAAAATTTCCTATTGCTCCTACCCAGTTTGTAAACTCCTTTCCTGGTGGTGTCATTGCCATAGTCTAAATATAGTCTAAATTGACAGAAAGGACTGAAGGAAAAAGAATTTCTCTTTGAAAGTAATCCTACCAAAAAAAAGTTAAAACCAGCATACCCTTTGCTTTGCTGTGGTTTGGTGTCTTACCTTCAGCTGGCACCTGTACCCAAGTGTGCACAGCACTTTGCCAGTTCAGCTTAGTTTCTTGTAATGGTTTGGTGTCCTCTGGCTCCTCAGATTCACAGGAGTGTGATCACAGTTGTTTGTATCTGTGCTGTCAACCAGATGCTTTCTGTTTGAAATGCAGTTTACAGCTTGTATGAGAGAAGGATGCATATCACAGAAGCTCTAGGAAGACCTTGTCTTCAGCTTTCAGATGGACAGAGAACATGAAAGGTTGCACCACTCTCACGTGCCCAGAGTTTGGCTCCACAGGCTCTGATTGTCAGATGCAATATATATGTTTCCGTGATTTATGTGTTTTTAATGGCTTCATCTTGTGGTTTCACACTGTCTGATCACATCACATTCCAAACATGATGTAATGCAATTCACTGTCTCTGACTAAATTAACAATGAAGAGGAGATATGGGAAATGCTCTGCAGAATACCTTAGCCACCTTTACCTTCTCCTTTGCTTTTTTTTTTTTTAAACATTTGCAAAATTACTTTTCTCTTTCCTTATAACTGAACAGCTTGGTCCCTTGAGCCACTTCCTCAGGAAGTTTTCTGTCTTTTTGCCTTGCCATTTATCATTAGTACTCTCTTCATTATCACACTTCCTTTTGCAATTTCTTTTTCAGTTCCATTTGTTCTGTATCTCTTTGGTTTAGGGTGTTTCTTTTCATTTTCAATTTATTTGTATTTAAAGTTACACTTTGTAGCTTCAATTATCTTTTACAAGCATAGCAGTATTTTATGATAATCAGGTTTTTTTCCCCCTTGAAGATTATTCACATTAATCCCCATGGTTCCAATCTCAAGTGACTGTTTTGATCACTTATTCATTATGTTTTTATTTTGTGCTTCAGTGTCTGTAACTTTCTGTTTGGATTAGTTTCTCTGTATATTTTTGTTTTGTTTTCTTTTACCTCCTTCAGTGGCTGCAGAGTCTACATCACTTGAATTCTCAGTCATCTCTTAAAAATTCACAAAGTAGATTTACTGACCTGTAGCTTAAAAATATGTATATATTTATATTCCAGATAGTAACCAATGATAAACTCTGAAGTTGGCAGCTGTTGACAGGACCAGAATGCCTTCTCCTGGTGTCTGCACTTCGACTTCTCTAAGTGCAAACTGATTTGTGCAACAGGTCAGTCAGTCACATATGCAGGTAAATACCCACCTAATGAAAATACCACTTAAAGATTTTTCTGTCTCTGAAACATAATTTTTGGAGACTTGAGGCACAAATTCTGAGATGTCGAGTAAGGGAATAGATTTTATAAAGAATTTTATTGATGCTATGATGTGTTTATGGTGTATATACAGTTGGGTATCCAGACCTGACACCTGCCCTTTGCTTGTCGTGGATGTAGTTCAGCTGATTATGGTCACTAGAGATAATCTGCTTCAGATTAAGTGTCATACACTTTGAAAAGGCTTGTTTCCTTCTTTCATTGTATGTTGTGCAACACAGTTGAAAATGGGATCATTTATTCATGCAAAGTCTTCAGTTAATTATTAACATATTAACAAGTGCTACACTGGCATGAAGGCTTTAGAATTGGATAGGTGCTATCTTAAAAGTGAATTGTTGATCAGGAATCAAATTTAATGTACGTAACGTTGCACTGGTGAGACCTCACCTGGAGCATTGCATCCAGTTCTGGGCTCCCCAGTTCAAGAGAGACAGGGATCTGCTCGAGAGAGTTCAGCGGAGGCTACAAGGATGCCGGAGGGACTGGAACAGCTGCCTTAGGAGGAAAGGCTGAGAGACCTGGGGCTCTTTAGTCTGGAGAAGAGAAGCCTGAGAGGGGATCTGATCAATGTTTATAAATATCTGAGGGCTGAGTGTCAAGAGGTAAGGCACAGCCTCTTCTCACTTGTACCCTGGGATAGGACAAGGGGGAATGGATGTAAGCTGGAGCACAGGAGGTTCCAACTTAACACTTTACTGTAAGGGTCACAGACACTGGAACAGGCTCCCCAGAGAGGTTGTGGAGTCTTCGCTGGAGATTTTCAAGACCCACCTGGCTGTGTTCCTGCGTGACCTGTGCTGGATTAGATGGTCCTGCTCTGGCAGGGGGGTTGGACTCCAAGGTCCCTTCCAACCTCTGACACCCTGTGATAGCTGTGGCATGTTCTCTGTGACGATTCCTCCAAACTGCAAAATTTCTCATTTTAGAGTTCAGTTATCTGAACCCAGGAGAAATAAGCAATCCATTGCCATTTTAGTGGTTTCAGATTCTTCTATATCAAGTTTTCTGCTTCACCTTGTTATTAAGAAGTAAATGGATGGGTTTCATACAACCTCTGCTCTAAATAATCCTAGTTTGTCATGAGGACTCTTGTGAAAAAGAGGTCCATAAGTGTCTTATACGAAATAACTAAGAAAATGATTCCTTACCTTTCCCTCCTTCTGACTGGTATAATCTGAACAGTGAGGATAGGATCCTGGTTGCTTATCCAGCCATGAAGCTTTAAAAAATTTGCTTTACAGGTATTAAGACTGCAATACTGATAACCTTAGGTTAGGGATAACTTTCTCTTTAAGATTACTTTTTAAAACCTAGATATCTCCTTGGTCGGAAGAACGTTGTTAAAGTCACTTTGAAAAAGTAATCTGTTGCTTATGGCTGCTTATTTTCTCCTAGAAGTAATGGATGACTGACTACTTTTAGATTACTTCTGAGTCATGCGCTCCCTGAAATACAACTGACAGAACCAGTGCCTCTGGTCTTGATTTAATGCAACCTCCAACCCTTAGAGGGAGATTGGTGGTCCTTCTTGAACTAGTCTGTGTTGCTCAGCCCTGGCACAATTCCCAAGCTGCGCTCTCACCATCTAGATAAGATTTTTCAAGGGATGTTAAAGGAATTAAATGGCCTCTTCCTCCTTCCACTGAATTACCCTGGATGGTAGGCACCTTGTGCTTCTTCGGAAATAGATCTGTTAATGCTAATTTCTGCAACATCGTTTTTCATCCTTGAGATAGATATGGCTGTGAAGTTCACCTCTGAACCTAGGGTTTAATTTTTACCCCAGCTAGCATTTCATTCTCAAAATGAAATTTGAGATGGTCTTCCCTGGCCGGAGATTTTAAAAGCCTGTGTTTCCTAGCTCAGGTTTGTTATCCTTTTTCATACAGAGTTAGAGCAGTCTAGCTGAGGATTGACTTACCTCAAGCACCCCTATTCTCCTCTACTTACTAGGCAAACATTTTTGAGCTTGCTTAGCTTTAGTGTGTTGACGAGGGGTTAGCAACTAACAGCACATAAAAGATCCCAAACAGACATTTTCTGGAACAAGTGGAATTGTGATGCTCTGAAGAAAAGTCCTTCCTCCTTCATTAGTCTGATCCTTTCCTAAGGCCCATTTGTTTTCACAGGTTAGACACTTGGTGCCTAGCTACAAACCGACATGACAACTAAGGATGGAGTTTTCCAAAGTTCATACCCTATCAGCTCATTCCGTAAGCAGACACCAGTGTTTGGATCAGAAATGTGTTCCATGCAACAATTTCAGATCATGTCTTATCAACTCCACACTTAGAAGAAAATTCTGTGTATTATGACCATTTCAAATCGACTTTTTCTTTCTCGTTTCACCTTTTCTTCTTTCAGTTAAGCACTGCTTCTGTAGTCTCATGAATATTTAAATGTCTTTGGAGATTTTGCTAATGTGTACATAAGTCAAATACCTTTGCAGAAGGTGCTCAGAGCATATAAATGTCTCTTGCTCTCTTTCTCTTTTTTAATTTTTAAAAAAATCTGAGTGCAACAAGGCAACCTTCGTATTGCTGACCTGTTTCACTTTGTTCTTGACACAGATCCTATCTGAGTCACAATAATTGATAATAGGTTTATAGCTTTCTGGGCAAGGAATGAATTCTTCAAGATGACAAAAAGGGGTTGATCTTAAAAATAGAGGAGCTTCAGGAACATTCCCAGAATGCCTTTATGTGTTTGATAGTACCTGTATAAAATTCAGCTAACCGGAGGCATTCTTACAGTTGGTTGGTTACAGTCAGGAAACTACACCAGTAATCAGGACAGTGAAAGGATAAAATTATCAGGAAAGATAAAAAGCCATGTTTCTTCCCAGGTTGCCTTCCTGGAGGTAAAAACTGAAAGAAATTAACCATGATCAGAACAGAAGAAAAAATTCAGAACTATATCCCCATTTTCAAATCATTCTTTGCCATTGAACCTGCTGTGTTGTGCACCCTTGTATCTTAGGAACTTCCAGCAGGTGCTTAGAAATAAACAGCAGCAAAAGGGGTCCTTGGCTCGTGGCGGTTTTACGGGATTCTATCCATGTTAATGCAGGTAAATAAATGTAAAGTATTTGCAGTACGACTGATGTGTTATGTCCATCCAAGACAGCATGACACAAACCTTAGCTTCAGGATTTGGAACAAGTGCACAATGCAATTACTGATGACCAGCTTTCAGCAATTAAACCTGTACCATTGCCTCCAGCAAGCACCGTGGTGTACTGTGGTTTTTTTTCCCCCTTATAAATACTGTGTTAATGAGCAGCTTTACCCTTCAGCTGTCTTCTTCAGAAGCAGGGGGATAGGTGAAATACTTTGATTTTCTTTTTTTTAATTCTTTTTTTTCTGGTTAGCAAAAATGTAAGGCTTTACTGCAAACTGAATGAATATTCATCATCTTTGTTCTGCTGCTTTCACTTATCTCTGTTTGTTAAAAGCTCCTTATCAGTTCCAGCAGTGTTAGAAACTTCTGTCTGGATGCTTTTAAAATTGAAGTTTTTAATTTGCTCAATTGCTTTTAAGGTTGAGAGAAATGAAATGAAGTATTTTGTTTAACTGTCCAAATATTTCTCTTCAAACTGCTGCAAAGCTGTTTTGCAAAATGTCTTTATGTTGTCCTTGAGCTGAGCTGTCTCTGCATTCCTGCCCTTCCCCACCTGGGGCAGGGCTGGGAGCACGTCCTGCCCAACAAGGGGCACCTGGGGCAGGGCCAGGAACCAGAGCTGCCCAGCCAGGGGCATCTGGGGGATGGGGCACACCTGTGGTACCTTCTGCTCCAGAAGGTCAGAGGAAAGGTGCTTTCACAGGGAGCTGCTTAGGAACAAAGAGGTAAGAAATGATTCCAAGAAATACAACAAAATACCTGTTTGGGGGAATGTTTTGATGCGGGTGTTTTGTTTGAAAGGATTTAGAGTAGAAATTTCTTCAGGAAAATGGTGGCCGTGATGAGTGCAAGAAAACTTGGTTATCTAGGATAAACTCAGAGAGGAGGATATTTGGCTTTTTACGTGGTGAGGTGGCACTGATAATTGTACAGATACAGATCAGTTGCTTGTGGTGTTGGTGCAGGGTTTGTGTTCATTTTCAGGTTTTACTATTGCTGTATGTGAGAAATAACAGTAGTTTCTTACTCCATTAGCTGAAAAATGTGAGAAATAAAAGCAAGGTGTCTGAATGGGAATTGTCCTCTTCTAACTTGCTTTCCAGAAGCTTCTGTTACTGACTCAATTTTGCACTTTATATATCATTTAACTTATTTATAAATCAGTGGCACCAGTTAGGAAGTATCTGGGTTCTATATATTTTGTTCATGACTAATAAGTTCATTATCTGGCCAATAAATTGCTGCCATGATTTAAATTCAGCTGTGTATTACAAAAATAAAAAAATCTTATCTGTGTAGCAAGTGCTTAAAATTTATCGCTTATAAATCAGAGCATGATACATGAAAAGAGGAAACTCTTGCATAGAAGTCACTCTCTGTCTTCTTCCAATACTATGCTGAACTGTAGAAATGAAGATGGCAGTTAATTTGGTAAAAAAAGTATGCTGAGGATAGAATTAAAAATATTGGTTGCTTCTATAGAATGGCCAGTGGTATGTATTTTAATACTCAGCCACCTGACTGGAGCAGACATAACCTGATGTCAGTAATTTGCTACTTTTTTCTTCCTCACTAGCCCAAATTTTTCCTTGAGGCATGTTATATCTGCAGTATTTTTTTGGGCTATGTCTCCTTTCTTTTTCTGCTAGTGCTTAATGCCTTCAGTGTCATATTAACACCATCGTACTTCCTTTTCTTCTTGTTCCTTTGGTTGTTGTAACTGATACTTTCCACTGAAAAGCACTTTATCATCCTCTCCCAGAACAGAGATTTTTAGTAAAATATTCAGTGCTTGTAGCGCCCGAGGCTGCGGCAGTAGCGCCTGGCTTCCTGAGTTACTAACAGACAGCGCATGCTCAGCTCCTTTACACTTTACCCATCCCAAGGGAAGAGCTTCCAAAGACACTGGGCAAAGTGTCACCAACATAAGGAGATTTGAAAGCATGCTGTTTATTGCCATAGTAATGTGACAAGCTACTAATAAGCAAAAAGTACACTTAAGAGATTGAGGTATGAAATGTCTCTGCAGCCAGGACATAAATCACCTTTCCTAGTTCATTTGTAGAGGGCTCTGCCTGCCTTCGGAAGTGCCAGGCAGGTGTGGGAGAGGTAGCTGAGGGTAACTGGAAGTGCTGCCACACGTTCACTGAGCTATGGCAACTGTGTTTGTGCTTGTGGCCCGTACTAATTACGAAAGAATAGATGCGAGTTTAAGCGGCTTCGAGAAGCTTTATGTTAATCCTACACAAACTTCATGATGATTTAAATGAATGCATTTCATTTGACAATCCCATGTATAAACCAGCAATTTACTGAAAATGATAGAGACTGAAGCATTTCCTGGCTGCTGTTACCCATGAGATATGCTTCACCTGCTTTAGATTAAAATCCTAGAATTTTCAGAATTAAGCTAGTCTGTACTTGATGGTGAGGGACACTTGGGTTGTTGTACCAACATCAGTGTGTGACTTAGAGAGGGGTCATCCTCCAGAAGCTGATACCTCCCTGGTGAATGCAGAGGTACCAAGATGAATGTCCTTGAGTGTATCTTAACTTTTAGACAGCTGAAGTCCCATTCTAGAGGGATTGGCATTTTGGGTCTGTCTGAAAATGGCAGTTGTAAATACGCTTTTTCTTCTTGAATACCTTTTTCAGCTTATTCATCTGAAGGAACCCGAAGGTGTGGAATAGCCTCTCAAAAGCTCAAGACCTGTAAGGAAGTTCACAATTTCTGCATAAGCCCAGAAGAAAAAAACAGCTCTTTACTGACAGGTAAGGAAAGAGTTTAAAATCAATTGGTTATGGAAGTTGTGACTGGTTAGACTGTAGGATAACTCTTAACCTGTTGATCCAAAGATAAAGCTTTACAGAAATGAACAGGAAGTGATTTTGTTTATTTGAATGTTTAAAGAGCGTGTGTGACGCTGCGTACCACACACGCGTGTTGTTCTGTCCTGGTGAATTTAAGGGATAGGATGGACTGCAAAGAGTGTGTTTCCGAGGAGCACTCTGGTGATGAAGGCAGCAGCTGGGTGTATTGCCTGGCAGGAGAGCTAGAGCTAGTTCATTGAAATATTAATTAGAAGTGTGATTGGTCTCTAATTGCTCACTGAAGCCCAGAAGTTACGGTTGTCTGCAAGTTCATGTTAAGAAATGTATGTGCTGTTAGCACTCAGAGGGGGCTTCCCAAGGATTTTGGCTGATACAGATGTTTGCTGGTGGGACAGTAGGCACCAGGGTAACCGTACAGTGTTCGCTTCAAACACGCCTTTAACCACCAACAGTAATTTCACTAATGCGGGATATCCGCTTTGTCAGGGATACAAAATAATTCAATGCATTTCTCCCTTTGGTATTAATGAAATGAAAATGTCTCGGAACTCTTAGAAGGAAAGTGAATTCTACAGATACTGTTTGAAGTGGCTTTATGTTGTGAACTCTGTGGCAAAGTGTATTTTAGACTTCTTGAGTGTCTGATTTAAGTGCGTTGGTGAATGCAGTTCAGTATCTACAGTCAATGCAGGCCACTAAAAGTAAGGAACATCCCGTGAAAAGAAAAAGTAACTTTTATTCCACTAAAATAGTGGAATAAAGTGGGTAGCAACAAGCAGACAACATGTCAGTATGTTGTGTTGCACCCAAGTGTGATCCATTCCTTCTAGAATAAAGCTTGCGAGGAACTGCAGTGAACTTTGGTGTAAGTTAAACTTTGCTTGTAATGACAAACTATTACATGCTCTGCTGGTGTAGAAAATGGCATTTTTCTTAGAGCTGTGTTACTCTGGAAATTATTTGAATAATGGTACACTTATACAGCCAAATCAATTTATTAGAATAACCCCATGCTTTTGAAACAGAGTTGACTTGTATAAACATGTTTAGTCATTATTGAATTTTATTCTCCCATTTAATGAATGCTGTTCGGTCATGGTGTTCAGTCACTAAATTAATTAACATGTCTGTAACTCAAATTGTTTACATGTCAATCAAAAGAAAAAGAAAATAAGGACAAAGAATCTGCCTAGAAAAAAAAATATGGGCTTATTATATAAAGTGAAAGTAAATTGAAAAATGAAATGAAGTGTGTTTATCTACAGTAAGCAGGAGTTATTTTCCTATTTTTTCCAATGTTGCAATTTAGTTTTTAAGAAATCTTGTTTATATAGTTCATAAAATATTACAGGAACTCTTTTATTCTTATATTGATCATCTGTCTATCTGTGTCTGGTACTGTGTGCATCATTCACCATCTTGTAGCTACTGATCTCTGTTATAGTAGAGACATAATGTCTGTGTACGAGAAGGTGAATTAATTCTAGTTTTCAAGCACTGAGATATATTCTCAAATATTATTAGATGATGTAATTGTATTAACTTATGTATGCTTTGGGGCAGGGGAGGGAAGAAGTATCCCAGAAAGCTTAAATTCTCATAAATTACTAATGAGGGCTTTCAGCAGACTCTTCCGAATGTTCTTTTAATCTTCTTGTGTCTTAATTTCATTCTCTATTTCACGTAATTTAAAAAAAAGGCACATTTTATTCCTCTTTTACTTGACTACACTATAAAGGTCTATTGCAATGTGAACCCTGTCTTACTAACAGATCTCAGAGACAGCCCTACAACCAGTCAGAACAGAAGAAACTGCTGTGGACTCATTTGAGTTCATCTTTTATGAATATACTACCACGAGTTCAAAAAGTAACACTCAGATCATCACATTCTGTTCACTTCGTTCAGGGTGAAAATTCTTCCTCATAAATAATTGCACAGAAGAGTAAGCAAGAGAGGTTGGTATGAAGGATTTGCAAAACAAGGGGATGAATACAAATACCTGTCCTCAAAATGAATTTATATTGTAAACTAATGTAATGCCTCTGAAAAATGCCTCATTGCATTATCACATGGCAAGTACTTGATTAAATGAAATATTTCAATATACCAGTACAAAGAAAAAAAATCCCCAGGAGGTTGGAACTTGTACTTTTGGTCTCTTTATCATAAATGAGACATTACAGATTTGGGAAGAAATAGGGCAAAAGTATGGACAAGTAGGAAAGCAGTTCCACAGAGCATCGTAGGGCTGTTTTGATTATAAATACAGTATTATCTTTTAATTCTGGCATTTTTCAGAGTAACCTCAGTCATTTAGCTTTATCAGACTTGCCTACTGCAAGCAAATAGTACCGGGGAGTTTAAAATGACTGTTTGCTGTGTACAACATGAACTCGTGCAGATTGACAGAGGAGAATCGTGGAGATAAAACATCACTAAAGGTGGCTGATCAAGTTGGATGACTGACATTCTCCACTGAGGTGCCCTATGCCCCTTCAATACCGTGGTGATGTTTGCAAAGCTGTGCTAGGACCATTACTTTGTAAATGAGAGTATTTCACCAAATGCACCATATACACTTTAGAATGTCATTGGCAATAACCCGTGATTTCATACACCACGTACAGTCTAATATCCCGTGTCATCTTAGTGAGATGGTACACTAAAAAAATGCTCTAAAATAAATTCAAATTACAAATTAAGAAGACTGAAGTAAAGGAACAAAAGAGCATGCGGCAGATCGCTCGCTCTTCAGAAATCTGTAAGGGAGAGATTGCAGGTGCTTTGTATACCCAGAGGGGTGGAACTTACCTCTTGTCTGCAAAATGAGAAAAGTCTGAACTGAACTGCAGTGTGTGCTTATGAAATCTGCTCCTGTTCGGGGCTGGTGCTGTCCCATCCAGAAGCTCTTCCCCTGCCCTGCCACTGCAGGCCCCTTGCAGAGTGATGGCTCTTGAACTCTCCCTGCATCACGTGCAGATTGCATAGGATTGAGCTGCTAAGTACCCAGACTCCCTGGGCAGCAGTTCCATCCTGCACAGGCTTTACCTGGGTATTCTGTTTTAAGGGTAATTTAGGTTCAGCAGCAATCTTGACTATCGCTCCCCTTAGTCACGCTAAATCAAATGTGTAATTCTGTTAGCATGGATTAACCACCGCAGTGACTGCGTCTGTTGTGCTAAGGTAATGGCTTTGTCCTTTACACAAAAGGGGGGCAGAGCAGGTCTGCAAGGAAAAGTGATGATTTGTAGTAGTTAGGAGTAGTCCAACAACTGTTTTGTTTTGCTTTGGTATTAAGGTACTAAGGGTAATTAATGTTATGGGCAATTGGAGCGCAGCGAATGGTTAACGAAAGAAAACCAAGAATGTTAGAAACTGAATTTAAACAATATTTGGGTTATGGAGTGTAAGCTGGCTGTTGAAGGCAGCCAAATGTGAGCAAATGAAGTGGATGAAGACATCCCAGAGAATATGCCCATGAAATTTCTACAGGTGATGAGCTAAGGTCAGGATCAGGTGGGAATGATGCTGGAGATGTTTCTTGTTCTATACAGATGCCAGTTTTCCTTTATATACCACAAAGCCACTTGGGGGTGTAAACCAGTGGTGAACTTAGTGCTCCCAATAGTTTCTATAGCAACCTAGTGCCCAAAGGTTCCTTTTCTGTGCAATGTTTGTAACCTTGCAAAAACACCACCTCATTTCAAAACATGCTCTTCCTTGAAATCCTAGTGAGTGAATAACTTTCCCAGAGAAGGTGAGAACTGAGGAATACACAGTACTTGCAAGATAAAATTAGACTTTGGGTATGTATGAGGGAAAAGAGAAGCCTGAAGTTAGATGTCCAAAAATGCAGGCAATTTAGTTTAGGCTGAAGGTTCTTCAATCAAATCAAAAGCTAAGATTTTAACAAACTGCTGTGAGAACTTATCAGTGGCCTTATAAATTTGAGTTGTGGTACAGAAAATGAACAGGAATGCTCAACTCAACTGTCTTCCTCTCAGATTTGATAGTCTTGGGTCTGTTTTCTACTAAGATGACAGTTTTACAGCAGAGGAATTTCACTTGAGCATGAGTACAAGTTGAGTGAAGATACACTGAATTGAGGGGGTTTTCTTCCTAATTAGCCAACAAATAGCATGAAGAAGAAATAACTTATGGCCATCTACCAACTCCTGGTTTCTCCAGTAACTAAAAAGTAAAAATCATACTGGTTCCTTTAAGAGAACAAGAGCTAGAATGTTTCATCACCATGGAACAGAGTGCAGGTACAAGCTAGTGAGAGCTCTTTAGTCCTGCTGCTCTTAGAATAGCAGGTATTATTAATGAAGTAATTTTGTATTCAGTACATGTCTTCAGCATTTTTGTAGTTCTTAATTCAATTTCAGCAACTCTACCACTCCAGTAAGTAACTCCAAGTTTGGAACAGAAACCAGGCAAAAAATACTTGCTTTTCTGTGTTGCTAGATTTATTTCAAACCTTGTTGCATCAGGACCTCATGAGAATACTTGAGGGTACTGGGAAGTATCCTGCTTGCATTTTTATTCTGTGGTATGTTTCAGAATGTTCAGGGATTTCAGATACTCCGTTCTTGTCACTCCATTGTTTTTCTCTGTTAGGAGCACATGGTCAATGCCATTGGACATGGCTTTGAAAAACAAATTCTGAATACACCTAACAGGTTTTTTAAATTATTTTTAGCATATTTGGCAACATGAACTTCCAGGGTATTTCAGCAAGTTAACTGTATCACAAAGGTCACAATTAAAGGGAGCAAAACTAGGTAAAGAGCTTACAGAATTTCAGTGAAACTGAAAAAAAAATAATTAAAAACACTGATGAATAAGTATTTAGAAACTGATATGCAATCATCTATTAATTATTAATTAGGAGAAATGAAATTCCTGTTGACATAAGAGGAGTAGTATTTGTGCTTAACAAGGTTATTGCTCTATTAAGTAGCTACTGGTTCAGCCTAGGACTGAAGTTCAAATAGTGTCAAACTTTTATTTGGTGATATGAATACATTAGATCCTCACTTGAGTATTTTGGGAGCACATTAACATTCTCAGTTGAAACCAACGTGATGTATAGCATGTGTATGTGGTGTATTTATGACACTTAGAAGAAAAATGTGTATGCCTCTTTTCAAAAAGGAGGAACCAAATAAAACCAAAATCAAGTCCAAAATTTGAATGTTGGGAAGTTCTGGTCCAGTTCTGTATTTTGACCATTTTGTGCCACACTAGCCACAGTCTTTGGAAAAGAGGTGGCCTGGGTAATGAAAGCAAACTGGCTATGTGAGGCTGGTACTCCCTGCTTGTCTGCCCTGCACTGTGTAGACCTCCTTGCTGTGCCTGGATTTGTGTACAGTGCTGGACTGTAGTCAGGAAATGATTGCTGAGGTAACAGTTGTTCTCTGTCTGTTACTCTTATCAGAACAGATAACAGATGTTGATTGATTGGAGTTTCTGAAGTGTAATAGTGTTGTTCCTAATGGCAAAATAGATACTTGCAAGAAATAACTGTTAATATTCATTCCCTCTGTACTCATAGGAGAGTAAAAGAAGTTCACAAGGTGCTGGCAGGGACATAAAAAGCTGTGCTATTGAACACAAAAGAATCCCCCCCAGTCTCTATCACCTGTTCTCAGGCCTTGCAACCAAAAACTGAAAAAATCTGGGCAGTCCAGCAAAACTTAATTGATCCCACTGTGCTTGCTCAGTGCTATCTGAAGCCACCATAGAACCAGAACTACTTTTCATAATATTTTAACACCTTCCAAATGTCAAGATGATGAAGCTCTTTCCTCGTCTATAAAAGCTGGATCATAGCTCTTTTGATAGAAATGTTACCTGTGGTAGTTGCTTATTAAGTTACATGAATATCTAGCCAGGCCTGCCAATTTATGAAGTATTGGAACTTGTTATGATGCCCATGTGTCCACAACACAATATGATGGGAAAACTGAGTCTGTGTAAAAGTTTTGCACTATTTTCATTGATGTTTTATCACCAGTGAACATTTACTTCAATAGACTTTTAAAAAGAAATAGTATTTGCACATCACAGTTCTGTAAATAATATGATAAACTTCCTTTATCATCTAACAACTTCATTGTCAGACCTGCAGAGGTAGCATGGGCATAGTTAATATTCTTTGCTTGAAAGGCAGGATGTTTTCAGTTATGACAAATGAGTAAAGGCTGGAAAATGTTTTATTTCTTTGTAACTTTAAAAATAGCACAGTTGCTGGTAATGCAAGATTCCTGGTATTCCAGCATATGAATGAAGTCTGTCATTATATTATTTGAGGGATTTTTTCATTTTCCTCTGTTTTCCAAAACCTGAATGCTTTCTCTGAGCCACCACTATCTGCTCTTGCCCTCTGGCAAGAAGATCAAAATGAAAGAGGGATAAAAGGGAATAGAATAAGAATGAAGAATGCAAAAGAAAGATGAATTGGGAGAAGAATAGATGAAATTATTAAAGAAAGGGAAAGCAAAAGAAATGACAGATGTGAAGCTGGTATGCAATAAGCTTATTAATATTTTGATAGGACACTTGTGGAGGCAACCATATGAGTTTATTTCAACTTACTTGAAATCCCACGTACATGTAATGATTCAACACAGTGAGAGTGGTCAAAATGCTCATTATATGTCAACAGAGATCACATTCGCTGAGTTCTGTGCAAGAAAGTCACAAACTAGTTTCTTCAAGGAGCCTCTTTCTGTCCTTCTGACTGCCTTGCATTACAATTATTTAAGAGGCAAATAGCTTTCTATAGAGGATGAGACAGCATGGAAAAGATGCTAGGAGTAGTTTGCTGATCTCTCTTACTGCAGTGACTGTGTCACTGGAGCCCACTGTAGTTTCCTCAGAAGGAGCAAGCAGGGAGATCTCAGGCACAGCCCAGACCCAGGGCTGTGAATCACACATGTGGGGAGGTGCAGCTATAGCGTGTGTGCAGAGCAGGGCCAGCCCGAGAGAGACTGCACTGGTGACCCACAGGCCTGCAAAATAACAAACACTTCTTTTTTCCAGCCCTGTTTTACCAATACAGCTGTTGTTTTGCTTTCAACAGTATTAGACCAGCACTTGGATATAAAATGTAAAGGCAAGATGACTTACAAGTGTGCAAGAAACCTGTTAACCCTGATGGGCAGTCATCGAGTCTAGGAAAGGGGAGGGGACACAAGTCAAGGCTTAGGGAGGCTCATTTTAAACTGGACTTCCAAACAAGAACAAAGGAGTGCAGATTTTTAAAGTTCATTACCTACACTGGTAAGCCCAGTATTTCATCATGTAGAAAACAATTAAAGTCATGTGGTAGGAGTTCTCTAGGAGAAAGGCTCCTATGTTTTTTGTATTGCTACCTCTTCAGTAGTATACTGAGGAAACACTTGGCTGCAAACATCCTTACATAGCGTGTGCACTGCATCTACTGTGAGTTGCCAGTTTTCTCACTTATTTAAACTCTTAAATCCTGCTTGGCCTTTTTATCTTGAGTAAAAAGAGGAAAGTCTTTTCACAGTAGAAGTCAATTTGTACTATCGGAACTCATCAGCAATTTCACACATTTCAGTGATTGCAAGAACATGCTCTTTCCTTCCTCTCCTCTCCACCACCACTTTCTCTCCCCTGTAAGGCTATGATTCCCCTCTGCATGAAAAGCCATTTGTAGTCCTTTGCTGGAAGTAAACCCAGTCACACAGGCAGGAGCAAATCCAACCGTTTTGTTGGCAGAGCCCCAGGAAGCCTGAACTCCACTCTGCGGCAGCTGTGTACCTGCTACTGCTTCCAGCTCAAAATGCTGGGTCCTGAGCTGTATCTTCAGTACCTTAAAACAACATTCTAGGCACTGGCTGTCATTATCTCCTTGGGGGGGAGGGAAGGCAGCAAGCTGAATAACAACTAGAGAGAAATACTGTAACTCTTCAAACATGGAGTCCAGCTCCTCAGAAATAATGCACTCTTTGAGGGGGAAGCGGAAGAAGGAACAGTTGTGTCCAGCTCTTTCTTCAATCACCTTGAAAACAGGGAACTAATAAGTACACTTAATCAAAGATGTTACCCCTTCCTCTATAATGTTCACCTATTAGTTGTCATCTATGTCTGCACCACGCTGAGAAAAGATTACTGTGATTTCCCCTGCCAGGGACAATGGGTAAGGGCACTTGGGCTCTAGTGTAATTACTGATTTTTAGGAATGTAGAAATGAGGTTGCTTCCCATTTTTTAATTTTCTGTGTTTCTGTTGCCTCAGTGTTGCACAGAGTATTGGCAATTATATGCCCATAGGCACAACTGTACCCCCACAGATATCCCCATAGATGCACACGGCTAAATAATTTCAGAACTAGTCACACATACACTGATATATCAGTGTCTGAGCACACAGTGAAGTGTATAACTTCCAATGGAGGAGGGAGAGTCTGTCAAGAAATTTTTGAAGCATTGTAACCCTCTCTCAATCTGACTATTTTGTTCTGATGGTTACTAGCTCTCTTCAGGAATGTGCTGCGCTCACCAGTATCACATTTTACCAGTGGCAGTGCAAAATGTGCTACTGCTTCTCTGAGCTGATATAGTTAAAAAATATGTAGTGTTACTTTACTGTTTGTTTATTTTCCAGAAAGAAAGATCTTCCAAGACTTTCCCATGATAACTTAGAAAGCAGGTTTATCATCTTTTCTTTTTTTTCTCTTAATCTGGTTTTCCAGTTGAGCAAATCGAGGTGCAGAACACCCTGACCTCTTACCAGTTTTGTACAGCAGGTCTTAATATCCATGTCCAGCTCCTGTGTCGCTTACAGTCACATCAGTGAGTGGAGTTTGGGCACTTGATTGCACAGTGCAATTAGCAAAGTGTCCTAGGAAGGTAGTTTGATCTGTTCTCTGCTTCCGATTTACTGAGAACAGCAAAACCTGCCTCTGTCACCTTAATGCATTAATCTGTTACTCATCAGCTAATAAGAAGCTGAACTCGATTTCCAGAACTGCTGAACTCTTGCAACTGTGCTGGAGGTAATTTACATCTAAGGCACTTAGTGTCTGTGAAGAAATGAGCATTCAGTTTTTTAACATCGCTTTGAGGAGGTCTTTTAAAGTTACATTAGTTAGATTGGAGCTGCAGAGTCAGAGCAACGTCTGGGTGCAAGCACCAGAACCGCTTGCAGAGGTGCTCCTGGAGGCGAGGTAGTCATTATGGGTGACCCTTTCAAAGCAGCATCTGATTATGAGAAGAGAAATGAGATAACCCGAAGTTCCTTGGTGTGAATAGTGTAAGTGGGCAGCAGAGGTGCTTGGGCAGCACAGAGCACAGCAGGTATAAAATATTGAGGCAGCATTGATTGGAATTTAAACATATTTTACGTAAGTTCTAGTATAGCATTTTGACTGCTCTCGAGAAGATAGACTGATCTCAGGAGAGCTACAGAGAATATTCGGGCCACAGAAGAAGCATGCTGGAATTCTAGGGAAGAGATCATACCACTGTACTTGGGACTGCATCCAGAGGTAAAACCACTTCATTATATGGTTATCTTACTGGTCTTCTGTCCCTGTTCCAGTGTGTGCTAAAAGTTTTATTGACTCCTGACAGAATCAGGATCCCAGCACTGCATTAGCTGGTAAAAATGAGTTTGAATAGAGAGACATTGACCTCTTAACAGCATAAACCAGGAGGAGCTCCCGTTAGTATTTTAGCCAGTGAATACAATGAACTAGAGCTACACCTGGTTTCAGTTGCTTTACACCTCAGGTAACCTGCTGACAGATGCTACCCAGAGAGTCAGTACAATGGGATCCCTCACATCACCTCCCCGCTCGCCTGCAGAGCTGCCTATGGGCACGGCTTGGCCCAAATTGAGCCAGGTACCAGTTCTTTTAATTGTTCCCTTGCTAAGCTTATTTCTGCTTTCCTATTACATGGCTCATTCTTTTATTGTTTTGTTCCCCATGCCGTCATTAAGCTGCTTTTGCTAATTACTGATCTCTTGAAAGGACTCTCGCATTTGTGCTTTTTTCTTCTTCTCATATCTCCACATACTCTCAACCTTGTGTTGTTTTGGTGGTTTTTTTTTTGCTTTTTTCCCAGTGTTTTCCCCACAGATGTTCTGTGAAGTGTCCCATGTTTTCCTCCCTCCTCTTCCCCTTGTAATATAAGAGAAATTGTCATTTTCAGTCATCCTCTTAATCTTTGTTGTTCATCTCATTTCTATCAGACCTTCCCTTTGCTTGTCTTTTCTCTCTTTGGTCCTTGTGACCTCGGTCTCTTCCTCTCTTCCCCCCCGCATGCACACATGTATATTTATTTAAAATTCAGATACAAATACATTCACTTTTGTCATGTTCATCTGCAGCTTTCTTACTTGCCTCCTTCATAGGAAAGCATGATATGAAATCATCAGCTGTTTTCATTACACCTTTGTTAACAGGGAAGCAGATTTTTCTCCGGTAGGATAAATTTCTGCACTAGCAGGGGTGGGATCTTTTCCTTTCCACACAATCCATCTACTGACCTGGATTTACAGCACTATGTATGTACTTCACTGTAGCAATGAAGACAGTTTATCCATCACCCCTTTCCTTTACGTTCAGGATTGCTCTAGGGGCTGGTTTAAGGGATACATGACTGAGGTGTAGTTTCTTGACTAAAAAAACCCTAAACAGATGATAAGATGATCTTTCAACTAACATTAAATACTGCCTTGAATTATTAATTAAATGAAGTTAACAGACTCTTTCTGTGTTCTTTCTATGTGCTATCATTGTGATTACATAAAATCCTCAATTTCAAATTTTCTAAAACAAAAAAAGCCAAACCAGATTCCTCTTTAGTGGAATGAATACTCTCTCCATCTGGGCTCTAGGCAGCCATACGATCTGCCTGTGTGATAGCCTGCATTAGTAGAGGAAAAGAAAAGCCATGCAGGGACCAAAACTGAAGCCATACTTTCAGAGAAATGCTGGAAGCACTGGCATGTTCCCAAAACTTTCAGACAAGCGTTAAATGACCCCAACAAGCCCAAACCCTGCAAAATCACAAACATGAAAAAAAACCCAAGCCACCAAGTGGAAAGACCTCACCTGCTTTCCTCTCACCTTATGTATTTACTGCAGTCTCATTAAAAATATGGATTGGGCAACTCCAAAGCCCTTTCACTATAGGGCAAAATTACACAAACTTTCGACTAGCTCAAATAATTCCTAATGACTCTCTGTCAGAAAGAAATAATTCTATTGAATAAGCAAACAGAAAGTTTCTTATCAAGAAATAATTCTACATGTGGCAGGCATAGTGTATCTGTACCCAACTGTCATCATCTCGCTGGATTAAGTAACTCAGGAAAGCAATTGCAACCAAACTACTTGTCAGAGGATCAAACGCTTGTTTCACTGCTGAAAATCGAACTAGGTGCTTCCCATTTTCTTCCTTACCTCTTCATGAAGTGGTGGCCATGATCTGATTGTGGCAAAGCATGGTAGTTTGACAGACCTAGAGAATTCTGGGATACACAGAAGGTTTTCAACCTTCCTTTTCAGATTCTTTGTCTTCTGTTTACAAACAAATATATCAGCTTGGTTGGTTTTGGGAGTGTCCCTTCTCATTTCTCTTACTTTGCTTACTGCTCCCTTCTGACTTTCATCTAGAGGCCACTGATTTCTAGCTCAAGGCAACATTTTACTGTCTCCTGCAGTGTCTTCAGCACATTTGTCTGCTTTGTCCTGTACCAAACCATGCTGGTGGTACACTTAGAGTGAGGGAAGGACTAAAATCAGACCACATGTAAATGATACAAGACAGTGAAAATGAGCTGTAATGCCTCTCTGAAGGATGTTCCATGGAAAGAGTGAACATTCTTTAATAAATATGTTTTCCAGGGGTTCACAGCTTATACCTTTCCTTACTCTCTAGAGAAGTGATGTACTGAGCCTGGCTTTAAAGGTAAAATGGGAACTGAAGGCATTGAACTGCTTTTGTTGATATTAATATTTCTAAATGCTGATGTACTGAGTGAAGCAGCTGGTGTCGAAAGCCACGCTGTCTTTTATCTTACATAGTGCTTTTTACAAATGATAACAAAGCAACTGCTGCCATTTGTAGAATGAAGAAGCATTCATGCATTTAGCAATACTAGGAACTGTGTGCTTGTCTTACACAACTGTGTTCATGTAATGAACTTTACAGAGAACGGCAAAGATCAGTGATATATAGTTAATGATGTACTTAAAAGTGAAAAGGTAAATAAATTTCTTATTCAATGGGAATGAAGGGCAAAGGTGATACTCCAGGAATATCAAATGTAATGTTTTTAATACAGGAACTGTTTAGACAATAGCAGCCTAAAGATGAATTCACAAAGCATGGATCTATACTCATGTATCTTCAAGCTCTTTATTTTTCATAAGTAGATATATTTAGACAGGAGTCATGCCTTTTGGTCACTTGGTTGTGGGGTTATTTTTTTCACCTCTTAGGTTAAGGCATCTCTCTTGTCTTATTAATATAAACTTCACTGCTCTGAAAAAGAAACCCAGGCACTACTATGGACAGATTCCATTGCCAGTCATTTGAAAGAAGGAAAGGTCCTAAGCTGCACAAGCAACAAAGTTGTGACTCTTTCCAATGCCATTCGAGTAGTTCAAAGTGGACGATGGCAGTGTTGTAGTGTTGCAGCTGAAATGGGTTTGTTGTGTTTCACATGCCATTGTCACTACAATGCCAGGTGAATAGATTCACCTGATTATCAGTCCCTGTGTTCCTCATCAACTTCAGTGCTGGGATGAAGCATCAAGATTTCAACACAGGGTTCCTGTTGTGAAGTGTACGTTCTTCTTTTACTAAGTTTGGAATTTATTTTTACACACCTTTTGGTTTGACTGGTTGGCCATTCTTGTCTATTATCAGAGAGCTAGAGACAGAAGAGAAGAATCTAAATAGCCATGGCAGCAAATGAAATTACAGCATACTGAAAAGGTCAAAGCAGCCTGGCTCACAATGATAATCTAGAAAATACATGAGGCATTCCATTTCAAGTAGATCATTTTCTGACAGAAATTGCAAAGAGCACAGCAAATGACAAGAAATGAATCTCTAACTGTTGCAATGAAATTGGCAAAAAGTTCAGACTTCACACGTTCCTGATAAAAAATAACCAATTGTGTATTATTCTCAAGCAGCTGTGCTTGAATTACAGGGAGAGCTGGTTGCCCACAGTAGATGTGTATCGCTGTTCTCTTAACAGCCTGTTGCCTGTTGTCTAGTGAAATACTCTGGTAATCACACAACGTGTGCTCACTGAGGGTATTCTAAAGAGGGGAAGTTGTTCCCGAAGCACAGATAGCAGTCACAGTGGAACCTCATTAATCGGCGGGGGGGAAATGGTGGACTGTTTCTTGTAACAAAAAGAGAAGAAACTGAGCTCTAACGCTGGGCCTGCTGGACAGACGTGGATCTCACAGACCATGCTGCAATGCTGACTGATCCCATCATTTCAGGGGCCTCCCTGCCCCATGTAACATTTAGTATTCATGTTACTTTCCTTAGCAGCTCATATTTCTGGGACTTGTGAAAACATATGAGGTGTAAAATGTCATCACCTTCTGGGGATACTTCGCTGCTACAGATAGGAAACGAATCAGGTCAGGGAAATACCACGAGCCAAATTGTTGGAGAGAGCCAATAGGGAGAGAGATGAGGAGAGATGCTGAGTGGTTCTGTCACAGGCTGTTATGCTTTTATAGCACGTAACATCTCCTGAGACACTGAACTGAAAGATGCTGGCCGGTAGGGATTAGTAAGTTTTACAATATGTAGTGAGAACTACATGCAAGGAGAACCCTCCTTTCAGTGTTGTCTAATGCAGAAGGACAGAGTGCTTCAAGCAGGAATAATTGGCAATCCCTTGCACTCCTGGTGCTTAAATTGAAATGGTGTCTCTGAAGTAAAGCGTGCCAAAGGACACCTTTGCCTTTCATTCACCTCATCAGTCCTGACTGTGGTAGGCAAAATTTTACTGTCAATGGGGATGTGATTTTCAGTTTACTCACTAGTGATGAAAAGGCAGAAATGACAGGTGATGATTTGTCATCTTTGTTGTCTTTTGCCAATATCTTTCCTGGTAAGCAGTTCCTCCAGCAGTTCCTGGCTTCTTCCAGGAAGGGCCCATGCAAAGGTGGTAGACGTGCTCTGACATTGCTTATCCTCAGTGAGCCATGGTGCCGTGCTTGGACCTGCTCAGCACCCAAAGCACAGACTTTTAGAAGCAGCCACCTGGAGATTGATGGGACCTGGCTCCTGTTAGACCAAACTGCTTTCCTCAGGAAAACATTTCCAGGTCATTTCTCTTCCTAGTAAAAAGTTCCTGTTTATCTGTTCTGTAATAAAACATCAAAGCTGCTAGGAACCCAAACCCTTTCTGCTGAGGGATTTCTAGAGTAATTCCCAACCTTACACCAGCTGCGGACATTTGTTAACTTATGGGATAGTTTTTGTATCAGAATATTTTACACCTGAGTCTGTTCTGTAGTTTACTATTTGAGTTTGGTTTCTGAAAATATGTCTTGAAGTTACAGCTAAATGGGATAACCTTCAAAGGTCCATTCCGTAGAGCAATCCACATTGGGTTTGTTTTGCTTTTCAGTGTTAAGGTGGTTTACAGAGATGTGACTTTAGATACAGGTTACTCAGCAAGCTTGTGTTGCTTTTGCTTCTGTGGAAAGTCTCTGTCCATTCTCCAATTACTTAACTGCAGGGGGTGAACTGACACTGTATTTTTGTATTAAACCGACCACAAAAGGATCACAACCCAGATAGGTTAAACTGTCCAATACATGTCTCCTATTGCACTCAGTCTAAGAGTTTGACTTATTATTATTAAAAGTGATTACACTATGTATATACCACTGTATCATCTTCACTCTCTACTTCAAAAAATATTTTATACATGACAACCCTTAAACTTGGGGCATCACAATTAAAAAAGGTAATTCAGATGCTTATTTTATTTAATAACATCAGTTTAACACTTTAAAGAATACAAAGAATAAAAGCTCTCCAATCAATAGTTGGAAGTTAAGTGTGCTTATTAACATTTAAAGTAACCTTTCCCATCTAAGGTCAGGACAGTATGCAATGATGCTGCAGGCTTTTCTAAAGGAGAGGAAAGTGATAGGGAACTGTGGTCTCAGGGTCCTTGAGAACAGGGGGGATTCGCATGGCTGGTTGTCCTAAAAAAGGAATATGCAGAAAAGTCAATGGTGCTGCAAGACAGACATTCAGCACTGGCTCTGGAGAAAGATGTTGATCCCTGAGATTTTTACATGATCGTGAAATTGTCGCTGTCATGAAAAATTAGTGTCTGCACAGCCACTATCTGCTTCAGCTTGCTATGTGTTCAAATACCACCCTTGAAAGGGTAGAATTGCCACAGCAGAAAGTGTGGAGAGTGACCTCAAGAGCTCACCTTAGTCTACCTCTTTGCCTGCAGTACCCAGTATGTCCTCCCAATAGATGCTTGTCTTTTTCTTGTGTCTGACCTAAAGGCTCTTTCCTCCATCAACTCACTACATGTTGATCCTCGCCTTGTGGGTAGAAGAGAATTTCTTACCCACTTAGATTTCAAACAGGTGGAAACACCCCCTTAACCATTCTTCATCAAGCCTGAAAATCCTCAATTTTTAATATGGATAAAAGAAATTTTGCTAGTTTTGTTACAAACTACTTTAAAAAGTGAATTGGTAACACAGAGTAAATAATCTACTGAAAGCAAGCAGATCTGGAAATAGGACTGTTCCTGCTAACCTGTGACTTCTGTCACTGCTGGACTGTAGTTACTGTCGATGGGCTGGCTGTGAGTTGCCTTCCACTTACACTCTTGTACTGTAGTTCCTGTTCATCAAAGACTTGTTTCAAGTTCAGTCACATTGTGTTTCTGGGAAACAGTTCAGTTAGGGTTGAGCAAACATGATGTCAGCAGATTTCCAGGCCAGCAATAAGGGCTCCACTGCAATGTCTCTGGCTGTTGCGGGTTTCCAAAGGCAGATGATGAACAGTTACTGTGATGGAGTCAGAAAGCATGTCAGGCGGAGAAAATACGTGAGTTAACCTCATCTGGTATGTTCTTCCCTCACAAGGTGATGTTCCTGCTTTTTCAGTGGAGAACAGCTACATTTTGTGGTGAATGCAAGCTCATTTTAGAGCTCAACAGGTGTTCAGAAACAATTACAGTTATTTTCTACATTGATTTATTTGCCCTATCTTACTTTTGGGGTAAAATTCACCTTCCCCAAGCCCTTTTAAAAGCAAATTACACTGTTGCCTGCACTGTTCTTTCTGACCTCTACTACCCCACTGTTCTCTTGCCTTGTTTCAGTGTCTTGCCCTCACAGGCTCATCTGTATTTGTTTCTCTGGGCTACCTCTTATGTTCAGAGTGGCCGAGGATTTCTTGTATTTCAAGCATCTTTGCTTTCTTCCTCATAACCCACTCTTCTTGTCATGCTGGTGCTGCCCTATTTACATCCCATCACCTGTTCTCTTGCACTGTCACATGCCTATTGGGAAATACTTGAACTAATTTTCTGTCTATTTATTAATTTACAAAAGAATTTGCACAGTAATGTCTTCTTTTGCCAAGTAACATTTAAAATTTCTTTTTATATATAAAAATATGTGATATTAATGCCTGTCCACACTCATTTTTCACAACATTCTTTGAGCCTTGTTATTAAATGAAAATATTTGATCAATTCCATGATGATAATTTTATAAGGATGAGGCTTTCCCATTTGGTTCAGCACTGCATACTGGGCAATATGCAGCATCCTGTTAAGAAGAGTCATTCTGGCTGAGAAACTTGTCAAAGGAAGATACATGTCTGTTTGAGGCACCTTTGTTGAGATGGGAAGGTGAGTACTGTGTGTGCAACACAAATCTCCAGGATATCAGCCAGGGCACTGAAGATAGAGCTCTGGTGTCAGTCTGTCTAATAGTTATCAGCTTTCCACTCTCCATTTATCCTCTCTGACAAGGAAACACTAAAAGTCTTGGCTTGTTTAGACTGGCAAATGGAACAGAAAGGGAAGGTTACTGCTCTCTATAAATACGTCAGGAAAATCAATGCCAGGCAAAAACTGTTTAAGGTAAAGAGTGAATATGTATCAAAACTTTATAAGAGTGTATTGAGGCTGGAAGTCAGAACATGCTTTATGATCATCAAACAAATGAGGTTCTGCAACAGCATTTTGGTTTAGAGGGAAAAGCCCGACTATTTTTTGGGAGGAGCTTGATCAGCTTACAAAAGAGATTACACGATGTGATTATTTGTGAGGGCAGGTACCCCTCATAGTCAAGGCAGCCCCTTCCAAATCTTCTGTCCCAGTCAAAGTACCTTGTCCAAAAATCTCGTTAGCCCAGCGTATCACTTGGAAAGATGGAGTGCTTTCCATCCTCAGTTTTATCCTGCTGTCAAAAATCTAAACCTAGAGGCTCATCAGTGAATAATTTTGTTGTTATTTCTCACTTGGTCAAAACTTTTCCTTAGATCAAAGCGAGCTGTGCTGAGTGAGAGTATCTGAATGTGTTACCACATAATAGGTTCGTGCCCCACTGTGACTGAATTTTCACTGTACATGAAAATAAATTAGAAACTGGTCTTGGGTAGATGGAAAGAATGTCAGATGCAGGTGGTTATTAATGTGGCAGTTACATTTTTAAAGTGTGTTGTGCTGGAAAAGTTACTCCAATGAAATAGATTTGCTCTTTTATTGGAGGCAAATTTTTCAATAGCTTCTAGAATAAAAGTGAGATAACATGTTCCTGTTGGACTTGGTGTTGCATTGGAAATGCAGAAAGGAAGAGAGACAGGCAAGATACTGGGTTGCAAAGAAAAGGATGAAGTAGGAGCAAATTAAACAAAAATGGTGCCATGCAAAGTTACATTCCAGAGACAGTTTCTGAAATGATAACTTTCCATCTAGATCTTTCAAAGACAAGTACATTTTTGTGACAAAAATCAGTGGATGCTTGTATTTCCACACATGATGTAAGCTAACGTTGTAGTATGTGGTGTAGGTTTAAGAGTTTATTTTAAGTTTATTTAAAGTGTCACAAGGAAGAATTTTGCTGAAAATTTGGAGCTGTTTGGTTATTACATTGGTGGCAAATTGTGAAGTCATTAATTTTCATTAGTATTTCATTTTTTCTCAGGCAAACTGACCAAACGCAGTAGGAAGAACTACTGAGCTTAGTTTTTGTGAAAAAGAATGATTTTTTTTCTGTGTGTGATCTTAATTTTCAGTGCAGGAAATCTTCAGAAGCCATCATGGAGAACAGCAGGTTCAGTACTTAGGAGGAGGGCCAGCTTGTGGACATTGTCTCTTTAAAGAGTATATCATAGCATGCAAATACACAAAGGTTACAAAGCAAGGAGCAAGACAGAAACTTGTTCTATACTCAAGTCCTCAGACAGAAATATACCATCTATTTTAGTTTTAAATGCTGCATTTTTAAATTCACTTTTTTATATACATACTTTTGTGGGGATTTTTTTGTGCAGCAGTGTTTGTAGTGACCTGATGTGTTCATGAGAAAAGCTTTGGCCATAAGAATTCTTCTAAATGTGTAAAAATAACTTGGATTTTAGAGGCTGTATTATCAAGGCATTATTACCTTTGTTACAGTCTGCTATTGCTATTTCTTTTGGTAGGAAGAGGAAAATCTAAATAACTGCTATCCCACTCATTGTGCTTTAAATTTCTTGTTTGAACAAAGCTTTGAAATCAAATCTTTCCAGTTTTATATCAATATCAGGATGCCAGTGGGTCACAGAATCACGGAATGATATGGGCTGGAAGGGATGTCTCATCCCACCCCCTGCCAAAGCAGTTTTACCTAGAGCAGGTCACACAGGAACATATCCAGGCAGGTTTTGAAGGTCCCTGGAGAAGACTTCAGGGAGTCATTTGAAAGCAAGTCCACTCTGAAAGCCAGAAAACTTTCCACAAATAATTTCGATGGAAATGATACTAAAACTCAAAACCATCCTAAGAAAAGATTCAGACCCAAAAACTACTTAAAGCTTCTTTCTATGGGATCAGATTTTAGATGCCATGATGTGAAGGGGGCAAGATACAAGCATTGCAACTGGAGCCTATCTGTAGGATAAAGGTAAAGTTTCTCTGCTTTTGCAAAGGTTTGGGTTACGTTGGCAGCCTCTTCTAAGCATTCATTTGTATGCACAACAGGATTTCTTCTAGACTTACCTAGGGGGATTTATATTTTAAAACTTGTCCCAGTTTGTCACTGTGAGGTAGCGTATGATGAACTTTTTAAATACTTCATACTGCAATAAATGTAATGCTAAGCAGAGATCATTTATACATTATGCATGGTAATGCCTCAGGAATATCATTCTGAAGAAAGTCAGGAAAGAGTGCAATAGAATACTGAAAAAAATCTTTTCAGATGAAATTCAACTTTATCACTTGTGGGAGACACCTACTTTGGTGAGCAATCTCAGCACATCATTTGATTTCTATTTCTTCTGTTCCATAAGAAAAGTGCTCATGTGATCGGATTAAGCCATCACCTCCTGTTCTATATTGATGTGTATAACCTTTGCCTATACATTTTGAGAGAAAACTACAGATGAGTTGGGGGGGCAGTTCATTCTGTAAGGTCTGAAACTATTTTCTTCTCCTGTAGCCTTACTAGTAGGAGATCCCAGGGAGTTCTCATACACTTCGCTTGAACTGTCTTCAAACTTCTGAAAGTTTCACCCTTCTCCTTTGCTTCCCTTCTACCTTCAAAACTTGTCAATTCAGTTATTTCTAAAAGGAAAAAAAAATCACAAAGGTTAATTGTTTGAATATTGTTAAGATTGCTACTTATCAACCCTACCATCTGAAAAGCTGTTGTATCTTGTGTAGAACGCGAGCACCTAAAAGCAGGGAAAGAATGTCATATATTGTTCCTTACCTATATAAGCCAATTTTTGGGGAATCCCCGTGTCCCTTTCCTCAGGTGTTGTCTCAAATGGTCAGGCTTTGCTTCCATCTGTAATGGCAAAATAAATAAATTACATCAGGGTAAACTAGGGAAGGGAGATTGTCAAGAAACTCTACAAATCCATGCCAGGAGAGGGGATTAAAGCAGTGATTTTGTTAATCAAGTATATCTGTGGGTTTTTATTTAAAGGTGTTCAGCACATGTTACTGATCTGTATACTGTCACATCTATCTTCTAAGCAACTAATTTTTGTCTACATTTTAAGACTACGTAAAGAAGTAATTCTAGAGCAATGCTGAGATGGAATGCCTGTTTATTGATACTTGCCACTAAAACTTTTTCTGTTATTAACATGTTTAGCATTCTTAACTTGGCCTTACTTCAAGTTCAGGATCGTTCTAGAAATAGCCTCATGAATAGGAATGGCAATAAACTATTATTGATTTTCTCCTATTTAATAAAAGGGAAAACAGGCCTATTTAAATGATTTCATTAGAGAAAGTCTCGTCGTGAATCATTCTGTTCTCTTCACTCAGCTCTGCCAGCTCTCCATTACAGAGAAGGCTGTTTCCCTCTTAACTCTGCCAAGGCAGCATCTCTTCTGCTCAGGGAAAAATATTGTCCAAGCGGTTAATGAGCTGAAGGAGCTTCCAGGGTTCAGAGAGAAGGGGCAGCTGAGACAGTTCAGCTTCTTCAAGTACAGAGAAGGAAGCTGAAATTCCCTGTATGTTTTGCAGTCAAGGGAGATGTTGTGCTTTGCTGCATTCCTCCTCACATTGCTAACCCTGCATTAACTTTTAGTTTTCTCAGTATTTCTACGAATAGAGGATTGTGACCATTTTTATGAAATCATGTCAATTCAGGACTGACCCATAAAGGAGTTTCTTTGTATCTCTCATTTGTTTTGCCCTTCTTACTTACCTGAGCTTGAGAAACCTGCTGTGGAGGAACAGATTACTTTTTATATTATTTTTAATTTCTAAGGGTCCTAGAAAGATATTTCAGCAATGCTGGTTCAGGTGAGGCAAATCTGACAAGCCTGCCATTACTTCAAGTGGATTTTGTTGCTGTATCTTACTGCACTGCTCCATGGGGTGGATGTCCCAAGCTGAAGGTACCGCGTTACCGAGGGAGTGTTACAAATGCTGTTTGGTAACTGAGGCACACATTATCACAAGGTAATACGTGGTTTTCCCCCTGAAGCAATATTAAGCTTCATCTTTTAGCCATGGAATGGTGGCAGAAGTGGCCCTTTGCTAAACCCCCGCGATGTGGGCAGGTATGTGCAAGTTGTCTGTGGATGGAGAGGCAACAGCAGCATCTTAGGGAACAAATGCCGCATCAGTGGGTCTCTGGGGATACTGCAAAGGCAGAGTACTCCAATCTCCATGAGGGCCATTGTAGTTGTCATATCTGTAATGCACATTTTAAAAGCCCCTTAATTACGCATTTAGTCAATTCAGTGAGTATTTAATTAACTATTAAGTAATTAGCTATTTGCTTGAGAGATTGTAATGCTTCTGTAAATGGAGTAAATAGGTGATATGGGAGCTTTTGAAAGTGCACTTTAGAGGTTTTATACATAAATATATGTTATATGTGCACACATCTATATCAGGAATTAAGGGGGAAGGAGACTTGGATACAGAATGCTCTAGAAAATAGTTATGGTGCTGAAGTCTGACTTGTAACCCAGTAAATTAACTTCAATGTGGAACTAGCAGCTTGTAGGTGCTGCGACGTTGGGTGCTTAAGTCCCTGAAGATGGCTGAGGGCTGAGAGAACCTGGTGCTTCTTGTGGCCGACCGATTCCCGCTGCTCTCTGGACAGACAAATGCAGCTGTCTCCTGGGGGTCAGTTGCCTCCCTGGACTTTATCAGCACCGCTTTGTAGCGGCAGCAGACAGCATTCTTAAAAGTTACTCTAAGGACTTGCTGGCACTAAGGAATTCCCAGGTCATTTTCCTTTAAATTAAATGTAAAATTAAATTAAATTTAAATAGGGTGCAGCCACCTTTTTCCTAAAGTTTGAGTACAGAAGCAAATGCATAGGTTAAGAAACAGGTGTTGGCTATTGAAGTGGAAATTTGTTTCAATATGCTTTGAAGAATATGTTTCACTGTACCTTACAAAAGTCTCCACTTCATTTCTCCAGCTTGCTTTGCAGACATATTCTCTTTAGTATTAAGTGAAAAGTCAATTATTTCATCTGGGAGTTTCATTTTCTGTGTTTCAACTGTCTCCTTGTTTTCAAAAGGTTGCATAGTGCTCTTAATAATTCTTCTATATCACTATTGTGGCTAAATTACTGCATAGGGAGCTCCACGGAAAGAAACCCCAAGCATTCAGAAACCCAAGCACGACCAAATTTGTGACTAATACAACAGCTTTGTTTAGAACTTCCTTCTAAAATCTTTAATCATGTGTGGTAAACTTTCTAATGTAGACAATGGTGTAATGTTTTCACAAGGTTGAATCTGCACCCAGTTGAAGAAAAATCAATATTTGTTAATAGAAGCTATTGTTTGTTTATCCTTCAGTCAGCTAAATGACCAGCATGGAAGCTGAAGCATTTGAAAAAGACTTGGGTCTCCTTCAGTCTATTCACAAGCAATGGTTTATCTAAACTGGGAGTGCATAAAGAGATAAAAGGCATTGAACATAATAGTATGAAGAAATAGACACAGAAAAAAGAATAAAAATAACCCTGTTAGCAATGCAAGTTGTACAGAACTGGGTTTAACTGGCTGCTGAAGCTCTACAGCAGCAGTAAAATAGGAGAACAGCCGCGGCACTGCCGTGCTGAGGCTGCGTTTTGAGAGTAATGCTCCTTTCATCCTCATTCCTGGGGGACAGGTGTCAGGTACTACTAAAAGCACTTCTGTTTCTAATAACTGAGACAAGTTGCTGCCCAATTTAATTTCTGTGATTTATTTCCTGCTTGTAATTCTCTGCCACTGCTCTACAGTCAAGGCCTAGAATGTTCTTAGGCACAGCTGATCTAGACTTGGCCAAAAAGGCTGCGTGATTGCCAGAGGGTCCTTCTGACGGCTGTGTTTTCCCAGAGCAGAGCTGTGATTTTCTTGGTTTTTCTGTTTTCATATTAATTTTAAAATATTGTACTCTGTCCTCAAAATGAGAATAGTCGATGTGTTGCAGAATAATGTTTATGGAGTAATAATTGTCACTGTGTTGCCTGAAACATTTGTGTTGAGGACACAGGGCTCTCCACTTAAACTGCTTTCCAGGTCAGAGTCTCCCAGGCTCCAGCCAGTGCATGACATTTTGCCCATCCTTTCCCCTGCTTTCCTCTGCTGCTTGGTGGCTCTGCCAGAATATTGTCCCATCTGCTCCTCTCAGATTTGCCTTTTTGAACCCTGTGGCTTCAAGCGGATAGTTAAAGGTGGAATGGTTCTATAGTGCTTTCTTGAACTGGATGCTAAATGTTTCTGTAGTTCCTGCTCCTTTTTAATGTTGCTACAGAATGTGCTACAGAATGTCACTTTGTTCCTTCTCTCGGTATTATTTACTATTTGTACTACCTAAATGACAGGGGTTGACTGATGCTTGAAACCAATGGATGTATCAATCAATAGGTTAAACACTAGCAACGTTTTAGCTGAACCCTGTTAACTGCCTGTGTACATACTCCTCTGTTGGCTGTAGGGATTGCTGTATTAATGCTGGTCAACAAATGAGTCCTACCAAGGGGTAACATTTCCTTACATTCTTTTAGTTTTTGGAGGTTCTAGGGAGAAAAATAAGCTGATGTGTGTCCTGGTTTTCCTCAGCTCCAGCTGCCATGTACACAGAATCTGCTTAAACAGTTCCTTCATTTCTTGCAAATTTTTTAGTGCATCCATGAATACAGGACTGGCTTTTGCTTTATCCTGGTTATTGGCATTGTGGTGCGGTTGTGGTCTACGTGCCAGCTTGGTGCTGTATTTCATTTTACAAAGAACAAGTATTTCTGAAATACTGAAGTTTTCACTGCAGTAGCTCCAGCAAAAGGCATTGCAAGCTGTTTGAGGAAGAGAAAATGGGAAATGAAGAAAGATGATGGGTCTCAGCATTATCTTTATTTCACTGACAAGGAATCCTTTAATATTCAGCTACAGTCATAGATGGGGAGTGAAAGATGCTTCATGAATAAAAGATAAGTAAACACTCACTTGAATTTGGACAGTAGGTTTTTTAAACATTGCAGCATGTTTTGCATTTGATTTAACACTGACTATTACACAATTATTATAATACACCTCTGATATCACATTAAAAAGAAAGTACAGTAGTATATGTGGAATGAAAGGAAAAGTGGGGTCTTTAATCATAGCGTAAAGTTCAGACAGTAGATGATGATTATTTTTTTTAGTCACACCATAATATGAGAAATTACAGGTTTTCTTTGAAGTCGTTCACAAAAACTGCAATAAACAGGATGGGGTTTTGCCAAACGGTTTGTAATTCTGACATAATTCACCAAAATGTTGCTACATTGTGAGATGTATTTTCACAGCACAGTACCATGCACTGCAGTGTGTAGAGCTATATTCCTGGCAGTACCTTGTTAGTATGATGCTGCAGCTGAAGCCAAGACTGTCTGGTGTATTCTTGCTGTTGATGTAATTTGATTACAACTAGGTAGGGAACCTCCATTTTGTGTTCAAGGGGATATTGCAGGCAGAGATAGCCTTGGGGCAGAGATTAACACTTTTCCCAAGGATTTCAGAGAATCTAGCAAAACAGCAAAGCTCCTGGTGGATTTTCAAAAGAGCTGAAGCTGTTTATGGAAGCAATAAAGTTTTTCCAGCAACACTCAGCTTTGACAATGGCTTAAGTGAAACAAAACCTCCTGCACCATGTAGCAGCATCAGCACAGGGTGGTGGTGTGCTGTGAGAGTTTTCCACATAGACTGAGTTATAATTACAAAGGAAGGAATCATCATGTGGGATAAATATGAGAACTAGATTATTTCCACGGTACCATATATGACTACAAATCCAAGGTCTCTTAAAGGGATGAACTTCTAAGTCCCACTGATAGCAGTATACTAGACAAAACGCTTAGAGATAGTCTGAGTGAAATGTAGAAGCTCCAAATGGAAGGTGCTCTGGGGTCTTTGGTAACTGAGGAGACAGAGACCCTGGCTCCAAGGCCAGGAGAATGTCTCTGGTGATTCAAGGCAGACAGTAGTGATGGTGGAACTGCCCACACAGAGAAGTGTGAACCTGACAGAAACATGTGATTTGTATTTATAGTGACACTCCACAGGAAAAAGTTTAGAAAGCCAACTAAGCCAGTTTCTGGAAGAACATGGAAATAGAAATTCTTAGACAATGGGAAATTACATTGTTTGTCTGCCAGCCCCCAACTTCTGCCTAAGTGTGAGTCACATAGCAAAGATTTTTATTCTCTATCTCCTTGTACTTCTGCTTGTTCTTAGTGTCCTCCAGGTCACCAAAATATCCTCCATGCAAAGGTAAGGTAAAAGATGCACGGTATTTGATATCCTGTTGAGTATTACCACACATTTCCCACCCTAAAAATCTCTTGCTCCGAACCATAAAATTTGAGTCTTTGCCACAGGGCTTCTGACAGAGTGTGTTATTGCCACAGATGAGTCCAAAAATAAAATTAGACATATGGCACTTGGTAATAATGAATGAGCATCCAAGATTTCAATTTGGTTTCGGTAAGTGCTCAGAAATCTGGGTGTTTATCCAAAATGGAATTAGGCAGATGAAAAATGGGCTGGAAATTTTCCCCAGATGAACTATATCAGAGACTTTTAATCTTTCCCAGGCTTGCTAGGACGAGTCATCTTTTATTGTGGGGTCTTAAAGAGTTATCAAAAAGCCTGTGTTTTCTTTTCACTTCCTTTTATTGAACTTTGTCCAAGTTACTATTCTGTTCTCTGCACCTCATCTATTTTTAAATAGATAATGTGTTCTTTGCTTCATGGGGTCATTCTTAAAAACAAATCTAAAATTTCCAAGAAGCAAATTACTGTGGTTATGTAGAAGAGGTGGACATTTAGCTCAGATTTGATCTGAATTCCTGTGAGAATGTTACTCTTAGTATTACTCTTGGTCTTCAAATTCTAGCTTTTCAAATATATAGTGAAGTGAAAGAAATTAAAATAAAATAAATGGACCAGCTTCTGTTGAAGCCCATGAGCTCCTATGGTTTATTCATGAACAACCCTTATTTGATCTAAACTAGCTCTTTTACCCCAAATCGTTAGTGAATACCAAACTGGTAATTTTAAAATCTGTTTTGTTAGCTTATTGTACCATACCCTGTTCTTGATATTGTTTATCTAGATGAAGCCAATATGCACTGACATGTTTGCAAAATCTGAATTTAATATTGGATCACAGATTCTCCCTTTATAATATTAAAAATTACACAATATGCTACATCTTTGTGGACAGATATATATCTATTTTGGGAGTACAAGTAAAGGGAAAAAGAAAATATCAGGTCAACATCATTTTAGCCTTTTTCATTCTGCATGCCAAGAACTGATAATAAAGAATAAAACCAATAACATGCTGAAACAGTTTTACATGAAGTAAGCACATCAAAGAAACAAAACATGATGAAAAAAAAAAATAAAGGAAAGCTATCAACAAAGTGAAGTTAGCAGCTCGTCCACTGCACATAGCAAAGTTTAGCTAGTGGGTGAGATGCTGAAGGCAGACAAACTTGGATCCTGCTTCTCACTCTTATTTAGCTATAGGAAATAAAATGGTGACATCAGTAATCACTGCCTTTTCCTTTTGGCTTTGAAGGGTTTAGCTGGCCTGAGAGCATCAGCTAACTTGCAGTTCGTCAGAGGGGAAAAAATCCCTTTGTTGCTGAAACTGGAATGATGGCCCTGTGGTGCTGTGGTAGCTCTTGGTGTTGGGACCAAAGTAGCCAATGCACCAGATGAGTGTTCTGCTGTAAAATAAGATACCCATTTCAGAACTGCAATTTTAGAGAGCATTTAAATAAAGGAAATGCTGTTAAGGGTCTGTACAGGCTTTTTCTTTCTACTACAACTGATTTAGAATGTAGAGGTTGGCTGTGGTATTTCAGATTTAATTTCAAATATCTTTTTTTTTTTTTTTTAATTGAATTGTTCCAGATTGTTAATTTTGCTATGCCAGTGCTGTACAATCCCTAGTTCTTCTGCAGGAATTACCTCCTGCTCTCTTCTAAGGTCACAAGAGCATATGAATAGTCATAAATGTCGTATCTCATAAAATAAATGGTAACTGTCTCTTTCTGTTCCTGGTGATGGTTTGGTTCTCATTCACACCAGCTACTGAAAGTATTTAATTGGAATATGTCTCAGAGAAATGTCAGGTTAAATTAAGTTAGTGTTTATCAGACAATCTTAGTGCATAATGGTCTGTTGGGTTAATGTCAAAAATAACAGTTAATTCTATCTGTTGGGCTCTTGGCCATTCAAAAGACCAAATAATAGATCCTTTTCAAATCTCTTTCACCCTTGAAAATGTACTTAATTTAACTTTATTTGGCTAATGAAGCTTCCTCCCAAAATACTCAACTCATTAAAAAGAGGTGAAATTATGTCATTTTTCTGAAGTGCAATTAAGTTCATTTTCATTGTTTTTCCTTGTTTCATACTAATTTCTGACAAAGAACAACCCAAAATTCACTGGGGGGACAAACACAAATGCAGTTTAGATGCTGTTTTTCTTTCTCTCATTTTCTTCTCAAAGTGCTAGTGGAAACATGCTCTGGAAAGATTCCAAAATGCTTCAAGACTAACACTTTGGGCTGTGTGAGATAAGTGAAATATATGATATCTTCAGGGCTGACACTTCCAAAAGCTTCTCTCTAAATAAATTGCATTGAAATTGCCCTCTATAAATCTTCCTTTACACTAGTTGTTCTGGAAAAATCTGTCAGTTTACACAGTGAGATACATGAGAAAGCCTTCTTTGTATACATGATTAACATGTCAATGGATATGAAAGAATAATTATTGCACTTAGGTATTGACAGTCTGTAATTAAGCCACAAACTTGTAAAATACTTTTATTTTTTTATACTATACTTATTGCTGGAAATACCTGGTTTTACTGTCTGACCTGGATTAGTAATTTCATTTTGCAAAATATACAGAGGATTGATGTGTGATTGACAAAAAACTGTGTTATTTTCTTATGCATACAGCCTTTGTGAATGAAGAAGCACCATGGGTTATTGGAATAGTTTTGAGTAACTGTGCTTTTATGCTATCCCTTTAATGGGACAAATAGCCTATATCAATAAAATACCAACTGTCTGTAAGAGAAGCTGGCTTTTGAGACAGCCGTGTTAAGCTAAAATGCCAAGGGATTTATTGGTATAGTTCAGGCAGATGTTTTTGGAATTGCAATCATAAGAAATTCCTGCAAAGTGATAAGCAATTACTAAGTTGGATAGTGACCAGTGAAGGTGACATATGCTTTGTAAAGAGAAATTAATTAGAAATGAATTTGCATCTCATTTTTCAGCAGTAGGCCAACGTTAGTAGCTTATATAACAACATAAACGAAACCTCAATGTTCTTTTAAGTACCGATCTGCTGTTTGAAAATGAAGTTAGCTACACCTGACCAGAATGCAAGAGTCCAAGGCAGGTGAAATCTGCATATCGCTGCAGCAGTGGATGATTCAGAATTTCTCTGTATATGACCAAAACTTCACTCTCTCTTTGTGGATGATCTGATCCTGTAAGGTGAGCATCTGTTGGACAGCGCTCCACGTATCAAAAGAGAGGGTACCAAATGCCTGCCACACAAGGGAGATTTGCATGGGAGAATAACCTCAGATCGAGCATACCTACTAAACTGGTGTGTGGTCCATTAAAGCAGAGCTGCTTTCTTGGTACTGAAATGGAATGGAGTGGATAGATCACCCTGGGGCACGCAGAGGACATAGCAGCATAATCCCCCATATGCCTTCTGAGAAGTGATGGCATAATGTGTAAAATTTATATAACTTTCAGTGAGATACCAGAGAGCAGGCAGAATGAGCAGAGCTAAATGATTGCTGGGTTTTGCTGATCATTGTATTTAAGAGTAATGTAAGAATTTTAGCCTGTATCTTATTTCACAGAGATCACAGTGATCGGTTTTTTAACCTTCCTATGGTTAAATGAATCCTGTGAGATTCATTTGTAAGTTTATTGTGCCATTTTCACTCAAAAATTTCTTTGCGGTTATAGAAACTTAGGGTGTTGGTCGTCTCATTTTCTCTCCTGCTTATTTCTTGTGGTATATTATACTTTCAGTGCAGAAAGAGAGTATTGCAACAAACGTTTTGGCTTGCACATGTGCCTGGTTTGTTGCAGATGCTTCAACATTTCTGCTACTTGATTACTTTAAAGGAACCAACAGCCTGGAGTGGGGAATGGTAAATTCATACATTTGAGTGGGAGACAGTGAAATCAGATGTAGATAGCTCCTCAGATGGAAAGGGTGTTCCAAGCAAGAGGAGGTCTTATTCCAGTTGCAGTATTTTATTTACACTCCCATTGCACTCATTCAGTTAAAGGCTTAGCTTTAACATTTTTTATCAGTAGCCACTAAGCTAAGATTCCAGGGTTGCACAGACATGCTATCATTGAGGAAATTACTTCACTGGAACAGCCAATAGTTGATTTGAATGATTTCTTTAAAACTAACAGGGACTGCTGCACTCTTATTTTCTGTGTGAAAGCAGATCTCTGATATCAGCCCTCAGCTAACAAACTTTAGCACTGTCTTTTTTTCCAAGATTAGACTGATCAAATCGTTTGCTTGGCAATGGGTTTGTGGAGGAGAGCTAAAGCTGTTGGTATTTTCAGCTAAAGAGAAGCACTGCAGCACAGCTCACTGTGTAGATCTGCTGGGTATTGACCGTCATGAAAGGATACAGTCGTGGGATCTGCTTTTGAAAGAAACAAGTTGGGGGAAGGAAAATTTTAGGACAAGAAATTCTTCATTAAACCTCATTTGCAATTGTTCATTAAACCTCAGTTCATCCACTGAGATCCACCAAGAGTTGCTTGCTTTTTTTGCTGTTATATAGGAAATGACACATTTTAGAAGTCATTCTGTGACTATGGGAAATGTAATCACTGGGTAGGTAGCTGAGGATTTCTTAGGAAACATTTCAACACTCCTGACTGTCAGTAGAGGTGTTTTGCTTTAATTGGTTTTGTGAATCCGTATCCTAGCAAACAACAACTGGCTACCATTCCGGATTGTAAATAAAGACCTCATGTTTCAAAGCAAATAGAGAAAGAACCGTGAGAAATTTGTTTAAAAATATATGTAGCTGGTGAATTGGGACATTTCTCTATTACTTTTTCCATTGTTAGCAGAAGTTTCTCCTTTGTTGGGATGTCTTAAAGCACAGAGTTTCTCCTTTGTTGGGATGTCTTAAAGCACAGAAGAGATACCTGATAAAGTGTTTTCTTGGTTACATAACAGAATTTCTACTGATGAGGGAGGAGGAGAGAGCAGTAAGGATCAATCAGGACAGCCTAATGGTTCCAAAATTCACCTTTTGGAGAAGTCTTTGCTCTCTCTTATGCCAGTAACAGTTCTCAGGCAGTTCAGTGATGTGCTTTCAGCTCTCATTGGATCTTTACAAAAAGTTACTTACTATTTTTTCCAGACAGAGAATTGTTACTGCTCAGTGCCAAACAAGGCACCGAATCAGGCAAAGAATTTAGGAAATATTTATTCAAACAAATTTATGGAAGCCAGGTATGGAACTTTGCCTCTTTATGAAAAATATCACGCTGTCAAATTGAGTTAAATCTCCAGTATTTATGTACTATTTGCTAATATTTCCCCAAGAGTATGACAACTTTCTCAGGCATAAGATGCCATTAATTATTAGATTTTCTTTTGTGCATATTGAAACTTGGAGTTATTAATATTCTCATATCTGTCAAGTTTATACTGTGTCACATAGAAAAGATTGAATTCAAGTATATTGCCAAAGGTTATGACATTGTCAGGGGGCTAACTGTTACGTCTCAAAGAATAGGTGCTTAGCCCCCTGGGAAGAGAAAACACAGTCAGTCTGTCTGTCTTGCTGAGTGATGGATGGCAATGCAGCGGTGCTTTGCTTTGGCAGGGGTGTTACAGTGCAGTCATCCACCGGTATGGGATATTGTGGGAAAGAGATAAAGCTGATTGAGAAGAGAAAAAAAAAAAGCAATTCACAATAATAATGCCACTGACGCCATAGGTGAGTTATGCAAATATTTTTTAAAACCCAAACATCTATATAATTACCCATAATATAAACCACAATATGCTACTATATAGACAATGCAGAAGCCACAAGTTAATAATAATTACAAGCAGACCCTCAAAGTCATTATAGTTATCTAAAAGGCTGAGGCAGGGGAAGTTCTTTTGCTTTTACTTAAAAATGCTGGGTTTTCTTACCCAATGTCCTATTAATTTCACTTCCATTTCTCATTTTCCAAATGTTTCCTGTATGAGGATGCTGCTGAGAAGGACCTGCTGCTACTTACATTACCTATAGCTGGAAAAAATATAGTGACCAATATATTGTCTGGGTGGATTAGTTAGTGTGGTAATTTATTTACCAGGAGGATTTAGTTGCTATTACTAAGATCTGTGGCTTTCTGATACAAAACCAGGTCACAACACTTTGATTCACCTGTTGTGAGGAGGGAAAAGTAAAAATTCTGGGACATTTTACTTCAGACAGCACTGAAGGCAGCTCTAAGGTGCGGTCAGTTGGAGTCCACTGCCTTTTGGCCAAGCCTCCTATCAAGGGGAACTGCTGTTCTTCCCAAGGCCCATTTTCCCGCCTTTTCTTACGGCCCCCTCCCTGGTTGGCAGGCAGCGCCTGCCCCCTGATGGGCTCAGCTGTGCCCTGGGCTGGTGGTACCATTGCAGAACCGCCTGGAACCGGCTGTGTCCGGCCCAGGGCAGCCCTGGACACTCCTCACAGAGGCAGCCGCTGCAGCCCCCCTGCCAACGCCTTCCCACCCACAACCATGCACAGTCCAAGATGGAAGTTATTTAACAAGATTAATAATTTTTTGATATTTCAGTAATATTTGGGAGGCATTGGCATGTAGGGCAACCTCGCGGTGCCAGGGGCTGTGCAGCTGAACCTCGCCACAGCAGCTCACCGGCAGCAGGGCTCTGAGCACTTACTGATCCCCTCAGAGCGTTCCTGAGACCTGCACACCTGCTCCTTCATGGTTTCCAGGACCACAGTCGATCCTACCTATGCTTGGAAATCCTGACAGAGGTGACTAAGTAGAATAGTTGATGTTTTTGGTATGTAATGAGACCCAGTGTTTCTTCAGTTTGCTTTATCTGGTAATTCACAGCGTCCTTTTAAGTGTCGCAGGCAAAGCGAGGGCCATGCAGCAGATGAGCTGTGCAGCCGAGAGGAATCGGCAGGCACACAGCTTCCAGCCCTGCCTTTCTAGCCACAGGGTGCCACCATTGCTCCAGCAGATTAAAATTGTTGGAGCAACAGAAAATGTGTCACCTGGAGATTAATAGGAACAACTTTGGTGTCTTTTTGGAGCTAATGTTTATGCATTGATATGTTATAATCACACAATGATAACCGGCTACCTTTGAGCAGCTCTAAGAGATGTGTCATCTATTTAAATTAAGGAAAGAAGTCCCCAGAGAATTTAACATTTCTCAGAAACCAATCTTCATACTTCCTAACATCTATTATGTTGGCCTGGGTTTGCCACTGCACTGTGCCCATGCCAACCATAGGACCCACTGGATTTTTCATGCAAGTAAACCAGGGAATTAGTTGTATATGCTCTGTTAAGTGACTGCAGTGGAGATAGGTATGTCTCTGTGTCTGATAACATTCTCCATAGGCTATAATAACTGCTAGAGTTAGAGAAACTAGACTGGATGTTGTGTGGCAGCTCATCAATGTGATAAGCTGCAAAACCAGAATATGAAATAACACTTGGAAAAAAGAAGAACCTCACTTTAGCCAGTGGTATTCTGAAGCAGTAAGTTGGTTTTGGGTATACTGAGTGAGGGTTGAGTGGGTTTTTTTCTGTCTTAGTAATATTATTTATGAGTGCCCATTGAAGCTAAAGCACTATCATGAGATTAGCCTAAGAAAGAACAAAAATTTATTCCTCTTGTTACACAATATAAGTAAAATTGGGAAAGTACATGAAAATACTGTTGATAGATAAAAAGCTGAATGAGTAAGGGAGAGGAGTAAGTTCTTCTGGATTTCAAGGGCCATTTAAAAATTTTGGACTTAAAATTAATCATATTTCATGTGAAAACAGCATAGGGAGCTGAAGTTAGAAACCAGCACACTGCCAAAGATGTGCCATTTTCACTGGAATGCAGAGTTAGGCATTTTGCATTTATTTTAGCTCTTCAGACCTTTTATTTCCTAGTCTATCTTTACCTATAAATACTTTGCTGTTAAAGATATCCAGGCATTCATTCCATAAACAAGAGTGGAACTTATTTTTCAGGGTAAAATATCTGAGCGCTAGATTAAAAAGTCCAGCTAGACTGGATATTCAGGCAGTGAAGACAGTGACAACAGCCTGACTGAGGTCAGTCAGCTCAGGTTTTATCACAGTTACACTGGAGGGTAATTTTGTAAGAAATATTCTGATTTAAATAGAGGCTTGGTTTGAGCATTTTGCATTGAACATGACTCTGCTTTTGAAATCCTTGATTTTTTATCTATCTTGCAACACCAAGACCAGTAGAAAAAAAAAGAAAGAAAAAACCAAAACCTCCACTGCAAAAATGCAGAAAACCACCCCCCAATTGTCTGTTTAGTCTGCTCTTTCAGGTTTACTTCAAAATTTCTGGTTGTTTCAGAAGGGTCCATGGCAGACTGTTGTAGTCCACTTTGCTGACATCATCTATTTGAAGGCGCACCTGGGGTCATGCCAAGTCTGTATTTATTTGAAATTTTTTAGAATTCATGTCTTTTGGTTGGAAGTTTGGTAAATGTGCCTTATAGCCATGGGAATTTATCCATCTTTCTCAAAACCCTGCATTTTCAGATGTATGATTGTGCAAACCAGATAGTGTGTTAGGCCTGCGGACACTGGGTTTTCCCAGTCTCGAGTTACGCTTGCCTAAGTGTAGATAGGAATTGCAGATCATCTGAGAGTGACTCTGGAGCGATGAGACACTGGCAATTTCATTACTTGCACACCTGCTGCAACCGATCTTGTTAGGGAATTCCAGCTGAGCAATATATCATCTCTGTAATTTCTACTAATCTCCTTAATGCCTGAACCAGATCTTAGACTAGCAGAAAGGACCTGAGTTTGAGCTAAGTCTCCATAGTGGAAATTCAGCCTGAAGGAGTTTTTCATGGCCAAATTACAAACTGCCGGAAAATAAATTTCATATTGAAAATGTGGATTCAGCCTGAAGTGCCGCAGGACTTTGCTTTTCCCTTTAATAACATAGTGACCTACATGTGCAGAGTTTCTTAAAGTATTTCTTGAGGCAAGGTTTTTCTGCTCGGGGTATGATTTTTTTTTTTATTTATTTTATATAACTCACTTGGCTCCAGTAAACTTTTGATTAAATACTTCTGTAAAAGTAGCAGATGCTTAGGAATAAAGTTGATAAAGCCAGGAAGTTCTAGAGTTCTCTGAGGTTTTAGGCACGGGCACACTTTTAATCAAAACAGGTATGTATCCATATAAGCCTCAGTCATCCCTCGTGTATTTTTTCAGAATGGCTTAAAGAGAGTAACGTTGTGTCTTCTGTAGGACAAAAATTAGTGTCCAACTCTATGTAAAATGTGAATTTTTTGTTGAGACTTCCAGTGAGGGTGCAGATTGCTCTGTGATGTGATATAACCTATGGGAACAGGTCAGGCCAGTACAACTGTTTTTACACAAGCTACTGTATGAAACCAAAAGTTAAATTAGTCATCGTCTTCCTCAAGTTGATATGGACCACAGGAAGGTAGAAAAATCTTCATACTCTCATAAGCACTCAGATATGTTTTTTGTAGCACCTCGTTGAAATGAGTGAGAATCTTAAAGGTCTCAACCTGTTGTGTTTAAAATAAATATTTGTATTTCTGTTCCCTTTAAGACAAATAAGAAAGCACCAGATGCGTGCCCTAAATAGATGATGGGAACGTATGATGAGTCTTTGCAGCTAAAGGTTTTGGCCTGCTTAGTTAGCTAGTTCATCCAGAAAATGATAAAACAGGTCAAGATGGAGAAGTCACTTCATTGCTTAAAAATGAAAAGAAAATCTGATTTTAAAATGTCATGTTTAGGATTTATGAGCAGGATTCCCATAATCAGTCATTCAGAATAAATTGTATTATTTCCAATCTATTTGCAGGCAGACAAGCTGAAAATATTTGTGTGTACAATGCCAAGTAAGTTTACGCTATCTCTCATATCTAAATTGCTTTGCCACCCTACACAGATAGAAAGGCACACAGGAACACGTCCACACAGATTGTGAGAGCTGAGTTCCCTCATGAATTAGTTATAAACCACGACAACAGTGCGAAACACCAGCAGGGGAAGGAGCTGGTGGTCTTTTCTGCAATATCAACAGTGGTTGCAGCCCACTGAAGATAGTGGGAAAAATAAAACCTATTATAGAGTTACCCTAATAAATGTTGTTAGTGATAAAACTTAGAGGAAAACCAGCTGCTGGGAATGGGCCCTAATAAATTTGCCTGTGTTGAGTCTCATCCTTCAGTTATTTAGGAATGTGGAAATTTGGACACTGACTTCTGTGAGAGGGCAGGAAGGGAAGGAGCTGGGCAAAACTTAACTGGGTGGATGTATCTGTTCAGATGTGCAAAGATAACTTCTGATGTTTCAGGAAGGGATATTTCTTAGTCTTGCTTTTTGCATTTAAGAGTCTTAATTGTTATTGTAGTATGGGTACAACAACTAAAATGCATGCAATGTAGTAAACACATAAATAACAATATAATAGCCACAAACTGTCAATAATATACTTTATCCTTTATTGGATTGTAGGCTCTCAAGCTGCTAAAGTGTCTATAACTTTATCATCTTCAGGAGCATTCTTATAATTGATTTTAATAACTGTGCCCAGTTCTGGGCTCCCCAGTTCAAAAGATACAGGGAACTACTGGAGAGAGTCCAGTGGAGGGCTGCATGATAGCCCTGGGGCTGTTTAGCCTGGGGAAGACTGAGAAGATGTCTGATCAATGCTGATCAAAATCTAAAGTGTGGGTGTTAAAAGGATGGGGCCAGACTCTTTTTAATGGCGCCCAGCAACAGGACAAGGGGCAACAGGCACAAACTGGAACCCAAGAGGTTCCGTCTGAACTGACGAAAAACTTTTTTGTGAGAGTGTCAGGGCCTGGCCCAGGCTGCCCAGAGAGGCTGTGGAGTCTCCTGCTCGGGAGAGATGCCCAAGTGTCAGGGCCTGGCCCAGGCTGCCCAGAGAGGCTGTGGAGTCTCCTGCTCTGGAGAGATTCCCACCCCGCCTGGACCCTGCGCTGCTGGGCCCCTGCTCTGGATGACCCTGCTGGGTGGAGCAGAGGAGTGGCACCAGAGCATCTCCAGAGGGCCCTTCCAACTTCTACCAATTCTATGATTTTTTTCTTATCCTTTTATTGTTTCTTTTGACTATTTTGACATGGGAATTTTCCTTGAGGATCATCAAAGTTTATGTGCTTTGGGAGGGTAGGAATGACTATCAGCCAAATCAGAGCATGAAATAGAATGACAGCTCCACATGTCTTTGTCAAAAATTTGTTTCAGAACTTTTTTCCAACTTTCATTGTAACTGATAATGCAGAGACTTGAGTGAACATCATCCTACACATATCCTTTGTGTAGTGACACAAATCGCTGGCTTCCGTAAGTGGACACTAAATACAAATTCCAGATTAGGTGAAAGCTAAGCCCAGGAAGGGGAGCGTGAGAATTGGATCTTGAAATAAGTCAGGATATGGAAGATGACAAAGCAAGGAGGAGGACAGGGACTATATTTGGGAACAATAGATTCATGTTTGATTTTTAAATTATAAGAATTCTTCAGTTTAAAGGACTTTGTACCTCTTCACATGTCTGTAATGTTCTGATAGCATGGCCTGTTATTTCATGTTACAGCTATGGTTCTCCTGTCGTGTGTTTGATCACCCTCTTTCCTGAGGCTTTATTTGATCCCTCCTCACTTTCACTGAGTGATAATTTTACCTTCTGGAGTACTTGCAGCTTTTCCTGAGCTCAAGGAGATGAAGAATGTTGTCGTTGTTGGACTGTCTCTTAAGTCTGTGAGGGACTAAACAGCAGAATTGCTAAGATTCTCACGCTTTTACCTCTGCTATCCTGTAGGACATTGCAAACAGTTGGGAGTTGGGAAGACTAGCTTAGAGGATTAAATGATAGGGACAATGTTCATTATTTACTAAAGTAGCTGTCATGCTTTCAGATGGACACATGTAAATCCATCTGAAAGTGGTGAAGGAATTGTCAGGGCTCAGTTAAGCCAGTATTTCAGTAACAGAATACACTAATCTTGCTATAGGTTGAAGAATACTGTAAACAAAAAACAAATAAAACTTGGCTCATAAGGGAAGGGTAGGAGGTGGAATCTTGGGGTATCATGCCAGACCTCAAAGTTCTATCACTGCTGCTTTTTCATGGGGAGAGAAGTGGGAAGACAAATCTGATGAAATGGATGAACTGATGCCTCAGCAGTTGAGAATACAACTATTCTAAGCTACAGCTATGAGCAGATCCAGTGCCTGAAGTGAAAAAATTCCAGAGTAAAACACACTACATTTTACTTCCTGAAATGGGACCCTGCAAAGGAGAAAGGGAAGTTACATGGCTGTAGGAAATCTGCTTATTTCTTTCGGTATCATTCAGTGCTGCTTTGTATCACTCTGCACACACTGTTTATCCATCTGCAGTTTGTGAGAGTGGACTGTAGGTCAGATGAATGCTTTGGCACACGCAGTTGCTCCCTTTCTTCCCACTGCTGCCCTGCAAGCAATAAACCCAGCTTGCTCTCCTTGCGATAAACGTGTGACCCCTCATTTCAGTAAGTCAGGCACTGCTATACCCATCTCATGGACAAAAGTTGCCATATTCTTCCCCTCAAAGACATGCTACTGATTAGGTGAACTGAGATGTTAGTTTATATACAGCTGTGGGCTGGATACCTGCACAGGTTGCTTTAGAGGAAGCTGGCTGACCAGCCCCTCGTACAGCCGCCCGCTCATGGCTGCTTTGCACTTCTATGATGATGCTGACTTTTAAAGTTCAAACTCTTTTAGCCAGGTACTCAAACTTTCACATTCATTTTGTGCTATTATCCCTTTAAAATTTATCGACACGTGTTTGTACAGATTGTGTTGGATTTGATCTGTAAAAAACCTGCACATTTCCGGAGGGAAGTAGAGCTGCTATAACCTTCCAGAGTGTACTATAAAATTTGGGCTGTGTTTGAAGTGAACAACCTATAACCGCAGTCTTGGTGCTTGTCCTCTTTGTGAAGAGCAACAGGCAACAATGCCTGCATGAATGATGCTGTCTAAGGTAAATAGTACGTGAAGCTCTGGGGCATCCTGTTTGTTGCCAAGATACAGCTGCTAGAAAACACAGCTGCCAAGTCAGATGCAGTTTATTTAGGAGTCTGGAAGTATGGGCCCATGACAGCAGCATGATGTAGAAGCTCAGTTTGGGTTCATTTGTACTAAGGGGTAAAAGGGAAAATAGCATCACCTTGATAGAGCCTTCAGCTGTCTGTAGGAGAGAGGCAGCAATCAAGAATGGGATGGGGAGGGGGAAGGAATTGCTGGATTTCAAAAGCCTTTTAACCTCTGACTTCCAAGAAGAATGTGTGTCAAACCTAATGAAACCAGGAGACAGATCTGGAAGAGCCTAATGGTGTCACTTTTATAAGACAGCGGACAAAGAAACTGTCTTTGCTGAATGGAAGCTGACAGTAATTTCTCTTTTCACAAAAATGGCAACTTGCTGCCGAAGAAAATAAAAATGGTGATGTATAGTTATATATACATCAAAACCCCCTGACTCCTACAGCAAAACACTAGAAAATAGTAATGCTGGTGGCTTTCCATCATTTATTAAGTCTATCCACAGTCATTGTGCTTCTTTTTACATTTTTTTCCAATCTCAGTGATCCCTTTAACAGCAGTACTTCCCTGTCAGGAGCCAGCAGACCTTCTTCTCAATGCAAGGAAGTTAATGTTACAGAATATATTGCTATAGATTTTCTAAAAACAGAGGCATGAGTAGGTGATTCCACTTGTAAATGATTGACGTTTTCCCTGTCCTTCATTGATAGAGCTTGATTTCCTCCTCTTTGCTAACAATTTTGAAACCTCAAGTCTTAACATAATTGGTTTTGCAGCTCAGTTGGTGTTATATAGGCATAGTTTATTTCTTCCCAGGCTGCCAAAACTTACCTGATATCAATGGAACAAAAAATTGCCTATGATTAAGTCTGTTAATGCCAATATCTGTGTTGCAGTGTGAGACTGCACAATCATACAGTTAGTCTGTTTGGTATCCTCCTAATTACCTACCATAGAAACAACATATTAGATTCCTAACGTGCTTTGCCAAAGTACTGGCTATAAGGGCTTAATGCCTAATAAGTGACATTTAATGTGGAGTTGGAGGAGGTAGATTAAAATCTAATGTCACCAGTATGGAAAACATTGAGTCAGCAGATTCTTGCATAGTTTAGTTGCACAGTGGGTGGGTAATATGTTTAGAAAAAGTGCTTTCAGTGGGAATCTCTTGAAACATTTTCAGTCAAAAAGATCACCAGAAAATGCTGGTTTGTAAAACCTGAAACATTTCAGTGAAAATATTTTTCAGTAACATACTGTCCATGAATCCAAGGCAAGGTCTTGAGGGAACTCTGCATTCGTAGCTTACTGATTTGCCTTGAAATTCCCCTCAGGCATTGGAAACATCCGTTCTTTGGCTATGATCAAGCTCCGAATAGCTTTGTCTTTACCAGAGCTCTATTTTTATTAAAAAAACTGCACAATATCAAAGAATAGTAAGAAAATTCCCTGTGGATTTAAGGGCCTTGAGAATCACGTGCTATTACCTTCTCTGCTCTAGGGACATGAGAGAATAGAATCCCATGTAGAAATCAAGGGCAAGTGGTGTGTGACTAATTTTAATTCTGGCTCCTGATTTCTAGTGAGTGTTTTGAGGCTTTTTCTACTTAAATGGAGACAAAGTGAACACTTCAAGTGTTTTGGAAATGATTCAGCCATTTTTAGCCAAATTTATTTGAAAAAGTGGGGAAGTATCTGGATATTAAAAGCACCTAAACTGAGATTTAGGTTCTTAGAAGGTAAATCTGCATTCTCTGGGTATTATTTCACTTAACAGAAATAAGAATGTATCGCAGCACAAATGGTGTTTGGTAATTAAAGGATGTGCTGAACCAGTCCAGGCTTCAAGGGAGGGCTTTACACAGAACTGGAATATTTTCTCTAGCTATTGTTATTAGAATAATGCAACTGGCCTGAAGTCTGAGGTGTTGGTATTCTCTCTACTTTCTGCTGCTGAGTCATCTGTAGAGATCACCAGGTTCTTAGGTTTCTCCTCCTGAAAGTGTGTGAAACAAGTGGAGATGCTGCTTTATTAAGATTTGTAAGGCATTAATATTAATTTAGATACTGTGGCTGTCTCAGCTCCTTGATTACAGTTTCTGAGTTGTACTAGAGGAAGCTTAACCTCAAGCAAGACGAGGCAAGTGTTATTGATACAGGAATGCTATCAAATTATGAGGATTGAGCTGAGCTATCTACATTCTCACAAACAGAAATTGGAAGGAGACCACAAAGCAATAAAGTGTGGCACTCACACAAGTCTTCTGGTAGTAACCTTGATTAGTTTTTTCCCTTATAAGAGTAAGATGCAGTATTAGTGGGGTCCATCAGATGCTGCTGCTGTTGTTTTTCAGATATCCTTTCCTGAATGCATATTTTAGACCTTGTGGTAAATATTTAATTGCTCTTACAATACCTGGTTTTGCTATAAAGTATGCTCTGGTTTAGAATCATAGAGTAATCTGTTTTGGAAGACTTACAAGGTATTGCAGTCCACCCAGCTGCTCAAACAGATCTAATGAGATCAAGTAGTGCAGGTACTTGTGTTGAAACCTTCAAGGATGAAGATCCTGTAGCCTCCTCCAGAATCTGAGTAACTAAATAAACATTTCCTTAGATCTAACTGGAATTTTCCTGTTGGAATTTCCAGCTCATGTCCGTAGACTCTTGTCCTGTTTCTGTGACCTTGAGAAAAGTCTGGCTCTCTTTCCACTATACAACACCAGATAAACAACCCCCCTCAGCCAGGCCCTTGGAAGCACAAGCTCTCTGTGTTGCTAACACAATTAACAGTTGCTCCTTGGTTAGTCAAAAGATAAATGTCAGTGTTGCTTTCATCTAGGTTTTACTTCCTGGCTTTTTATCCTGGCTTCAGCTGCTTTTCTTGATCATCAGTGTCTTTTTTGACTCCTGTTACTGAACTGTAGACCTGGTTCCAGGTCTTCCTGATTGCTGCTCGGGCCCCTTGCATGTGAGGCAAACGAACACATTATGAAACAAACCAAAAAAAATCAAACAACAAACTCCCCAAACAAATGCAAAATGAAATGTAATACAGTAAACAGAAGGCAAACCACTAAGTACCTCCATCAATGTCTGAAGAGTCAAAACACTGTAATTGATCTTAATCCATAGATGTAATTGAGTGTTTGATTAATTTTGCTTCTGTGGCAAGGAATTTTCCTACTAAATACATGCTACTCCCACCATAAGTGTGTTTGTCTTAAAAGCACTCATGATTTAGGAAAAGCTTTGGGGGGGATTTTAAATAGTCATTACATAATTCTGGGAATTATGTATTACATAGAAAGAAAACACAGTATTTGTGTATTGCCAGCTTCTGTTACATCCTTCATTCAACTTATTACCACCTGCAGAAGGGAACGAGCCGAGGCACATAAGGTGTGAGTTTGGTTTTATTGGACCTGACTCCTAGCCCCACTTGGAAACTGACACCTTGTGATACCTTGGCGTGCTGTTTGCTCTCTGCTGTTGTTACTGTTGCACTCATACTAGTGTAGGGAAAGGTGCTACTGAAGAAAAACCAAAATGTTTTGGAGTTTGAAAAAAAATCTCATAGTCTCTGAAGGCTTGGTGAAGATAACTTCCTCCTACCCTGAACTAAGTTGTCTCAACACAGTTCTTAATTCTGCGTCTTAAAAGAGAGACCCCAGTATTCACTTCTAGTTGCCCAATGTTGAACATTTTGTGTATTCAATACCACAGGAAGGTCTCTTGTCAGTGGTTCCCCTCATTATTAGGAAACTATCTTGTAACAAAAATAATGGCAACTTAGGAATTGGAAAGAATGAAGCTGACCGTAGCAATAGCATTATTCTTTTGGCCTACACAGATCCTGTTCCAGTAATAAGCTCCAGTCTTCCTTCTCAAAGGACCTCATCCTACTATGTCTTCAGAGATCCATTTTAGCACCCCACTCGTATTCGTACTGCAATTTGCTTGTCCTTCTTCATTTGCTATTTAAAAGAATGCCAGAGAAGCAAGTAGTTTTTGTTGACAGCTGGAAAATAGCCCATGCTTTTTTACTCAAAAAACTACCCTTCCACCCATTCATGCTGTGCTTTAGGGATAAAACCTCAGGCTCCAAACCAGGCAGGAAGCAGCATACCAACTTCATTTGCTGGTACGTTACTCTCTGGACCTGCACATCTGAACTCTGTCAAAGGAGGGTATTACAAAGATGGACCTTTAACTGATTCAGTTCAACCTCCTTTGTGTTTCTGTATTTTTATGACCCAAGCAGTGTTCAAGAAATAGTAATGTGTTTCTAGTGATGAATTATCGATTAATTGAAGGCAAATGTCAGAAGTGTATTCACCATTCAAACACTTTTAACTGCTGAAAGTGCTAGAGTTTTGAAGTTAATAATGTGATATTATTTAGGTATTTCAAATGCTTTTTCATTGCCTCATCTGGTGCCTACAGTGGCCCAAACTACTTGTAACTCATCAGTGCTGTCTGGAAAAAAAGATTTTATCTAAATTCTGCCAGAACTTTGTAATTAGGTGCAGTTAAAATGTTTGACAGTGATAGCTAAATTAAAAATGTTCTTTTGTAAGCAACAGAACTAATGAAGCTTAGTTTATTGAAGATTTATCTTATGTTCTTATGGAAGCAACTTTATTCTTTCATGAATACCTCAATTAAATTCCTCTGTTGTCCACCCCGCTGCCTTCACACTCCACCACGTTCTCCAGGACATGCCCTGAATCCTGTATGATGCTCTCTGCTCCTTCTCATGTCTTGTGTTTTTATCTGGACAGGAGGCAGCTGTACTTGGCTGGGGTTGTGCATGTGCTGACAGGCCAGCAAGCAAAACAAACTGAACAGTTGACCTTGAACTGCACATTTCTTCCCTTTATCCATCTGGAGATTACCACAAAACTCAAAAAAATGAAACCACATCCCAACCACCTCAAAAAAAGATAAATCCCCGAGCAACAACCCCAAACCCATCCAATCTCTTTCTGCCTTTGAGATCTGTTTCAAAGTTTGTGATTTGGCCAGTAAACGAAGAGCATGTGAGAGTGTGACAGATGAACAGGTGATGTGGTTGTGCAAATCTGCTTTCATTAAGGAAACGGGGCTGAAAAGTTCTGGCAGAGACTTGCTGGTGGCTGATGTGCTACCTGGGCCCGCTGACAGTCTGCTGTGTGTTAGCAGCTATGCAGCTCTCAGTCCTCTGGCTCTGAGGCAGCCCAACAGGAATCCTTTTATGGAGAGCAAGGGAAAATATCACATTTATTTTAAATGGAAGGATAGATTTTTTTCAAAATTCTCTTTGAAACCTGCCTGACCTTCTATATGTTTCCTGGAATTTTGTGTTCTGTAATTATTTGTATATTGACCATAGAAAAGAAAGAGATGGGGTACAAATATAAGACTGCCACTGCTTATAATTTTGAGAAAAATGTCATTAAAAAAGGATGACTGTCTTGGGTTCAAGGTTCACCAAGGTATTCTGAACAGTTTGTCTGAAAGCTTAGAAGAAAAATAAAAAATAATCATTTGAGGAAACCAAGAACTTAGAGTAGAAATTTTTTTTCAAGGAAAGTCGTAGTCTGAAAGTGGTGTCTATTTAAGATGAAGTTATATATGTGACTGATTTTTTTTGTTTGTATTGAAAATCATAAATTCCTTTTGCAGAGCCCTTTTGGGTTTGCCTCACTTTTCTGGCTTACGTGGATCCAGCCTCATCAATCTCAAACACTCTTTTTCATAAACTCAGTCTGACTACAGGGTCAGGTACCACCTTTGCAGCCCACCCCTTCTAGGTCTTCTCACTGCTGATGGACCTACTTAAGCTTTGGTGGTGTGATTAAGAAAAATTGCAATAGAATGCACCATCTTTACTCTTCCTAAAGCCCAAATTACCATCCAGTTTCATGTTTATCTCTTGGAAAGTTTGCAGCATCTAAAAGAAGATGAGAACAATCAGTCACACTTATCCTGCTGTTTGTAATTGAAGAGAAGGTTGTGATTTTTATATTTTATCATTATTCTACACATAGGCAATGCTATCCAACCAGAAAGTACTTCATGTAGGTCATCCTTACTCACCTTATCTCACCCTGCAGTAGTTATCTTAAAAAAAATAATAATTCTAGCTGTGATGTTTATGAATCACATCTTACATATTTTGTGATATGTATAGAGCCACTCTGCAATTGCTTCTGTGGAAAATATATCTCAGCATCTTAATTTAAGGTAGGCTGTAAAGAGAGAGCAAAAAATCTTCTACACAGCCAAAAAGGTTTTTATCTCCCCATAGCTTTATTTTTATTAGTTTTTTTTATCTCTTCTTATGTTTCCATACATCAGCAGCAGTACTGAATAATAATGTATTATTATTAAATAACGTAGACTCAGCCAGCACTCCTTGTGAGGAATGTAGGCACAGAACATCATCTCTGTGTGTGTGCACACGCACACGCACGCACAGCAGGCCAAGGTGCTTCTTCCCTTATTGTTTACTGCTGTGCTCTTCCTCCTGGCTATAAAACTTAAGATTCTTGGTAGCTGCCTGTTAGTCAGCTCTGCTGGTTGGTAATTAAAAAAGCCAAACAAACCCAAAACAAACGGAGGAGATTAAAATTGTATGATAGTGGATTTTCTGTGTTAACTTACATTTATCTATGAAATAGCTCTGGTCTATCTTTTCTGTCATGGTAATAGAAGAAGCAGAGGTCATTTAAAAGCGTTCCATTTACACAGCTGAAATCATTCTATTAACTGCCTAAACAAAACAATCTTCTCGTTTATTTTCTACAAATACATCTGTATTCCTGTATCTGTATCTTGTCTGCCATTAAAAAGCCTTGTGGATCGTACCTGTGAATCACCAATGGATGATTCCTCACCAGTGGATTAGCTTTTCTTCTGAGAAAACTGTAATTTCAGCACGAGGGAAAGCAAGGTTTCAAGTCTTAGTGCTAATACTGGCAGCTTCTATCTTTTTGGACAAGGAATTCCCTCTGCTTTTGCAAGACACACAATAATTGCTTCACTGACGAGATCATTTTAGCAGATAATGGTAATGGTCGCAGTTAACCCTTGCAAATAAGAGCAGAAGTTTAGCCTGGTGTTTGCAAAGCACTTAAGCACGTGCAGTGAGCTCCTTGTGGGCTACTTTGATTATCTCAGTGTTACAGAGGCTACATGTGGCCACTACAATTGCCTCTGCTAGGGAGATTTGGATAATGCCTTCCATTAAGCTAGAGCTGTGGGAAATATTTGAAAAATAGTTCAACAAGTGGTGGGTGTCATTTTTATTTCCATATTGAGCTTCTGATTGTATTGATTATGGTCCAATTCAATAACACAGTTCCTCAGGGCATGATTGCATTTCATTGTATCCTAGCCCCCTGACAGAGTTTTTTGGTGCACGCAGCAATATCACTGCTAAGAATACATAGTATTCTTGGATTGTGGAGTGTAAAAATAATTGCAAAATAATAGTGCCGTGTAAAGAGTGTGTGAATTCAGCACCAGGCTGCAACGAAATTCCAGTATACTTTGTGAGGAGACATCCCCAAACACTAAGTCCACCTCCCAAAGTATAAAGAAATAGTGATTATAGAAAAAGTTGGTGCCAAGCACTCTTTAGAAAGCAGCCCCGAGTTTCTGTCTGACTTAGAAAACACATTTCACGAGCTACAGTTATGAAATATAAAAGGAAATCCATAATAATGTGAACTCACAATGTCATAATCAAAAATGGATTGAACTAGATGCTTATGCATTTTTCAGGGATATTCTCTGAAGTTAGTGTGTAATTCTTAGTCTTAATTGCAGCTGCAGACTGGACCCAGCATTTTCAAACTCAGATGGTAGTGATAATGCAGATAAAATATAAGAAATTCCAGAACTGGATTGCACATCTAGTGAAGGATCATCCATTAAGTATGAGGGTACTTAAGGAAGGGCAAGGAGAAAGCGGCAGAGGGCTGTAGCCATTTGAAACGCAGGCCATAGATTCAAAAGAGTTTGTTATTTATTCATCTGCCCTCCCCTTTGGCTAGAAATTCAGGAGTTTAAAATTCAGTATGCTCGCTTTTGGTGATGCTTGTCTTTGATGCTTAAATTAGGGATGGGTGGTTTACGTGAATCTGGCTTTAATTTGGATCAGGATTCATGCTTTTGAAGAGAATATCCCAATTATCTCTGGTGCTTTTGTTTCAGAGCAGGCCAGCTGCTGTGCTCTCAGATAAAACTAAATTAAAAGATGTGCTCCGAGACCTCACCTGATGTGCCCCAACTTTTAATGAACATTCAGGGTATAAATCAAGTTATAAATATTCTAAAGTAAAATCCCTAAACCACATGTAGTTTGGATGCTGCATTCTCAGCACCAACAGCTTTGCCTTCCCAGGCCTTCTACAGCAATCTGCACTAATGCACACTGAATGAATGTTAAGTTTGTGAACGTGCCAGTGTGTGAGGGTGTGACACGAGGGAAATGGACCATTTTTCTCTCTAGAGTATTTCCTTGCAGAGATTCTCTTTCTATTTTTTAAGACATGAAAATTATATGCATCCCCAAAAATTAAAAGATTGCATTTTTACAAAGTATTTGAGAAATGCAAACAACTTTATTTCTTGTCTTTGGATCAGTTACTATTTATTTATGTTTATTTATATTGCATATTAACATAATCATTCTATATTTATCAAAATGTTATATATTTTTATTCATATTGAGTTATAATATGCAGCATGGCTCCTGTGTATTTTATGATTATGGAAGCTTTTATATTTTTGTGGAGTTGCACTCAATTATCTCTTTATTCCAGGAATAAATGCAAAGGGTCAAGGTGTTTGAGAACTTAATTTTATTTCCTGCCCCATTTAAGCTGCCTAAAAATATCACCTCTTTTAAAAATTCTTGGAGCCTCTAATGTCAACTTTTTTTCACCTTAGTTACAGACGAGAGCTTTGGGGTCAGGTCTTAATAAGGCTGGAACTGAACTACAGGAAGTTCTGAGTTCACACTTGCTAAAGTGAAAAAAGTTTGAGATCATTTTTAAGCATGTCCACACTTGACCAAACTTGCCGTATCTTAGTAATAAGAATTAAGAAATTGTTCAAGTTACAGTTTTGTTAGAAGAATTTCTAATGAGATTTGGCAAGACAGATTTATCACCATAATCATAGAAATATTTCTACTGAATGATGTATCATAAGCAAAAAGAAAAGCTACTTTTTTCCCTGCATCTCAAAGAAAAGGCTTGAAGTCAGAACTGACTGGGGTTTTTCAGCAAGAATTCTCATAAGGTGTGAGATGCCAGCCCATCTAAAGGGAACAGGATGTTTCTGGGATACACAAGTTCATGTGTGGTATATATATGAATATTCTTTGCCTTGGGGTGTTTTGTGAAGGGATTTGGTGACACAGTGGAAATACTCTTTTCTAGATTAACATTGAATATGGGAGATGTCAAACGTGGCTGTTTTGGTTTTAATGTCATTTTGTTGAGGTGAGTGCATTCAGATCTTTTCTGAAAGGCTCTGAAAACCCTTGTTCACATGGTGGGATTGTTTGCCCAATATTCTGAGCATCCTGGGCATCCCCTGGTCTAATCATTTAGACCCCAAAGTTAGCACTGTCTCCCCCAGTCCTTCCCACAAGCTTAGCAAAGCTGAGTACAGCAATAAGAGGGAGGAATGGAGAGCTCCTTTTAGGAGCAAACACTCACATGAACAAATACCAGTGTTGTCACAAAGTGACTCTGTGATAGCATTTCAGTAATAAAACTTGTGCTGATGTGCTGATTCTTAAACGTTGCACTATAAAATCACCAATATTATCACAGGTGCTTCCAAAAATAGGAATGATGTCTTCCTTAGAACTGTTTGCAGTTGTAATAAAATGCTGTTGTTCTGAATGTTTATCTTCCAAAGGGAGGCAGCATTCTCTTATTATGTTTCCTTTAAGGATTTCTTTTGCAGTGTTCCTTTGTGGACTGCATTTTATAGTGTGCACAGGCAACATAAAAGGTTTTCCCTCCTTGGTAAGCAATGATGTTTTCAAAGTCAAAATAAAATATGCTACTCAAACATGTCCCAGATTTCTCAGGAGTGAGAGTAGAATTAAGTTATGAAAAAGTCAATTAAAAAGTAATTTTTTACCAAAAAGGAAGCAATTCTTGCTTTGCTACTTCCTCACAGATCTCTTTCAGATTAAACATTTTTGGCAAAATGCCAATCACAGTTTCTCAAACCTGTTGAGTCATTACTAAGTGACATCAAATGGAGCACGAAATGAACCACAGCCCATTGCTCTAATTAGGCCTTTTTATTAGAGCTGCAGTCTTGAACTTTGCTGGCCTGTTTAACAGAACTGTGCAGGTAAAGGGCTACAGAAGAACCTTGTGTGATGTGAGAGGTTCTTGTGCTGCCCGTTGCTGGCACGTCCTAGTTGGCAGCCGCTGCACAGTGCATTGGGATATCTTCCCATGATGGTATTCCATGTTATTCCATGTTACGGACCTGAAGAAGCCAGCACTTGCAGGGTTTGCTCTCTAGAGATTTGTGTTGCACACATAATGCTCATTTCCTAGTGCCCATGAAGCAAATCTGTGAGCAGATTTAAGCAAGATGCTGCAAAAATAGGTCTGAAACACTCCAAGACCTAGCTCACCAATACTGACTCGCAGACAGATAGGTAGTGCCTGTTACCTTTTATGCATCCCATCAAGAGACAATATTTAACAGAACAAGAATGTGAAGATGGAAAGCAGTCACACTCCAATAAACAGATTATGCAGCTTTTTACCACTACCAAGAAAATAATAGCCTGGTCATCATTTCTAGGGATATATTATAGACATCAATAAATTCTCTCATTCATCAGTAAGAAAATCTCCTCTCCATACATTAATAATTATTTTATCTTACCCTATCTCCAGACTAATTTTATGAATGACAGCAGAGAAATATCAATATTGATACTGCAAACCAGCCATAAATGAATCACCAACAGTAGTTGTTTGTGAACTAAAATTTCCTTACAGAGGCCATAACAAAACCAATCAACTTCTGATTTTTATTTCTTTTTCTCCTCAGCATCAAAGCTGGTCTGGCAACAAAAAATTAGATGTGTAGGGAAATAAAAGTACCTGATAGAGCTTTTAGCAACCTGGGTCCTCACTGATAAGTTAGGTCTATCCATTAGGTCTTATCTATTCCACTCATGACTGAAAACAAGCACAAGGCAGGGTAGCTGCAACACTCATGTGAACTATAAAAATAAACAATGCACCCTGGTAACAGGGATATTCTAGAGGCACTTGAAAACTCTAGTAATGACTGGAAAAGTTAAGTGGTCACATCCCTTAAGGATTGCAGCAAACGGTCTCAGGGAGCACAAAGTATAATGCAGGACCCTGACATGTATGATACAGTGGTACAATAACTAGAAATACCCACCTCCAGAGCTTTCTCTCTTTCAGGACATCACAGATCAGCAGGGCTGTATTCAGGCACTGCCTGGCTGGGATATGTCTGTACTATGTGACCCAGAGAATCTGGGACAGCAGTACCTTTAGCCTGTGCATGGTAAACCTTTGTAGGAATGCACAGTTTTGCAGCAATTGCAATCTTTTCAATTGCCAACACCAGTATTTAGGCTATCTGCTGAACTACTAAAGCCCAGAGCAGTTGCCCACAGCCAAGATGACCTGCTGTTGTCCAAGGGCACACTTCTTTCTGAAATACTGACATCTTTTTACACTTGTCCAAAGGAGCTGTCATGTACCTGTTCTCCATGTGTGTATAACCCCGGCTGCATTTGACAGGATGCAGTCCCTAAAATTAACAGGATAAAATAAAAATAGCTTAAACAGTCATCACAACCATAAATGCTTCCAGCTTCCAGGCACTGCTCATATCCCAAAAACACAGTCTGGTAAAAAGGAAACTACTATAAAGTTTTCACACCAGAAAAATCTCTGGAGGACAGAACCTTAAACTCCGAGGAAGAAAGCAAAGCGGGCAGTTTAACCATCCTCTCTTGGTCCTTCTTTCTTCATAGCTTTTGCCCAGTTGCCTCCTATTGCAAATACTGAAGTCCTTCCCTTCTAGTTTTTAATGCTTTTGTCACTACAAGAAGAATTGTGAACCCAGCACTGAGACAAGGAAATAAATCCTCGAAAGGGTTGGAAGTCAAGCTGCAGCTGTTTTTTTGCTCTTTCTTAATGTGAGTCTGCAGCAGCTTGCTCTAATATTAGACAAATATTTCTCACTGCTATGCCCAGGCTTCAATTGCTGAGACCCGAGCACTGCAGCATTCAGCTTCTTGTTGACTGCTTTTCATGCTATTTTCTTGTAAGGTATTCCATACTATTATTTTTAGCTGCTAGTACTTTATGGATAGTTGTGCAAAATACCAATCTAACTCAACTCCAAACCTGAACAAAAGCTGTTAGTCAGTGAAGCCAAATGTGCTGAAGAATAAAAGGGAAATGATCAGTCATTTGGATGTGCAGAAGAGGACAAGTAGTGAATTAAATTACTGTGCTTCTTGGCTCACATCAGCTTGCTGTGGTTGAGCAAATTCTTTGACCATTTGCATAAAAGCTCCAAACTTAAGAAGGTGTACAAAGGATGAGTAATCTGCCACACATCTATAAAAGAGACAGTATTCAATGCCTCTCAACGGGGCTCTGATAAACGACTTCAGAATTGCTTCCACTGTAACGTAAATTAGATTATCTACCTGTTATCTGAATGATGCTGTGGGGGTACAATCTGCCAGGGACACTAAAAATATGTGCTGCTTGCCTATCATTTAAGGAAGACCCTTCATTGTGGCCTGGAAATCTGCACTAGTACAAAGCTTTCACTGAGGAAGCTTCAAAAGCTAAAGAATGTTATCATAACTGCTGTGCACAAGGGAAAGAACTCAGCAGGGCTTTTCACCTTAGTGCTCCTGAACTGATTAGCCATTCAGCTGCTATCCTGCTCCCAGCTTCTGCCCGTGATCATTTGTCTGCTTCTCACTCCGAGTATTTACTATGTATTCTTCATTCCCAATGCCATCCATTCAACAGTGCTGACAAGAAAAATGCTCCACCAAGGTGGACATCAGTGTCTTAGGATAAATCCTTTCAATTAACCCATGGCATGTGGTTTGTGTTTATTAAAGGGGTAGGTAATTTACTACTGAAGAAAGGTTTTTGTACTATCATTCACAGTAAGAAATGAATGGGCATGATGTCCTGCCTTCAAACCAGTATCATACAAATAAAAAAGGGAACATCTGTACTAAAAAAGTAGGCTGAGCTACTGGGTAAGGCTTTTTTTCTTTCCTTATGCACTGTTTTGTTGGTGATGTTGAACCATCACAGAACCAAAGAAAGGAGAGTTTACTCCATGCTTAGCATGATTTTCCTCAAATACAGTATCTCGTAAACACTGGACCTGTTTTCCTGGAATATGTTTATCTCTGAGGGTGAAAACACTCGGAATTACAGTGCTTACCAAGAAGGATCATCCCTGAGGCTACAACAGAGCTTAGGAAATGTGGGTGGAGACCAGCTGCTTATAGACAAGAATCTTGTGGAGATAGTGTGGCAATGACAATAAAATGGGGAAAGAAGAATAGCAGATCAGTGATAGGTTGGATGTGAAGGGTGGCAACAAACAAGGACCAGTCCCAGGAAGAATTAGGATATCAGGGTCCTGAGGAGCACTGTCATGGATTCATTCCTTGGTCTTTCTAATCCTCTGGATCTGCCTGTGTGTTTGAATTAGTTCTGTTTGTAACGCCAGTTTAGAAACAATCATGTGGGATTTTCTACTATGGAATACATCTTTAAAGTCTTAATACCTACTCCCATGAACACATTCTTACACAGAAACTGGAATGTTTGCACCAGATGTAGTATCTATCTTATAGAATCAGTGGCAAAATATGAACATGGTGACTGGCAGGCAATTTAATTAATTGAATTTGAATCAGAGGAAAAAGTAAAAAACATGTTGTAAATTCAGAATATATTCTTTATAATTCCCTGTATTCCTATCCTCTCTGTGTACATGTGTGGTGTTCTTAATCAACTACAACAAAGAATTCTCAAAGTATTCTCTCTTTCTGAAAAGACTCTTTTGGGTTTCTTATTACCATTTTATGTTTTTCTTACCATGAAGAGGAGTTCTCAGTTTTGCTCAAACTGGCCACGGTGACATTTCACTTTCTGAGGGCTGCCTTGTACATTAGAGGCATAGCTAAAAGCTGCACGTTGAGAGCAGTTGTCTGAACTGTATTCTGATCAGTTCAGCATCTTGGCAGGGTTTTCTGGCAGGAAGTCTTTAATATTTTTTGTGGATTAATAATTCAGACAAGTATAGTGGGCTTGCTTTAAGAATGTGCTGCATTTGATCTTTGAATTTCCAGAGCTGCAATCACCATGATATTATTCAGGTACTGCACAATCTGTGCAGCCTGTTCAGAATGTTCAGAGAAGAAAAGCCATGAGATTTGGATCTATTAATATAAGGATGAAAAGATTTAATTTAAAGTAAACAAAACTCTTTCTCTAGAAGACCCATATAGTGCCCACGACCTTAAGTTATGAGATGTTTATATATATTTTAAAAATATATTTTCAGTTCCACGGTCCTTAAAGTCCACAAAAATCTGTTTAATTTACAGAACTACAATGGTTTAAATGCAAGAAAAGTATCCCAATAAATATTTATTTTAGCTATTTAATAACAAATTCCACCAAACACGGTGAGAGCTGTGGTAGGCTGGAAGGCCCTGCACTGCTATATTATCCTTGTGCTCTTATAAGTTTACTCAAAATGCAGACTTAGTGGAAGGAATTAATTGCTGACATCTTTGTTCATATCATTTGTCCTGCACAACATGGAAAATAAATGTGCTTTTCTATTTTCTATATGGATCATATGGACATTAAAGAAAGAAAGGTAACACATGAGGGGTTTTTTGTTATCAAAATAACATGCATTTGCAGGGAGGAGTTTGAGAGTGAACCTTCTTGCCAGTAAGTGACATTTTTTAGACAGTCACTATATAGGATCCACATTTTGTGATCTGCTTCACTTTTAGCCTGGGAAAACCAGCATAGGTGAGAAAGAGAGACACTGATTTGTTTTGTTTAGCAAATTTATCTCTATCTGATACTGCCTCTGCCATGAATCCTGACAGTGATGCATGGCCATTTTAATTCACTTCTACTCTTCTCGGACAGCAGTCCAATGTCTCTGTGACTGAATGAACAAAGAGATCTGATCTTCCTAAAGGTTTCTTTAAAACATGCTATTTATAGGTTCTCTGCTTGTTAGCTGCAAAGCTTTTTGAATGCACAGATGGAAGACCTCTCTATCCTAATGCGTTCAGATAAACAAGGAATGCTTTAAGGAAGAGAAAAAAGAAATGCATGGGAGAGAAGGCTAAGGGAGGGAGAATCCTGAAAAAAAAAAATCCTAGAAGTAGAAAACTTGATCAGTGTAGGAATTTCTTCCTGTTCTGTGACCTCTGAACCTCATAGGTATTTTCTTCTTATTGGGAAAGAATCTTATGGTGAGTTGTCCAGCACAGCAGGATACCACTCCAGCAGCCACCTGTCTGTGATCTCTCTCCTCTGAGCATGCAGGCATTCCACTTTCTTTTAATTTTTTTATTTCACACATCATTTAGTGCTTACTGCATAATGCTACAAAATTAGTTTGCTCCTGATGGCAGTGATAAACTACCCCGACTTCTCAACAGAATCTGATTCAAAATTGTTATCTCTTCCACTTAAGAAAACCAAACAAAACAAAAGAAGTGTTGTGGGGTTTTTGTTTGTTGTGTTTGTTTTTTCTTTTTTTTTTTGCATACACCATTTTTGAGAAATTAGACAAATCCAGTAAAACTTGTATAGGACTGTCATGTACTTCAGTAGCTCTTTGAACCCAGCAGTGACAGAAGCTCTATTTATTGGGTTCCAAACCAGCATTTTTCCCTAGCCATACGTTACTTCACGGTGCTGTACTTTTAGTTGGTAGAACTCTGCCTTTGCAAGAAGACTGAAAACACCAGCCTGTTTGTATTTTCTTATTTGACAAAGTGATAAATTTAAAATCTATCATACCTTCAGTATACCAAGATAAATTGCCATGGGTCACCTTCACCTGAATTTGCCCTGAAAGATAAGCATGAAGTGCCTCTTGCTCCTCTGGCTTTTAAAGGACTTTGGCTGTTTGAAGGACACGTATACAAGAATTTTGACTTCTGGAACAGGAGATTTTCTGTTATCTTTTTGCTGATGTGGACAAGAATAGCTATATTACTTCAGTTAACAAAGGGAGAAAGAAGAATCCTCGTTTTCTGATTTGTTGTGATTGTGAATTTTTTCTTTCTTGTACTTTTTTTTTCAGAAGTTGACAATTTCAGATCCTGATTATGTCCCTGTGCTTGCACACTTTGTGTGACGGAATAAGCACATTCTAAATATTTTTCTGTCTATACAAAGTCCTCCGTTAGGAATCAGAAACCTCCTGTGCTAGGCACTGACAAACCTATGCCAGAGTGGCCTCTTCTCCCCTCCTTCACACAGTTTTTCAGCAAAAGATAGGATTTGCTTAATAGTCATCATTCATATCACCTCAGTGAACCACTTCTGTCTGTTCATATAACTTCTGCTTAAGTTATAGTAAATGAAGGTTAGTTCTAAGGAGTTATTGTAGGAAAACAAGATCTTCCTGTTTAAAAGGGCTCCTAACCACAGCTGATTTGCCTTCTAGCTGTGCCTCCTTGTGCATCGTGGTTCCTCGTCTCTCTCTGGTGAGAGTTTTTTTAGTTTTATTTTCTCGTCTCATCATTTCCACACCCCACTCCCCAGTACAATTGCAAAACAGAATTTTACCATCTGGTCTGGCCCAGCAAATCTATCTGTAGCACAGCATGCTGCCACTTGCAGGAACTTTGCTTGAGCCAAATTTGGTGGTGTCATAAATGGTGTAAATTACATGCCAGTAAATCAGTGCAAGTCAGCATGAAGGCAATTTAGATACTAGAAAGTGTAGGTTACAAGAGGAAAGAATCCAATTTAGATATGTGATATACTGGGATGTCATGACATCACTTTCCTAACTTATACATTTGGACTCTAAAACCACTCTTTGGAAGGCTGCATCTAATGGCATTCAACATGACACAAGATTTTCCATAGAAATGCCCCAAAAAGCTCCACAGTAGCAAAAAAGGAAGACTGTTTAATGATGACCACAAGGACAAGCTCAAAGCAAGGGAACTCACAGGGAGCTGAACGCATGGTGTGTATGAGCTACGTGGAAGCGTAGGGAAGCATTGTTCCATGGCTTATTTTTAAAACTCAGCAGATGGTTTGACATATCTAATTTGCTGATGAATTTTGCTTTTCATTTCCATTTAAGAAGTGTCTCAGGATACTGCTTTATGTTCTTAATTCCCCTAATGAAACCCATATTTTTTGTGTATACATTTAAGTGAAGAAGTTATTAAAAAAATAAAGATGCAAGAGGCCAAATTAAGCACACAGCATGTTAATATACAAAGACACAGATTTTAGATTCTCCAAAAGGTTTATGTACTTCCCCCAGCTTTAGGTACCTATTCCTTCTACAGACCCTGATGGGAAATATGTGTCTCCTGGGGGGTATTTGTCCCTGCTGAACTCTGTCACCTGAAGCAGGCACTTCCTGTGACCAAACCCAGCTTTCTCTCTCCAATTGTGTGAAAAGAATCTGATTGCTATGCCTGACTTTGTAACTGTGCCTTTCACATTTCCAGCCTGCAAAAAAAGCCTATTCTAATCCAGTCTGTGTCACCTGTGACATCTGTATTATGGCTGATCTATTCCAGGCTGTAAGGACAGGTAGATAACTGAGCATTAGGAAGCTTTTAGGCTCAGGTTTTCTTGACTGATCCAGAGGTCAGAAGGATGTTAGAGGCTGTATCTGTATTAGCATGAGTGTGGCATAATTGGAGCCAGTCTGGAGTGAAGCTGCTAGTACCCAGGATCCAGTCATCACAGCATGTGCCTTCTGTAAGCAGTCCCCTGACCACGGTTGTGAACCTCAAGTGTAGTTGGAGAGAGGGGTGCAGTTGGTAAAACCAGCCTGACAAGGCAGGTGGTGCTGTGATTTGGGTGGTGTTACACTCAAGACCAAACAAGAGATTTCGAGCAAGGTTAGAACTTCTGAAACTCTGAGTGCTGTGAACATCCTCTAACAGGATGGACGCCTTGTATGCTTCCCTTGAGGAGAGTTAATGGAACATCATTTTTTGAGTGGTTTACTTTTTGATAAGGTGAATATTTCACAGAACAGAATTCCCTCCTACTTGTGTCTGTGTTCAGTGCTGCCCTTGTATGGCTGGATAGCAGATGTGGCACCAGTTTTGGTTTCTCTCCCCATTTCTTTGGAAAGGCGATTTTTGGAAAATGCCTAAAATTTGCCTCTTGTATGGTTTAGCACTTAGAAATACAGATAAAAGCCTGCCTTTTTGGGCAACCAGCTGGAAAGGGATCATCATCCACAACACTTTGGGAACTACCAGCACATAGAAATAGCATCTTTTTTTTTTTTTCCTATGCTAAATCTGTATGTCATTTATTCTTATGCCTACTTTATAACAAATTAGCTACAAGAAATTTATCATAAATTTAGTCCTCAGTATTTAAGAAGGTTTCCAGTTGCTTCTTTGAAGTAGTAGCTTCAGCAATTGCCAGGCAGGTACTCTGTTTGTGACAAGAAGATGGAAAAGGAACACGGTTAAAGCCAAATAGCAGCAGGGTTCCACCTCGGGTGTCATTGTTGTAATGTCTGCCCACATGCCTAGGCAACAAGAGCAATTCATTTTTGGCATTTAGCTCTTTTTTTGTGTGTGTGAGCATTCATGATAAATAAAGCTGAGGTTTAACAAATGTTCACCACAAGGGAAAACAAAATCTTGTGAGTCACAACTCAGCAGCAGGTAAAGGTCAAGGAGGAAATGTGCTTTATTCTGAGAACTTTTCATGGACTGACTCAAAAGCTTCATGGTCAGCAGTGGATCAACTTTATGTTGTTATGCATCTTCCCCTTCTCTGTCATCTTATTGTGACTGGAGGGACTCTAATGCACTGTTATTTTGTAGAGGAAAGTGGGGTTCTTACGCTGTTAAAAAGGAATGCTGCTTAGAAAGAAAAAAGACAAAGAAATGTTGAGAAAAGTGTAATTTCTTTTGGCATGAAATGGTTTCTTCTAAGTAAAAATGAGATGAAAAATGATGGAGACAGTACTGAAGAGAAGTACACTCAAGGTGCTGCTGCAGTGATGGTAACACCAGCTCTAACCTCTTGCCCCCTTACTTATATCTGCCCATCTTGTTTCATTCTTCCATACATATGGGCCTGTTGCATCTATGAATAGCTGTGTTCATTTCTTCAGTTTGGCTGTTTCTTAGATAGAAACATCTGCTGCTTTCTCCCACAGCCAAGTTCTTGTGTAAGATATATAACTGTCTCAAAGGTCTCTTACAGAATTGTAATATTTTCTTCCATCATATCAAAGTTTGATCTGGTTTTGATACCTAGTTGATACTATGTTTTCCAAGGTTTTTTTTCTTTAACTTGATCCTTTCAATAGATACAGAGTTTGGCTGGAAAAAGACAACTATTGCTTTTAATGAAAGATGTGTTTTCAGTACAATCACAGGCAAAATAGGTATTTTTGACAGCAAAATTAGCACTGTTCTCTCAAAATATTGAATAAAATAGAAGAGTCTCAGACCAGAGCCCTGTCTTGCTTATCAGAGTGCCTAAACTTAAATTTTGTGACTGTTTTGAATGTCTGCCTGTTCCAAGTAATTCTGTCAAAACTGATAATACATCCTTGAAATACCTGAAGTTCCATAAAAGGGGATATTTCAATAATGAAGAAAAAGAAAGTTTTTAAAAAACCCCATCTATTTCTGCAGTAGAAACAAGCAGGCCAATGTTGTCAGTAATACAGGCACATTTATGTTGATAATCTGCATTTTTTTCACATTTTCATATGCTGTTTATTGATTGCCTAGAGGTTGGAGAGGGTTAAGCTGAATTTTCCTGTCTTCCATTTCTGATTTTGCCAGCCAAGGGTTTCACTGGTTTAAATAAATAGAAGGATTAGCTGAAGGCCTTTATGCTGCTTCCTAAAGCTTCCCTGAGTTACTCAAGATTGATCCCTGAAATAATTTCAGATAGGTTGCACTGCCCTTTATCTCCTTCCTTCTGCAGCATCTGCTGCTGTATTTAAATAATGAAGAACTTACTGGGGCATTTTCTGAAGGAAGTCATAGCTTCTGGCATTTGAAATGTCTTTTTAAGATTTGCCAGTCAGTATTCAAACTGCTGATCAATAGTTGTAGGTATGACCTGAATTCAGCACGTGTGTAGCCTAAAATAAACTGCTTGGCAGTCTCAAGGAGAAATTTGATTTTGCATCGGTTCCGATGTGACTTTCCACAGAGGATTACTGGAAAATGTTATCCTCTGTTTAGGCAAGGTTCAAATGTAAATCCTGTTGCCAGTCTTCTGCCCGTACAGTAAGAACGGGGGTTGTTACTGCTCTGCTCTTGTGTGTTCAGGGAGCTTTCTTCCTGACCACTTCAGAAATGTGAATAATCTGCATTGCTTAAAGGGTCAGAGTTACAGTGCTGAACACTATCTATCTTGTCACCATTTAAAGTATGTTGATTATTTATGCTTTGTTGAGCACTCTTTACATAGTTAGCATTTGCTTTTAGGTTTATTATTCATTTTTAACCACTATGTTGAAAGGTACAGTAATTGGTCCACTCAAAAAGTGATAGAACTGAAGCAGCTGTGCTGGGCTGTCAATAAACAAGCTGATTATGTTTAGCTTATAGAATATTTTTGTTATGAGTGGCCTAAATCTTTGCTTTTTTGTTTGTTTGGGGGCTGTGTGTTTGTTCATTTGGTGGGGTTTTTTGTTTGTTTGATTCTCTGAGCAAGATTACTTAAAAGAAAACATACCTAGGAATAAATGTGTTCTTCCAGCAGGAGTTAAACACTGTTTGCAGTGATGTGGATCTTGCTAATTCTTTGAAACTGATTAAATAGATAACTTCAGACATCCTTCTTAGAAAGCCCCATGTGTTTGCTTGTGTGGCTAAGATGTTCACTGATGCTTTAATTTCTCTAAAGGTAGTAAGTGTTCCTGAGAAATAAAGCTTATGATCCTGCTCTATTAAGAAATAGGGAACTCTCCAGCACACCCGGAAATGAGTTTAACAGAATCTGCTGAGGGAATTAAACTGTCACACTATTCCTGCCACAAATGCTAACTCTGAGTCCAATTGACCCTTTCCATTTTTTGCTGGATTAGGTTGATCTCTACATCTCCTTATGAAATACAGTGTATCAGATACTGTTGCCTTATATATCTCTAATCTTATAAGCATCTTTCTCATTTCTAGATATTCCACCCGAACACTTAAACTGGCTGGATATATGTCCCTAGCAGGCTGAATGTAAGCTGGACAGCAAAACTTCCAGGAGATGATTCTCCCAAACATGCTGAGCACCAGGAGAGAGGAAAAAGGTCAAAAAGTTAAAGAAAAATGTAATCTTCCTTCTGAGATATATTTCTGCAATTGCAACTCGGTGAAGGGGAAAAAGGAGTTTGCACAGCTCTAAACATTTGAAATGCATTTAGCCAGAATTCACATACTCTTTGGTCAGTATTTTCCCATGTAAAAATAAGATCCAAGGTTTTTTTGACATAGGAAGTAGAACTCTAGTGATTTAATCAACTGCTTTAATCCGTCTGCCACTCACAATGCCAAACGCGCCGTTGGTTATCGTAATGTATTTATCCATAAGGGCACTGGGGTTGCTAGTTCATTGTACACGATAATCACAGAGCTCTGAGGTGGCAGCCACTGCTTTTGATTTTTGTCAAACTCTCCACAGACACACGCTGCAAACAGTTTTCTTCCACAAAGACAGTAAGGATTTTTATTACCTTAATTTATGGACACTGTGAGGTACCTTGAATTCTGATTATTTTTCAGGGAGTGGGGTACTCAGCACTTTCCAAAATTCGGAGCTCTATGAGATGATAATTTAAGGATTATTGAAACTGTCAGGTTATGATCATGATTTTAATAGGGAAGTGCTCAACCAGATCTACAAGTCATTTAAAAAAATGCAGAGGCAACATATCTTTCATTGGCTTGTTCTTTACCATAGTTCCATAAGTTTACCCTCTTGGTCTCTTGCTCTCTGTATACATTCAGTTTAACCTCTCCTTGCAACTTTACATCAGTGACAACAGCAGTTACCTGATGGTGCAGAATCACTTCATTAGTTTTCCTTTTCCCAAGGTCTATTAGAACACAACTATGCAGTACATTTAATGCTTCAGTGAGAAATCCTTTTTCCTGGTAGGACTTGTAAAGGTGCCTATTACTGGGTCAGAAATGGGCCAATTCTGCTAAGGTTTATTATTGACCACTTCAGTGATACTGATTGATGATATTCTGATACTGAGCTTTGGCATCATGTTAAACTGAGCTGAGACTAACCCAAAAATCTGGCATGGTTTCTGACTTAAGTGAAAACAATGTGAAAGTCCTACTAGTCTATTAACTGAAACTGTGAAGCACCTAAAATGAGAAGAGCTTTGGGATTGGCCCTGGCAATATCTGTCTCACCTTGAAGTAGTACAGAGATTATAGTTGTGGAAATAAGTATAAAACAATGTTGAAGTTTTCTTCTGTTTGTTACTTTAGCTCCTTGGATCCTTTTGCAAGAGATCTGCCTGGTTAAAGAATGAAGTAACCAAACTTGTCATAATGATTTTGTTCAAGAGACTGAACAGTGCTCAGATGGTTACTCTCAGGTGTACAATGGGCAGCTGGAATGCACTGGATACTTGAGTGAGAGTCCTTGCAATTGATTATGTCATCTGCCACTGTCTTGGTGGCACTGGTTGCATGGAAAGAGAGAATACAACTGCATGCAGTACAATTTCTTCTGGCTTTCTGCAGTACAGATGAAGGTAGAGTTTAACGCCCTCAAATACCCATCAGTGGTTGACATTGAAACAATAGAAAATTGTTTTGAAGGTGACTTCTCAAACTGGAGACGGAATGGCCATTTGCTAGAACTCAGAAACTTTATTGGAAGAGCTGCTTTGTCTACCTGAGCAACAATCAAATTAAGAAATGTAATACTGCAAAACTAACGCTTAATGAAGGTATTCTGTGCACATTCTGAAAGAGTCAAACTACAGCAAACCACCAGGTTATGCAGCTCAAATCACAAACGAGCGTATCCTTGACTGCTGCAAGATTGCTGCTGTCTGGCTTCCCGCCGAACATTTCATTACTTACAAAAATTGCACTTTTTCATCACACTTTGATATGCTTCTCTTTTCATATTTCAATAGTGTTTGCTATTCCCTGTTTTCTCAGCCTTGCCTAACCTTGTCTGAAATCTTTTATGCAGTAGTTCTCGCCTTTCTCAGGAAATGCTCCTCATGTTTTAACTGTTAATTCACACAAAGGCCTGGAAACTCTCTGTGCTCTCACCTCAGTTGTCTGGCTTTTTCTGCCATTTTAAGTCAGTAGCACTAGCACTGCACTCTGTCTAAAGCTGCAGATTCCTACCAGAGTCCTGTAAAACTGAACACCAGGCCAGTCTAAAGTCTCCCAGAAATATGTGATAAATCCTGCCAGTTTTGAAGGTGCATTGCAAGCAGCAGCTACATCTCTTGCTAATACTACCACCATTAGTAGTAAAAGTTGTTGTTTTGGTTTTTATTTTCACTCAATTAAGGATGATGTTCTATCATACTTAGCTATAAGCACAATTAACTGTCAGCCAAAATTCTAGTTAGAAGGGTCTGAAAACTTTGCTCCATCATCTGCTTTCTTAGAACTCTCCCCCCTTGTGCTGTTTCTCATCAGGTAGATACATTTTGCATCTCAATCCGAAAATACACTTTTGCCTCATTCCCTTGCATGTCAATCTGATGTAAAATACTTCCAGGAATGAAGCAGGAAAAGGCCATGAGATAGCTCTCGAGGACAATTTATAGTTCAGTGTGGTGGGCCTTACGACTAGGTCCAGTTATGCTAGGTATTGGTGAGTTTGACAAGGTACTCCAACAGATCCAGCATTCACACATATCTTTCTTAAAAGCCCAGAGGAGTTCAGCTGAATAAACCATTGGAGTGCACTGATGTACTGCTCTGCCATGGCAAATGAAGTCTCCTTCAAAGCACGCAGTCAGCATCGCTTCAGCAAGCTACAGCTTCCAGTTTACACCCCGCAGCACTTGAAGCAAGTGTATATTTAGACAGTGACAGACCAGCAGTTTCAGATAGGCAACTTCATCTTGGTTACTTCCCTAAGGCACCAGATTTGCCAATTTGTTAATGCTCTCTGCCTGTAGCAATTTCATACTTGGGTTGTCAAGCACATTTGTTATGTATGTTCAAGCAAAGACTGCAATAATGAAAAATACCTTATCCTGCAAGTTCTTCCATCTCTTCGATTCCAACCTTAGAGCTGGGGCTTTTGCATACCAGCAGTAATTGATATTTAGCTCTTGGCATTTTCCATCTAAAGATATGGGAGACTTACCCCAGAGCAAAGCAATGTTACCGTAGGAGAAATAAAAGTATCCAAGGTCAGGTGGGACAAAGGTCATGGGAATAGGCAGCATTAGAGGGAAAAGCACAAAACCAGAAGTGACATAAGCAGAGACAAGTTTGTTCTTCAGTTGGAATAAAGGTCATAGAGGCCATGGGTATCCTGATATGTTAATAGGAATAGTGTATAAAATCACATATATATATAATTTTTATATATACAAAATGTGTATATATATTAAAATATATATTCAGATTGTAATGACAATAGAGAAACATTTGGAAACTACAAGTTTGGACTGACTAGGAAATCTTAATTTTGTCCATCTATGTATTAAAAATGTAATGAATAGGGCAGGGATCAAATGGAGAAGCAGCAGGCTTTCAGGCAGCTTAATTAATATGAAATTGCATCTAAAAATTGAGTGGGTTTAGTGTAATGATACTAAGGCTGAAACATGAGCTAAACCCTTACTTGTGTCAGAGAATAAGCAGAAAAGAAAACTATGGAGTTGTGTTTAAATGGGGGCCATTGGCCTTCTGGCAGAGCTGTGTCCAGCAAGGGTCAGCCTGCGCCGCTGGCTTGGGAAATTCAAGAACTGCATTAAAATGAGTTGCTACAGCATAGGAGAATACCTAGTTCTTTTAAATCTTGAGTCCAAAATTAGTAATTCAGTACTCAAGACATCTGTGGCACTTCATGAGAGGTTACAGGGGATTAGGTTGTCCCTTGAACACTGCAGAGGGACAGCTTTTTCCTAGAAGGAAAAGGCCGAGGGCCTTTTACAGGAGTTTTTCTGGTAGGCTTGGTTCGTTTTTCTAAAACTGGAATTATTTCATCTCACCTGGCTAACACAGCCCAGGGGTATTTCTGCAAGGAATACAGTAGTGAGCGGACTCACTACTGAATAAATAGGCCCAGGATGCATAATAAGTCATTTCAGTTCCTCTAGCTCAGCTGTTGCATTTGTTTTTTTCTCCTGTCTGTTCTCTAACACCCTCTCTTGAGGTTTTCACTGCCCTATAAGGAGTGCAAGCTGCTCCTGATATTCAGCACCCATGTATTTTTTCCCTTAAAAAAAATGTTTTCTGTGGGTAAAAGTGTGCTTTGAGAGTAGCTATTGTTATTGTCTGATATTAGTGGATTTAAACTAGCAGACCATGCTTTAAATGGCTCCATAATAGTGCCTGACCTGCAGTGAAGCACTACAGCGATGCTTTGAGAATCAATGAGATCCTATAACAGTTTCTTGGTACACTGTTTATTTTTTTGGACAGTAAATGGCTGTTTGTAAAGCTCTTGGGTCGAATTCTCAGCCCCATTTCATTGATCTTAATGTTTCAAAGGGAATGGAAACTTCGAGACACTGAGGATACAAATCATTGTGTGCAAAGAATATTTCAGGTGTATAAAACAGGTATAAGAAACATCACATACAGTGGTTAATTATTCTGTTTGAAAATCCCATTGTGGCTTACAGGTCTCTTCACAATCACTTATTTAACATGCTCCCCACTTCCTTCTTTTTCTTGAATTACTCAACATCCTAAAATAAGTCCCTTATGATTACAGTCATACGGAATCAGAACGATTGCCCGAATCCATGGGTATGGTTATTTCACATGCAAGTGAAAAAGGAAGATGAAAGTGATAGTCAAGTGATTTAACATTTCACTCATCATTTATAACTCCCATTTTACAGCTGCTTCATGTAGCATTGGCTGCACTGCACCAGCTTAGAGCAACCTTTGAGTGAGGAGAGAGATCTAGTCTGCTGAACTTTATTTCTTAGCACTTAATGGAGGAATATTAAAGCAAGATAGAGGAGACCATTATTTCATTTTGTGGGTTTGGGGTTTTTTTGGTACCGTTTCAGTTGTCAGAAGACAAGGCAAAATCCTGTTCCTGACCCTGCGCATACACTGACTTTGCAGGAGCAACATTTCCTAATGAAAACGGAAGACAAATAATGGAAAAAAAAAATTGTTTGTTTGTTTGTTTATTTATTTACCCATTTACTTTGACAGTCAATATTATCAACCCCATAATCCAACGTCCACAACAGGGTAGTGTAAAGCTGTCTGCCATTCCAGCGTGTGTTCAGATGAGACCCAAATGCAGCTGCCTGGGCATTCAGTGGCCTGATCGACTGCTGGGTTTCAGTGATGTTTGGCAAGTGTTAGCAAAGTCATTCAGCGTGGCTAATCTTGTAAATGCTCCTATCTACATATATTACAAGAAGGGATTAAAGACAATAACAGCTCAGTTTTCCAATGGAATACAGTATTAGAGATATTTTAGAGTATGAGAGAAATGCTCATGGATCAATTGGTTACCCGGTCTGTGGCCTCATCATTTTCTGGTGTGATGAACAGTTTGTTTTGTGGTAGAAGACCTACGTCAAATGTGGTTATCACTTAATCAATCTGCAACAATCTAAAGTGTGTAATGGGCTCCTGGATCAATTAGGAGGTTGGATCACTTCATCAATAGAGCAGTGCAAGATTATTTTAAAAACTGATCTCCTTTCTTTATATAATGTGCAGAGGCAAAACTGAGGTCAGGCCTAAATTATATATGGAACTACTTTATTATCAGAACAGCAGTCCTAAAATTGAAATTAGGTTATTACCAAGTTGCTCAGATAAAACAAAGCAGAATACAAACAAATGTTGGTGCATAGTGCTATTCTTTATTCAGTCCTTACATCAACAATTTGTCCTAATTCCTAAATACTTTATAAGCAATTGCCTGGTATCCAAATTCACCTTTCTTACCTAGAGTTTCACCTCTTCATTTGGATAAATGCAGTATATCAAAGAGTGCTGGACCAGTCCATTACTGTGAAAAGAGAACATCCGTTGTTGGTGAATTAATTAGAAGCAGGTATCTACAATTGCAAAACATGTTATGAAAATTTCAAGTGAACGTAGTAATGCTGAGTGGAAAAAAGACCTGTGGGAAGATGTTACAATTTTGATATAAACTAGCAAAGGCAAGGGTAAAAAAATCAGTGAAGCCAGCAGCTGTTCTTTTGATTAGTGGCACCAAATGAAGTTGTCGTGAAGGGGTCTGAGAACGTAACGTAATATTCAGTGACCTGATGGGAAGCCTATTTATTGGACAAAGGGAGTCTTTCCATGGACTTGGAACTAGATCCAGTAAGCTGGGACATGTTTGTCTTTGATCTAAGTGTTCTCTCTTGTGCTAGCTTGTCTTAAGCATAACATTACTTCTATAATAATCTCATTATTATTCCCATCTAAATATTATTAAGCCTGTAAGAGTCCTAACACCTTTTTGGTTACCATTATAAAATATCACAACCCCCCAAAATGTTAAAAATCAGTATTCTGATAGATAACCATTCTGACTGAAAGATCTGCATGAATTCTAGCACAGACTTCACACGTGACTTCTGTAGTCCTTTGCCTTTTGAACATATGTGGGATGTAAAAGGTAAAGTACTTGTGGGTTTTCCCATCTCACTGTTGTATTCTTTAATTTGAAGTATTTCAGGGCTTTTGGTAATGATATATGGGGTGGAAAAAGAAAAGGCTGTATATAGGATTGGTTCATTTATATTCTTCATTTACGGTAATGTTTTTCAATCAGTATAGCAAAGAAAGATGCTGGATCTCAAAATCATCGTGATTCAAAGTCAATTTGAAATAATAATCACTTACGTGTCCAAGCTTGATGGCTTCTCCAATTTTCTAACGTTTGTACAAATTTGAACTTAGATTGTGCTCTGAAAATGCTCTGAAAACTGTCTTTCTTTTCCAAAAAGAGTTCCCATGGATGTGTTTCTCCAAAGTTTCTTCTCTTAACAGCCGTGTCACTGCCTAGCACTTAAGTTCTCCAGCAGGAGAGCTAAATGGGGAATAAATTTAGAAAGAATCTACAGGTTTGAGTCTTTGGTTTCCATCTTTTGAAGTGTAGACGTTCATGATGGTTTTTGCTATAGTATATCCCAGGCACTCCACAGTAAAAGCTGTGAGCACTGCTTGGAGAAGTAAGAAACACCCTGGTAGTCAGTGTGAGGAATAGTATGGAAATGATGACAAAACTATATGAACAACAGAGCTTTTTGCTGTCAGAATGAACAAGTCAAATAGACATTTAATCCATAGACAAATAGAAAAAACTAGTCCCAGGGAGTACAAAGGTCTTTTACAGTTCCTGTATCTCTTGAATGATTTGGTCTGAGCTGGGCAGAAGAAATTCTTTGTGTACACAGTTGGAGCATTCAGTGGTATTTGTATACACCAGTAGACATGTAGAAGGTTATACAGCAGTAAAAATGACCAGGCATTAGAGGTAATTTAGAAGGACAGAAGGTTAGCTACTCCTCTCAGGTGATACCAGGGAATTCAAGTGTATTTGAAGAAGGTAGGGATTAACCCTGTAGTCAGATGGAGGTGGGAATGATATTCCTTACACTCTATAATTTTATTTTTGTACCAAAAAGCCTTATTTTGAGTCTTGCCAAGTAATACTCATGTCTGTTTTACTACTAAACCTTTCTGCCACTGAACTGTCTGGATGGATCAGAGGAAACACAACAAATCAGTGCCACTCACAGGTGTGAAGTCAGCATAGCGGTGTCCAGCCACAACCAGTGCAGGAGCTGCAGTGTCTGGGGCTGTTGTGGGAAATCTGGGAGCTGATGGCAAGGGCTGGTAAATGCTATGGAAAGGGCTGGCTAGACAGGCAATGCCTTTCGCCACCGAGACCAGTCAGAGAAAGCAATAACATCTCCTTTATGCAAGGAATAAGAAGTAGAGGTACTTTTTGGTTCCTAGCGAGACTCAGCCCCAAGCAAATATTACTAATTATTGAGAAAGGGAACAATAATTGCAAACATTGGCACCTACACTGGGAGCCAGAATTACTGAAACATTTAGCATGAGGAAAAGGTGACCTACTACAGTGCCCATGAAACTTGGTGTAGCACGGGACTGCAGGCTGTGCGATGCCCTCAGCTGTACGTGCTTTTTAGGTGAAGATTATGTTGGAACACCAGGCTGTCTGGAGAGGAAAATGGTGTGACTGTATTGACAGGGAAACCAAAAGGAGTTTATGCAAATACTAAATTTTACATACAGACAGACTGAATTTAACACACTCTCATGTATCTGTAATAGATTTACCCAGCAAGGTAATGCTTCACGAAGATCAGGATCTTTCTGATCTACAGCCAGCTGGATTCAAGGTTCAATTAATTATATATACAGAATGAAGCTATTAGAAATTATTTTTAAAAAATACATTTGCAAAACCACAAACTAATTTTCTGTTTAGGTTGCAGTGAAATGAAAATATGACCTAACAATTAATTTGGAAAATTTCTGTAGGAGTAGGATCCTGGAAGTATTAGTATTTCAGAATAAAATATTTCTCCAAAGATTCAAAATGACAGTAGCTTCAGTTTTGAAACATAGATTATCCCTGTCAATATAAGTTGATTCATCTGTAGACTCACTATTAACAGAAACATTTCAAACAAAGATAAATACTTGGAAGAAAAAGCCTGCCTCTTAAAATGAGAAACACTATGTATTACATTTAGTTTGTCAAGGAAATTATGATAAATCATTCTTAGCTCAAAGCAGAAAAGTGTGATTAAATGATCTGAACAACGAGTGGCAATATCCATCCTCATTACTTTCCCTGGGATTGCAGGGTATCTGTGGAAAGCAGAACCTGGCTGGTAGCAAAACACAAATGGGATCATCGACATTTCCAGGCTAGGGCAGCAAAGACAGTTAGGCAAATGGCCCAGTTTCCTTAAAGGCTGCAGGACTCTCCTCCTGCATGCATGTATGATTCTTGCAGCATGTGATAAGGAAATGTTTGTTTTATTCTGTTCTGAGAGGAGTCAGGTTTGTTCCCAGAAGGAGTGAGCTTAGAAGAGAGTCCTATGGTAGCGGGCAGCTATTGAAAAGGCCTCACTTTCCCTTCCCCTCCCACAGAACAACAGCACTGGGGCATTAAGGGGATTGTGTCTTCATGTTTAAAACTGACATTTGCCAAGCCAGACCAGATGTAGAGAGAAGATCTTCCTGTATTCTATAAAAACTTCAGCAATGAACACTGTGGAGGTGGAAAAGCTATGTAAGATGAATGATGCTGGTGTAAAAAACCCTGAGGATACAGTGCCCCTGAATAAATTTATGGTGGAAATTAAGAAGAATTATGTATGGGATGAGGTTCTGGAGCAGCCATCCACAGGAGGAGAGGAGACATGAGTACACTTGGTGTTAGGATGGATTTTGTTATGCTCAAGAGTTATTTGATGTGGTTGTCTGCAGTAACTGCATTGGTTGACCCTGTTATGCCTGATGTGCTTTACCCCATCCTTTCAGAGTTTCCTTCTGCTCAAAGCAAGCAGCTGCTTTGGGAGATGCAAGCCAGGAGACAGTGACAATATTTTAGCTGGTTTTAACTTAATGATCACTACTGTGATGAGGCTTTGAGTTTAATCTAGTACATGATAAGTAAAGGATGACATGATTTAAGCATCAAAGCCATGCGTGCCTTTCGTGACAAGTATTTGTTGACAGGTGTGTTAATAAATCAGTCTTGTGAAAGAAGATGACTTTCATCCTCCTAGATGAAAAAATATCTCAGGGTTTTGCAGCTAAGCATTGAAACTTCTCAAGCTTGCCATCAGTGGGATATGTATTTAAACATCAGAGATGTTTAGCAGTTGAAGGATCCCACTGAAATCTTATAAATAAAGCCTGATAGCTAAAAAGATTGAGACACATTTTACAGACTGTGTTACAGCATTGGACAGATGAAAGAGCTGTAGTAACCATTAGCTCCTACAAGTCTTTCCTATTTTAGTTTGTGAATATATTTCCTGGTACTAAAAGAGCTGCCTGATTTGCTCCCTATTTCTAGAATTTTACCTGGTATTAAGGCAGTGATATTCCAATTCTAAGGAAGGTGGGAGTTTGAAGATTTATTTTTCCCTGAGCACTCTCTCCCTCCCTGCCCCCCCCCAAAATGCAATGAAAACATTTCTGCATTTACAAACGTTTTCATATTTTGACCAGCTACAGCTATATTCATGATACAATAGCAATAATTCCTGATAACTTGCTGGAACATCAGAAGTAGATTAATTGAAAACATGAAACATCCTAAAGCATTTATATCTCTATACCCTCCATTTGATTCAGAAGCATCATGTACAGTCTGTGGGTAGCATAAAACCAAGACAAAGTGTTAGCCCAGAAAATATATGGATTTCAAAAATGTAAAAAGGGCAAAATGAAAAAGCTGTGGTATTTGAAAGCTAGGATAGTATTGGCTTCTGTGAGAGTTTGATGTCTTTCTATAAACTCAGTGCTGAAGATAATATTAAGAGATCATCCAGGTTCCACACACTCATTGCTTTTTATTGGAAGCAATTCTTTCACTGAAGAGACTTGTAACTGTGTTTCTCTAGCCCTGGTGGATTAATCACAACCACCATAAATGTAATTTGAACTGTGATGACATATTAATTAGTCTTGCATGTCAGACTATAATAAAATGTTGCATATATCTAAAATTAGAGTTTCTTAAACCTATAATCTTATAGTAAATAGAGTAGTATACTTAAACTAGAATATCAAATGACTTCATATCATAATCCAAGGAAGTACTTCCTCATCAGGGGATCTTTTTTGTGGCGGCGAATGGATCCATTGATTTTTCATTCAGTGCCATAACCCACTACCAACACTTGGACTGTAGTTAATGCAGCTCTCATTTTGTATCATTTTTGTCTTCCTGTTTTCATGAAAGAATGATTCCTAAGGACACACTCCAAGCACATGATTAAATGCTGTTGTCTAGATTATATTACAGTCCTATCCATGACGAGTTCCAAATACCTGATTTCTGGAGATACTTGTAGGTGTTGGTTTCAGGTGGAGATTATCCCATCTAACATCTCGAGATACTTGACCAGGGTAGTCAAACCATGTCATCCTGCCATTGGCACTGTCAAGGAGAAAGCCCATCTTAGTAGGACTTCTATTTGAGAAAAAAACTAGCAGAAGTTATTCCTTTTATATATTCTATTTAAATAGTAATGTCTTAACATACTGGCTGTTACATTTGGTACCCACTATAATAAAAAAACGCAGTATGTGAAATAAACTGAGGTAATTTGTAGGTGGAACTCCTTCTAAAGGCAAGGTTATGTTACTAATTGATTTTGTATACTTCTAGTTTAAGACAGAATAAATAAAGAGGAAGAAATAAGAGGTTATATGGCTTGGTACCAAAATCCACAGTATCTGGAAGTCTTGAAGGTGTCCTTTCTGCTTAAGCAATTGTTTGTCACGACCTAGATACTAAATTCAGTGAATTTGTAACAGAACCATGTGTATAGGTTGCAAAAAGTAGTTTTGAAAACCAGTTCTGTGGAATTTAGTGCAGAAATGGATAATTATTCCACAGGAGTGAATTCTTCTTTTGCTGAAACAAGTTTCTAAACTGGGTATTTTGCTCAAGTTATTGCTCCTTGCCTTGTTTGGCTGCTGCCCATGGACAGAACTAACTCTTCTCAGTCAGATATTGCTAGAGTTTTAGGAATAACTTAAGTATTGCTGAGACATTTGCAAACCTTGGAAGATGTCAGGAATGCATTTTGTTGACATGGATATCAGTGTGAGTGGTGCAGCCTACTTACATTAATCAAACTGCCAAATGATAATAAATGCATTTAAAGGCTGCAGTTTATGCTGCCTGTAAAACATCAGCAGCCCCTTCCTCCAGCCTGTTTGCTGTGAAACTGTCATGCAAGGAGACAGGGCCTTGCTTGGCTCATGCTGAGGGATTGAACAGCTACACGTTAAGCAGTCTTTTTGCTATGGATAGGATTCGCTCTTAGTCCAAAGGAGAACTGAAATCTGGAGCTGTATCTCCAGCTGATCAGTAGGAGGATTTTGCTGCAGGGAGCTGGGTGACTCGATCTTGTCACTGACATTCAGGGTCCTGGTGCTTTCATGGGTTTTACTGTACACATGCAAGTCCTGCCAGCTTCTGCACTGCTGGCTGCTGGATGGCATCTTTCCTACACATTCCCCTGGGCTTTTGGCCCATCACATCAATGTCATCTGCCAATTGACTGTGTAGCAGCTCAAATATCTGTTTCAGTGGCTGCTGCTTCAGTCTTAATTGCTGCTGAGCATTGCTCAGTGAGGTGCAGGGTATTGAGCAGCAAGCAGGGTGAAACGAGTTGGGTATCTATTGACTTGCATCAAGTGTACAAGCCCTTCATTAAATTGAACTCTACTGTCTGAAGAGGACCATAGCATATGTATGACCTTTAACCTTCTGGAAGGTTTGTTTGTCAATAAGACTTTGGTTTTCTCTGTAAGAGCAATCTATAACATCATCAGTTAATGGATTAAATGATTTTAAAGTTTAGCTGAGGTTTTTATTCCTATTTAATGAGGATTAGTGGGCATGGATTGAATACTAGCTGAATGCCACCTTAGCTTTGTATTTTTTGCAACTGCACTTCTGAAAACCATGTAGCATACAGGCAGCCTCAGGCTTGAAACACAAATAGTGCAGCTATGAGCCCTGCACTTCCCTAACAAACAGTAGAATTAAAAGCTTTCAATAAGATCCTAGTTTGTTCTTTTAAAACAACTGGGGGAAAAAAGTGCATAGGACTGGTTTCTCTGAAACATCATGAGAGCAGGAGATATCTCAGTTAGCTAGGAGCAAATGCCAATGGGGTGGATGCTTCTACCAGCCATGCAATGAATAGTGTCTGATTACTGTTTAAAAGATGGCACATTTCATTCCTGCCTGGTTTGTATAATTTGTGCCTAGGAGTAATTTGGTACATTTCCTTAATTCCTTGTATGTGGTTGTGCAGCTACAGCTGCTAACCTCTTCGTTTATGCACTGTCCTGGGTTCTGTTTGGGTTAATTATGACCAATAGCTGCTGGCCCAAGCAGTTGGGAGAGGCTGCATCTGGGATAAACAACCCAACCAGCCCACGGGATACTCAATACCACACTGAGTCATGCCCCTGTATAAGGGGAGGCCTTATGAGTAAGGGGCCTGTTTTTAACTTGCTTCGGTGTGGCTGGAGCAGGGAAAGTTGGCATCACAGGAACTGGTACAGCTTTCCCAGCTTCTATCACTTGCTTTGTCTATCATTTCATTAGTACTGCTGGTTTTTTTCTCTCTTTGTGTTGTATTATTAAACTGTCCTTTTCTCAACATCCAGAGTCTCCCCTTTTTTCTTCCTCCCGATTTTCCTTCCCATCCCACAGGGCAGGGGCAAAGTCAGTGGGTGAGGGGCTGCATGGTGTTAACCCAGGATGAGTAGCAATGTAGTTTCAACATCCAAAAAAATCCTTCAACTGAGATTTGAACGTTTCTTTCAGAACAAAAGAAAAGTTTTCTCAGATTGACACAAAGAGAAATTAAGAACAGATAAAGTGTTAACAGGGTCTTGTTTCTTATCTGTATAGGAAATGACTCATTCTTGAGAGGCTGATAAAACACTACCTCTCCAGGGAGGAAAGGACTTCTATTGATCTGTTAAAAGAAGAGTTAAAACTAAATACTGCCTAAGCTGAGGTTTTAAAAAAGCCCATAAGGCTGAGGGTAAAGATTTGAATATGGATAGAACTGTAAGGAATATTTGGGTACCCCAAATTAAGATACTTTTTCCACAGAGGCACAGTTTCAGGATACATGAATTTGAGTTGCACTCTCCTGTGCCTAGGTGTACTAATAGTTTAACAGCTGGTGACAGAGAGATGTAATAGCTATGAAATATTAAAAAATATAGAATCCATATATGGTTTTCCTTTTATTTTCTATATATCTGCCTCTAAATATGTGGTAACAGCATTGTTTATGTTTGGACTGTGTTAGTATGATTATATTTTGGTCTGAGACATTTGTTTACTTTCATGCTAGATGACTTAGCTTCAGTTTGTCTTGGCTTAGTATAGTCCTTGACTTCAGCTCCAAGTTTCACAACATCAGTCCTATTCTTATCTCCTTGGTGCTCTTTGAGATCTGCATAGTTAAGTGTGAAGTGCTATATTGACATTTGCACTTTATTTCTTCCTTCTGAGAAGCTGTTTTCATCATGTTACTCATCCACAGCACCAAGCACAGTAGATTCCTTGTGCTTGATCATCAACCTGTTGATGTTTCTGCATTGAAATCATCATGCTTGCAAGTCAGTGCAAAATTAATTAGTATCTGTGAAGGAAGGAAATAGGACTATTAAGGAAATCATTTGTAGAGCTTTTAGGGAAGCTGTTTTCTGTAAGTTGGAATGGAAAAACCTACCAGAAACCTAAGTGTATTTTCAAAGAATGAGATGTTATGAAATGGGATTTGAAGATACTAAGTCAATGCCTGTAACATCATTACCTAGTAAGAAGCCTATAGAATGTAATGGATTTTCCAGTCACATTCACAGTTCACAAGAAGTACTGAAAACATGGAACAACTTTTGCTCTAATTCACAGATACTAGCCATAAGATGGTTTGGTGCCATGTTTAATACACAGGCCAACTCAGATTGAGATGGGAGTTTTCAATTTGCTTCCAAAGCAAAAGTAACAGAATTTGGATCAAAGCATTTATCACTTAGGTGTATATATATAAAAGGAAACTGTTAGCTTGGCAGGGGGGGAAGAGAAACAAAACCAGACTGGATCAGTTCTTTCATGACCAAAGGACAGCAAAGCATAACTCTTACTCCAAATCCATTTATTTACCAAGTGGGAAATTTGGCATCTAGCTCTGAATGATTTGATAAAGTGGTTGAGCTAGATTCTGTCCATCATTGCTGCCTTTGCACTGAGCTGAATATCTTGGTTTCTTTTCAGGTAGACATATTTCAATTTGCTTTTTACAAACTTAGTATTTACATCCATGCAAAACCTCCTCCATGAGATTTCTTTCTTTGATTAATCAATGGTCAACATTTTAGAGGAGTTTTTAAAACAAAAGAATCCTCCCCAACCTCCTCCTCTCACATATCCATATGTATTTTTCACATAGCTGTAACCTCCTCTCCCCCAGCACATATCCACATATGTCTCATCTCAAATATTCTACAGATTGGTTGGATTATTCCAGTATCAGTGTGGCACCTTTTTCAGAGTGATTTGTTCTGAAGCAAGTATCATAGTCATGTGAACATTCCCCCCTCAGTGAATGCTTCTTGTTGGACACCTCAGTTTACTGTTGTGAAGGAAATTGAAATTTAACTATGAAGTATCTTATCAGTCCAAAATTTGAACTAAATTAGCAACATGTCATATGACTGTTCTATTTCTCTTTCTTCTCATACATTGTGTAAATCTTACATTCTTAGCTTATCTACTTTCACAAAACTCCAAAATTCTTTTGTATTGTGGGGGACAAGAAACCTCTGCACAATCTGAGGAATGAAATTTTCATTACATTGGTTTTCCCCATGCAATACAAGGAGCTGACTCCATCATATTTCAGCATTTGACAATTCTTGCCAAATACCTCTAGTTTATCCATCCAGCTCTAACCAATGGTTGAATATTGCTGTATTTCAGTAAAACACAGGGCTGAAGTTTTAGAAATAGAAGAAGAGAGAAACATTTGCTGGGCCATGTTAACATATTTATTTCAAAGGACAACATTAACCTTTAAAAATACATACAAAACTATTGTGGTAAAGAAATCTACCTAATTTTGTGGGGTGCTAAAAGATCTTTGTCACTTAATTGAGTAATAAGTTTGAGAGCAGTAGTAAGATGTCAGTAGGTACAAATCAGTGTTGTTCCCATTTATCAGAATGGTGATTTTATTCCTACACTAAAGCCAATACACTTAATTGTTAACCATATTTTCAAGCCCACCAATAGCCACATGAGAACAGTGGTGAAAGTGAATAAGCTCCAGAGTGGGAGTTTAACAGGGTGAGGTCTTAGACTTTGTACCACACCTCTGCAGTTTACGTTTGGGAGCTCAGAGCAATCCTCCTAGGGGGAAGAGTAGGGGTGAGGTGATCTATCTCTCTGTCCTACAAGTATCCTGAATAAGGAAGAATGTAGAATTGCCCCATTCTGCTTCTCTAGTTCACAATTCAGTAAAAAAGCATGTTACATATAGTTAGTGGAGTGTTCAGGTGCACTGCTAGGGAGAACTGTCATCCCATGGCTTCTAAAAACCAAGATACTGAAGAAATGGGAGTGCCATCGAAAGTACAGATGAAGAAATTCTTTATGATGGGAATGGTGAGATGTTGGAGCAGGTTGTCTGCAGAAGTTGTGGATGCCCACCACTGGAAGCATTCAAGTCAGGCTGGATGGAGCTTTGAGCCACCTGGTCTAGTGAAAGATGTCCCTGCTCACAGCAGGGAGGTTGGGATTAGATGATTTTTAAGGTCCCTTCCAACCCATTGCATGGTTCTACATGATAATGGACATCTCCATTCTTAGTAGTTGTGGGGGGAAAAAGAGAATTGAAACTCTGAGATCCTAGTCCCTTGCAGCAGTGAGCCAGATTTGTTAGGGAAGTTCCAAATGCATGGAAATTTTTGTTTCATTTTCCTTGATCTCCTTCCTCCGAGTGCCCCTAATGCTACAAAATTAATTTGGTTTTAATTTAAGGACTTAAACTTAGGTTCAAATACATCATAACTCTCAGAATTCCTTTCCTTCTTGAAGTTATGGTCATTTGCTTTCTAGAAAGGAATGGCATAATTTGATTTCCAGCGTGTCACTCTGAAGTAATGTTACCCGGTAGATGACTCCTGTGTGCACTTAGCAAAGTTGTCACATATCACACATCCTGGGAAAGAGGCTATAATGGGAGGATTGCAGATGGTAGCCTATTAAAACATATTCTTCAGCAAGCTTGGTTAGCCAGTATAACTGAGCTAAGCAATGTGCTCGGGGATTTTCTAGCTGAGGTTATTTACCTTCCAAAGCACAAAGTAATGAAAGTAGGTTCTGCCTGCCTCTTGGAAAGAGGGCCATGGCCAAGGGGTTTTTAACTCCTGTGTGCTCCGGGTAGCACCTACAGTCTCCGGGATACGGGAATTTAGAACAAATGGAGCAGCACATTTCACAGGAGGTGCAGGTATTGCAGTATCTGGTTTTTAGATACCCTGTGCCGAGCAGAACAAAGCCCAGAGCAGTGAGTGTATATTCTGCTCTGTAGCTGTAGGCAGGAATCAGGACCCTGAGGAAGAGAGGACTGTGTAGCCAGGAGGAGAGATATATATATATTGATTTTTTTAAAAATCTGGGTTTATGATAAGAAAAATGAAATGGGGATTGTCCTTTTTTTTCCCATTGAATATGAGGTGATTATTTACTATGTAAGTATAATGGCTCTGCAATTACCAGGAAATTGTCACCCCTTCCCTTTCCAAATTTATGGCACCTTCTATTCCTCCAATCAATGTTGTGTTGGCTAATCTCCCATTGGCAGGAGGTGAGAAAACAGCCCTTGAAGTAGAATTATTCTGATGTATTGAGAACCAAGGTTTGCATTTGCAATAGGACTAATGATACAGCTGGCTAGAAATTGCCCTTACTGGGTGATGAAATGAATGTTTGCAAGATGGCCTCAGCTTTCCAGTTGCATTTCCACCTAACCAGGGAGGGGAACAGAAATAATGGAAATGTGATTATAGCATGCATAAAAGATTTTTCTCCCCTCCCTCCCCCCCGATGTATAAAAGTAATTTGTAAGTATATCTGAGTGAACTTTGAATATACAATATATTGTACAGCCTTGCAGAGGTGTGGTCTTCGTTCAGACGGTGACAAGAAGGATGCAGAATCCCTCTTACTCCTCTGCAATTGCTTGCACTGTCAAGTCTGGCAATAGTTACCCCTTTCTGCTACCTGGAGATATTTGTGTTTGTTCTGTCTATCCTCCAATAGGTTCTGAGAGACTTGAGAGAGTTCTGGTCTGAGCAGACCCAACTGAACTCTGCCATTTCCATGTGAATAAGAGGCTGAATTAGTGTGTTCCCATAATAGTCAGTTCAGAAAGGCCAGTTGAGTAGGCTGCTTTATTAGCCCACTCTCAGTATTGTGTTAACAGTCTGTCTCTGAGGATAGAAGGAGTAAATACACCTCTACCATAGCTGCACACTATTAACACATCAGCTACCTCCTCCTCTTAAACTTTTTTTTTCTTATTTTATTTTGTTTTAGTGACTTCTAATGTGATTAACTGACTGAGACAAGTAGATGCTTATTTATTTGGCTAGATGAGCTGGTGGAGATTTGATTTCTAGTTTTATAACAAAGCCAGGAAATGAACGAGGGGCTGTTTGAAGTTCACTTCTTAGTGAATAATTCACTGGGAGAATGTTAGATGAGAAAAGAGCTCTGCAAGAGAAAACCACCAGAAGCTTTACCAAAACCCCCCAGAGTGTGATAGCCTCGTCCCCTTCTAACCTCCTCCCACAGTGCACCCTTCACGGCGAGTCAGGTTAGAGAGGTGCAGGAAATGCACAACATTCTTCTGCTGGCTTCCAGACTACACGTCATGATTTACCCTCCAGGTAGATCTCTGTTCCGGCTTTCACTGTTGCTAACAGGGATGATAAATATCATTCACTAAAAAGGGATTTAAAAAATTTAACAGGTAGAGATAACTTATATTGCAGAATTTTAAAAAGAATTATCTATAGCATTTTCTTGCCCAGAAATTGACTTCTGAATAAATCTTGGGCAATCTGAGAAGTTTTAACTACCCGACAGAAAGCCGAGCGGGTGCTAACATTTTAAAAGTTCACCCGAGCACACGTAGCTGTATATCAAACCAGGCAAAAAATGGAAAAGCTTAATTGCTAAAATGAATATTACCTTTTCCCTTTCAAGTTTCTGAATATTGCCCCTCATAAGTTTTCAATAAAAGGTTCACTTGGCACTTCTGTTGGAAAGTCCCTTTGCAGATGTCTGATTTTAGTACCATGTGATTTTTTTGTGTGATTTTTAAAAAATTATGTCTTTTTTATCTGCCTGTAGACATTTAGAGAGAAGCTGGGCAACATTAAGATGCATTAGCTAGTAGAAAGAAATTTTAAACACAAATCCAGTCTGATGAACTTCTAAGTTTGCTGCTGGGAGGGTAAAACTCCTTGCCATAGAGCTGTGTAATTCAGCACAAAACGCTGTCAGGCTCTCAAAAGGGGAGGGGAGAAATCTGATGAAGAGATTACTTGTGAGCTATGGGATACCAAGAGGCTGTCTGTGGCTGATGGAACCCTTAAGCCATACCTTATGAAGACTTGGAGAACATCACTGTTCTTCTACTCTTCTGTTGGCTGCTGATCTCTGTTAGTGGATAGCACAGCAGGCAGAGATTTTACCTAACCATGCGATTCCTACAGAGATCACTGTAACATGAGAGAATTTATTCAACACACCTCCTGTAAACTGGGTGCAGAGTGCTTAGAATTCATGACCAAAAGCTGTCACTTCTTCAGCCTAAGAGGAGTTCTTGGAGCATCGAGTTTGGAATTGTTAGTTTGTGTTGTCTTAGGAGGTTTAAAAATTGCTTTGAAAAATTGGGTTTCCACATGGTTAGGTTTTCTTGTGATCCCCATTTTGACTTCTAACCCTCAGACAAACAATGTTGGGAGAAGAAGAGGGGGCCCACTCAGAGCTGTCGGTGCAAATCGGGTATATATTCAGTTACATTAAAATGAAGAAATCATACTTTCTGGGCAACATTTCTGCTGAAAAGCTGAACACTTGAAAGGATGAAATAGGCAGCAAATATAATGTCATTTCTTCTCCAAGTGTTTGCTGGGGCTGGTGGGAAGTCACTGCTGTGTCTAAATACAACCTTTGTGGGCCTTTTAAAAAGTTGAGATCTTTTCCCCTTCAGCTTGTGAGTCTTTTAAAATAGTCTTACCGTGTTTGAGTTGCAGTAGAATTAATGACTTGATCTTAGATTTACCAGGATTTGTTTCCTACAAAAGTTGCTAAAAATAGGCAAGGCAAACTAACACATTTATAAATGCATGGGCACGTCCAAGAGATTTTTATTTGCAGACCAAAATCCCAGAATTTATAGAGTCTGTCTTAGTTACTATTGTGAAGAGGGGGAAAAAGCCCCACTGAACTCTATTAAGCAGATTGATGCATGGCTGCAAGAGCTCTTGACAATTGAGATTTCTCTCTGAAGTATTGTTTAACGTGTGTGCAGCAAAAGAAATGCAGGGAAAGGAAGCAAATTTTCTTATGAATTTTTGCAGTACTTTGAATGTAGCAAAATAATGAAATGATTGAAACGCAAATTCTGTGTAGCTGAGAAAGGAAAACATTCACATTTTATGAAGGTAGAATTCATGCCAGGAAACAAAAGCTAAAATGTTTCCTGGGCATTTGAGCTATAGGTAGTCTGTAAGGCAATCATAGTTGGGTCTGCTCAAAGTACACTGATCACTCCTCCTTCTCAAGCTGAAAGGTCCTTTCTGGATGAGACTGACTGCTGTTGGCTTGTGGACTCTCTCTAATACTGCTTTGTACCTTGGAAGCAGTTTTGTCCCTGAAAAACCTTTGCAATATGTAACACATTCACTGTTGATTTAAATGTTGCTGAACTGCCTAGGTCAAAGCAGGTATTTCTGGATGCTGTTGTGATGTGATACTACCTGCTGAGTTGTTCCTCTTCCTCTTAGGTATTTACACATTTCAGACAGGCTGTTAGTTTACTCTTCCCTTGCTGTCACATAGCTGGATCTTGAGTACTTCTTTCTCTTAAGTACATTAACATCCTTGATGATGTTAATGATGTCCACAGCATCACAGCAGAGCAAGCTCATGGTTAATTTTTCTGTATAAATTATTCCTCTCTGATCTCCAGTAATTTCATTTATGTCTTTAAGTATCAACAGTTTACCATTAATTTTCAGGCAGAAAATCCTAAGTCTAAATTTCTTTCCAGCTACATTATCACTTCTCTTTCTATCTTCTATGGCAGGAGCAAGTAGCCAAAACCTTTACATTTTGGGACATATGTTTCCCTTAGTTTTTAAAATTTTTAGTTGCTAGTATCCCATCTGTCCTTTACTGTATATACGCATATTTCAGTTCTACTTGTATTTTCAATCTCTTCATTACCCAGAAGATTTTAACGTAATAAACATTTTAGGTGACTAAAAGTGGTGAGTTTTGGTTTATAAGCTAGAAAATGGATCCAACTGAAACCATTTTGGATACTAATTCTTCTTTTAACTTTTGTTCTCTCTCCTAATTATGAGGAACCTCCTAGCATTTAGAGTGTATTTCTCAGCAGCACTAAATCAGCTTTACAGTCCAAACCAGAACAGTTTTAACAGGCTGCATTTATGTGTGTTTGTGTATTTATTACTCTGCTTGATCTGCTTAAAATGCCATGGCTTTAAACAATATATATCTGCAGTTGTGTACTTCAGAATTTCAGTGAAGCTATCAGGTCACTTTTACATCTGGTACAGAGGTGCAGTGTGAGTCTCATCACGTTACAAACAGTAGCTGTGTTAGAAGACATTGGGAATACTTTCAGTCAGAATTATCAGTTAAACATTTGGGCTGCCAAAGACCACTACCTCCTCTGGTGTAGAAATAATATCTTCCAGGTGAAATGTTACTGATGCTAACCAATGATGGGTTATGAGCAAGTGGATGACACAATGTTCTAATATCTTGGCTTGATAGTTGATGCCAGGGTACCTCTGGGGCTTGCTATGCTGCATGAGTTAGTTAATCCCTGACCTGTCTCCTACCTGCCATCTAACTTAGGATCCATCCAGGAAGGCAGAGATGCCACCCACTAGATCTGTGTATGTTAGACTGATGTTAGTCTTGATATCATCACCTAACAAAGTGGTTTGCCACCATCTCAGAATGTTTTCTTTCAAATTGTCCTTATTTGCTTCAGCCCAGCTGTTTCCTTGGCTTTGGAGGTGGTAGCTTGACTGCCACCTTTTTTTCCTAATGTTTTGTTCAGCAGGATTGGTTATAGATATTCCAAGAGACAAATAGTGGTGAAATTAAATGATGGCTTATCTAATATTCAATTACATATACGTCTTTCATTTGTTCACCTTGGCCACCTGCCCAGCACAAATGGATGCTTATTGTTCCCTAAATAAATTAGGTTGTTTCTAAACTGCTCTGCGCTTTCATACTTACAAGAGTTCTCTGTTTATTTGCTGGCACAGGCTGATCTAAAGATATTCAACCTTCTGTGTTTTGGCTTCTGTTACACTCATTACCTTGAAAAGTAATTATGCAAATATCACACTGCATTAAATACAGGCAGGTTTTTATTTATTTATAAACATCTCCACATTTCAATTTCAGGGCATGCAGATGAAAAATGTCTGCACAGGGTGAGACATGGTGCTGCCTCCCCACCCACTGCTGCAGCTGAGCAGTAAGCAGTAGATAAGCAAAATTGTCCCATTCTTTGCTCTGCCTGCTGATTGAAAGGAGGTGTGCAGTAAATTGGGCTGCACAGATCCCGTCACCGCTGGATTTGTCTGTGCTCACAACAGGCAGGCGCTGGACTGTGTGTAAAGAACACTTTTTTTCCTCCCCTGAAAATAAAGGCAAGCTTGGAATCAAAGCAAAATGAGCTGATCTAGAGATGTTTGGAAGGTAATTTGTTTGAAAAGAAACAGGCTTTCAGCAGCCCCACAGTAATTAATAAATATCTCAAAGCTTGCAGGGTCAGACTGATGCTGATCTCTCAGCAATACTGGTAAAATGTTGCCCTGTCCAAGTGATCTGAATCCCTGTTTGCATGAAGGGGGAATTGGAGCTTTGCTTGGCTGTCGCAGGGAACTGTGTACTGCAAATTGCATCTCTGTTGCTGTACCCATTGCTGCTGGGTACAGAAGGCTGCTATTATCAATGGCTAGCCAGGGGGTGCAGAGGGATTTTATACAGTTGATCCAAATTGCTGTTATCCACCTACAGAGAAATACAGTAAAAGGCAGAGCAGATGGGTGAGCTTCTGGGGAACTATAGACCATCAGCAAAAACTCACATGTCCTTGAAACAGGTGTAAAATGTGACTGTCTGGGGAAGAGTTTAAAGAGCCATGAGTATTGGAGGAATAATTGGGCTTTACTATCTGGAGAGCTCAGACATTTAGATTTCTGCAAAAATCTGGAAGTTTTAGGTTGCAGGTGCTTTTCACATGTGATGTTTAGGCCCCTTTTAAATGTTTCAAAATAAGCTTCTCAAAATCAGATGCTGCTACAATCGTTCGATAGGTTTGAAAATGCAAACCTCTTTCTCTTTTAATAGCTTTTACTCCTACCTAGAGACTTTGTGGAAAGAAAAGTATGCTGTCAAAGAATGACTGCACAGAGATCCTGGTAAGAACATACATATTAACTGAAGCATCACTAATGGCTCTCTGACTAGCACAAGGCAGAGAATTAGGAGTTCAGATTTTGGCTTCGTTGCCTTCTTTTATCATGTTAGCCATCCATGAAGTGGGTAGAATATTACTACCTTGCAGCAAGTATACGAAGCTAAAACTAAGCTTCAGAAATGAAAGGTGCAATGGAAAAAATGATATATTAACAATAAATATACCAACATTTTATTGTTAGCCTAAGGAAGGTAGCAGGTGGTCCGGGTTTCACCGGCAGCATTCATAATGCATGATTTTCCATAAATGGATTTGTTCTGTGCTGAAGGTAGGACACAAACACAGAAACACACAGAAGCAGTTTAAAAGAGACACCAGTAGCCCTGATCCTATCTCCATTCCCATGTCAATGCCCTACTTGATAGGACATATATGGAAATCCATATATATGTGCACACGTATGCGTAAGCATATCTGGAGAGACGTGTATAAATACATACGTGTGTGTGACCAGAGTTGCTGTGACTTCTGATTTCACTAGGTGACCTTCACAGCAGTTGCATTCACCTTACCATGATTAAGTGCATAAGGAGATAAAATTTTGTCTGCCCTCATTCCTGTTGCTGCCTGTTGCCCGTGTCCTTCTGCGTGCGTACGCGCGTTGTACCGCAGCTGCGTGCGGCTGACACCGAAAGCGTGGATGTACACAATGACTTACTCTGTGCTTTAAAACACACAAACTGTGATCTAGGCTCCTGCAGCTCTTAATGAACTGGTACTGAATGGTCTTGTAGGGAATAGTAATTGGAATGTTAACTTACAGTGCAAATATATCATTTAATTCCTTTGAAGTTGCAAAGCTCCCCCAAGTATAATGGAGTTTATGCTACATTTTTATGTGTGGTGTAGCATTTTCCTTAGGTCTTGGTACTACATCTGGAAAAAGAAAAGCTAATGAAAAGGCAGGAGGGGTTTATTATTATTGTTTGCCAGAAAGCAATAACAGTCTGAAGAACTCACTGTTAGCTCTCTAGATGCTAACTTCAGTGGAAAATGGGCTATTGCATAAGCAAGCATACACATTTTCCAGCTCTTCAAGAAAAAAATATAAAGACCTGATTTCATTTTTTTTCTGTTTTGTGTATGCAGAGCACCCTGAATACTCTTCTGCTTCTCCCACCTGTCTTTGATTTTCCAATATTCATCTGAAGTGATTATCAGCAAGTAGAAAACAAGCATGTATTAAAGTACAGGTACTTGCTATTTTGGGGATAGGATTTAATTAGCATCTCTTCAAAAGAAGGACCATTTACAGATGTTTTTTCAAAGCAGCCAAATTGTCTTATCTATGTTAAACTTTGGAAAGTCTAAGAACTTGTTTTGGAGGCAAAATGGAAATTGAGCTCCTTAAAAAAAGGTCCCATTGAAGGCAAGGAACTGTCTGGAGGCAAACATTAAGGTGATTAATAGGATGTATGGCCACGGTCGGTGCTGGCAGCTGGGCATTCAGGGACAGAGTTTCAGATACACCCAGAGGACTCAGCCACCCTCTGGTTGAATAACCTTTGTTATGAGACCTGATATTTTGGGATATCAGTGGCATGGCATCAGCTTTAGAATGAAACAGTAGCTGCTGTCTAACAAAGCTTTCTGTTTCCTTCCTCCTCTTCATAACCTGGTGTCTGGGGCCCTGTGACCTGTCACAGTGTTCACAGCTACATTCCCTCCTAGACACAGTAACTGTTACACGTGAAGAATGATATTGCTCTGACTAAATCCCCCACTTAACCTCCAGTGCTAGATTTTCTTTTAAACAAGGTCCTTCCAAGCTTTCTGTGTAGTGTAGCTGGTAAAGTAAACAGTCTGACATTATGCAAAAGGCACAGAGGCAGTTATTTTTCAAAAGAAGATTTACAAAAGTCTGTCATATATTTGGTCTCATTTTCATTTGCTGCGAAACTCTTTACTTCTGTAAATTACAGCAGATGTTAAAAGAGTTTGTGTTTCTCTGGAATATTAATATGACTGTGCTGTGTGCAGGAAGAACAGCTTTCAGAAGAAAAATGACTATAGAATTCCAATATGTTAGATAAATAAGAAACTATTGTGCTCAGTGTTTTAATGTGGGAAGCGGAGCAGTCTGGGAAGGTGTCGTTTGTCATTAGCACTTGTGGAGTGGGATGTCTGAATGCTCTTTCAAAGTCAGGATTTTTACTCTCTAAATGTGCCAAGGGACTAGAGGCCTGGAAAGGGACAGCACTTGGTGCAATAGGAATAGGAATAGGCTGTGAAATGCAGTTGGAAGCAGAGGATAGTGATAGCACCCACCCTTTTTGTGGAAGCCATCTGCATTTTATGCACCGCAGATCCTTAATACACTCCTTACTGAACTTTATCAAGGTGAAAGCATGAATTTAGTATGTATTTTTTCAGCAGGGTATGAAAAACTAAGGTGATTTCAGGAACAGATTTGAGATGCCTAACAGGTCTCAAAATGAATTCATTAAATCTCTTAACTTTTGATACCTTTTTGAATACCTTCCTACTCCTTTTAACCTTTATCTTTGCAACACTTCTCCTCCACTTCAAAGGAGTCTCATGTCCAAAGGAGTTAAAGATTATTATAAATTTTCTGTTTGTTTCTGTTCTTGTAATGATTGTCACCCTGTGTATGAAAGGTTTTGGATCTGACTCTCATAGTCTCACTCTGTGTTCAGAGAGATTAGTGCAAAGGTCATCTCAGTCCTAAATAATATGAATGACAATAACTTGCCTGATGTAACCATGACACAGAATCCCTGCTAGAAAAAAAGAGGAACATTCTATGTAGGTTGAGCAGTTGCAAACTGAGCTAGAAAGAACAATGTATGGAAAAATCCAGTGTAACTATTGGTATAACTTACCAAGATAGGTGAATTGCAAAACTCCATTTAAGTAGTCTTCCTCTTACGTAGATGAGGTTGAAAGCAATTGTTTTAAGGTTCTCTGTATGTCATCCTTCTTGTTGCTACATAGTTTTTTACATGGTGAGAATGTATAAGCATGTCTTAGCCATTTTCATCTGGAAATCAGATGGTCCTCCTTACAAGCACTGTGATGCTCTGGAGTAGTCTGTGCCCCAGCCAGAGGAAGGAGCATAAGATGTCACCAATACTGCAATAAAGCTATTTCTGTTTCTCAGAAGAATGTTATCAAGAGGTTATTTGAAAAGCCTCCAACATGCCAATGGATCCTATGTTTCCAAATGCAACACATCCATTAAGATGTAATGTAAATTAGAAAAACAAAACCTGAAGAAATTTTAAGAGCCCTTAACTGTACTTACTGAACAGTTCCTGGTGTTGTTGAGTGATGTGGCTCATCAACAGAGCTTCTGCTGCAGTGGCTTTCATATTACTGATATGCTGCATTCTCTCCACCACAGCAGCATTTACAGGCTGCATCATTTGAGCCAGAGCAGCAGCACCACCAGTAATCCCTGTGTGCTCTGCAAATGAGCAGTGGCAGCACTGGGAAGGTTTGTCTTCTTTGTACAGATGTGGGAACCAGCTGCAGTTCTGCTTACTGGCAAATAAGAAGCACCCACACGAGCAGCATTCTTCATTTCTGCTCTGGCAAGTCAAGTAACAGCAGTTTGAGTGGCTTGGCCAGACAAAACAGGGATGCTCATTTTCATTTCTGCTCTGTCAGATACTTGGGAGAAAGTTCATTGATGCTTTCAACTTCACTGCACACTTCAGCAACTGTGCTCCAAAGGGCATGAGCTCTGACTCTGAAGGCAATGAGCTTCATTCGCATCAGAAAGTGATGCCACGGTTGAGATATCCACATAAGGACACTGGCAGAATTTTATGCAGAGGTACCTGATATACTGGTCTATGATTCTATGATTCTATACATCCACTGCACGTCACAATAGCTGTAATTTCTTGCCTGCCCTTCCTTAAGCTGGCCACTCTCCTATAAATGCAATATCAGACATACTATTTCCATTATTCTTTAGTTACTTTGTATTAGGCACTTTTTCCTTTCATTCAGTTTATTTGTTCCAAGATTTATATAGCATTTTTTTAACCTATTTATAGAGATTATAATTTTAAATAGAAGTAAAATTCATGGAAAGTATACACAATACTGCACACTTACTATAGCTCATATATGTAAGCAGTTGGACTTGATCTTAACGGTCTTTTCCAACCTGTATGGTCCTCTGATTCTAAAAAAGGAAACCTACTCTCTAAGAGTTATCTGCAACTGACATCTGAAACAGCTTATTCTCTTATTTGAAACTGCAAAGGGCAGTGATATCTATATGGTACATATTCAAGACTTTTGACTTTTAATGCTGCCTTCCTTACTGTAGGTAACAACATTTTTTCCAGAATTTAGCAATTCAACTTGTGTTAATGGGTTAATGTATAATTGGGAGATCCTGACATAGTTTATTGTAACAGCTCCTTTGAGCCTATTTGCTCAAAGTCTCTTCTACCTAGAGAAATGTTCATTCCCTGCTCCAGAGCCCTACAGACCATCATGGCTGTGTCATTATGTGTAACCATGTTGATGATGGTCTATAATAGGTGCCTGGGAATGGTTATAGCCTATTCTGTCGATTGGATTTTTATGCATAAGTGCTAGATCTGCGTGCTGAACAGCTTTCCATAGTCTAACCTGGACCTCTCAGGGATGTTACGGATTTCATTTGTCTTTCCAGTTTAATCAATGATTATGCTTTTTTATTGTGCATATTCAATTTTAGGATATTGAAAGGCTTTTGAGTTTGATCATTAGAAAAAAAATTGTATCTTGCAATGCTTGGCTGCTTTTCTTTTGCAAAACATTCGTGAATAGACGAGAGGGTTTTTGAGGAAAGAAAGGTGGGAGAGCAAGGGCAGAATCAAAAAGCAGGTCTTGTGTGCCGTGCACTGATACCTGGAGGCTCTCTTCCATTTGGACATCATACAGAGGTAATAGCAACTCGTACATGTATCATTGTCAGCAACATACTGCTTTGTCTTGGATTCTCTGTGAATTGTGGTTTTCTACTGAGTCTTGGACAACTTTGTCTTCTGCTCCATGTAGTTCCCATATCTTGTTTCTCACTATCTTTAGCGCTCCCATTTTTGCTTTATCAAAACTACCTTCAACAGCTTCATTTCCGTGCTGCTCCCAGTATAGATGTCCCTCTCTGTAACTCCCTGTAGGCATGCAGCCAGTTCTAAGATGGTCCTGTTTCATTAACATGTTTATTTTCTAGGAGATGGTGAAAGATCAGATCAGACTGGTGGCCAGAGAAACTGTATTAGATGCAATAGCTGCAACCAACCTGACAGACTGTTAGTAGTGTTTACAAACATGTTCCCCCATATCCCTGTTGTGGTTTGATCTGATTGCCCTTTTCATCATAGTTCTCTTGATAGCTGGGCTGGGATGTGCAGCTTGACCCTGCAAGGTGTGGAGGAAAAAAAAAAAAAGTGAAAGAGAAAGAAAAACATAGTGTGGTAGAGACATGGGTTTAGTTGAAACTACTTCAAATTAGATGTGGTCATTAATGCTGTATTTCCATTACCTATCAGATAACTTGGTATAATGTTTTGTACGTGTAAGTTTAGCCTGTTCTCTTCTGTTTTACAAGACAAACTAAGACTGGTGTCTTTTTCTTCCACCTTTTTACCTCCAGATACCACACTGGTATTTCTAATATTAATAAATTTGAGACTGAACAATGTGCAGAAAGAAGCTTGAAGAAAGACCACATGCTGTCAGAGGTTTAACCTTTGACTACTGTATATAGTAACACTAAATAGATCATGGATTTCTTACTTATAAAAGTGTTTTTTCTTTCCTTATTTACACACGCCATGATGTCATGCTCACATTAGAGACAGGAACTAATGAAAATAATTCACAGTTTTTCTCTGTATTCTGTACTCCCAAAACAGTGATGTAAAACCTAACTGCATTGTTCTTTTCTCTTTCTGAATAGTATAAACTATTTCTTTTAGCATGTTCATTTTGTCAGTTACCAGCAGAAAAACTTACAGTGCCTTCAAGCGCTCCTAGGGGTGTAGGAAAAGCTTGTCAGTCAGGCAGAGAAGGAAGAGGAGCTGTTTTCTCCCTTAGGATGTGGAAGGAATGACCTTTCCTAGAAACCCATGTAGTCCAGCAGGATTCACTCTCTAAAGCATACAGTTCTTTCAATACATTGTGGTAATTTAACACATAAAAATGTCTGGTTTGGGGCAAAAGCTTAGGATGAAATATGAGATGCTTGACATGGTACAACACAAAACCGATGCAGTCACCACTGGAGTTTCTTCTGAAAGTGTTATTTCTCACTAGCTGTGGCTTGCCCACAACAACTACCAAGAGAAGAGAAAAAAATATCACTGTCCTTTCTTCATAAGAAAAATCTGTTTCTAGCTCTTTGTTTACATCATCACTTTAGAACAGGTTGGAGGACAATTTCCTAGTGAAGGGAACGTCTAGGAAATAGTGGGATTTGCAGCATTCATTTTTGCTCATCTTCATGAGTTCATTGTTCCTCTTTTCATTCCACTCTTCCCCTCTAGCCAAATAGCTACCCCTGACTTATGTTTCAACCAGCAGAAATGTTTTGATGGCTTCTACTGAAAAAAGGCACAGTTGATACACAAATCTCCACTGTTATTCCCCACCTATTCTTGAGTGGAAATTTTGAGGTGGCTTAGCTGCACTGGAAGTACTTGGGAGACAGCAGCCAGAGCAGAGCTGGGATGATGCTGTGCTATCAAGATTAGCAGCTAGTAAAGCACAAGAGCAACAGGCTCATGGTAAACTTAAGGCTTCTTCATTGCTCTAAAGCTGTCTAAGAAGTATATCACACTGAGCTCCCTATGCTTTTACCCACAGATAAAGAACTAGAGGAAAAAATAGAATAAATTTTCATTTAGCAGTTTTTACTTAAAGATACAAGAGAGTATAATCTGATTTATGTAATCAGTCCCTTGACTAGGTAATACTAATGTACATTTTATAGTCACTCAAACTCTCTTTGGCTTCAGAAGCATTTCTAAATACTGTGCACTACAAAAATTATAACCGTTATGATTGAATGGGAATGAGAAATACTGCATTTGGGGAGTATATTATTGGAGCCAGAGGGAAAACTGCTAGCAGACACTACCAGAGGAAAGGACTCACTAAGGACATTTTGTGTATTTTTTCATTAAAAACTTAACTGAGATCACATAGTAACAAAATTAGCACCAGAAATATCTAGCTAAGAACCGTCTAGAATATGAAAAGAAAGAGAAAACTGTATCACACTAATATTGCCTAAGTATCAGGGCCTAAGAAAATTCACCCAAGGAATATAGAGAAACAGCTGAATTATTCCCAGTGGTTTTAAGAGTTCTTTTTTGAGAACACATGAAAAATGTTGGAAAAGGTACTGGACTAGATGAAATAAGATTACACAATTTAGAAGAGAATCTAGGAGATCTCATTTTGGATGAGACACATTTACCACAGAACAAGGGCTTTCTAGTCCTTGCATGCCAGAGAAATCACAGCTTTTCATGCCCCTTTGCACAGATCTCAAAGGTATTAAGTGAATCGCTACAAAATGCTTTAGAGGATCTGTTTGTCCTGGATATTCAAGAAGTACAGCAGCAGACTGTTACTGTGGCTCTGCATGCCTGGTCTTTCACAACCTTCTTCATGTCCTACCATCAGAACGCGAGACCTGCTGCTCTTTGGAAAGAATAAAAGGTTGGGCATTTTACAGAATGATTTGGAATATTAGGTATGTATTATCTGTCTCTAGCTGATGCCACTTCATCCCTCACGTGCTTTGTCCTTGTCCTGCTGGCTTCAGCCATCTCCTTGCCTGGAGTGGTTTGCTGCTGGTTTGGCTCACTCTCAGTTCCCCTCCCACTCCCCATCTGGGAGCTTTTTCCTTAGGCGCTGACTTTTTGAGCTTGCTTGTTCCCAGAGTAAGGGAGTTCATCCACTTAAGGTGAGGTGTGTCTGTGCTACTATAGAGACTACAAAGAAAATTAAATGTTTTAAGTCAAGCCCTTCAGCTAAAGCAGTGTTTGAACAGAGGTAGCAGCTGCAAACCAACATTTAATATTTAAGGCCATACCACATTAAAAGGTGCTGGAGTGCATGTTAAACAACTGTCTGTGGTTACAAACCAGCCAAACTTTGAGTTTGTTTTTTAAAAAAATAATCCTTTTCTACCACAAAATTATAAGTGGATAGTACTAAACATGTTAATGTCAAACTTTGTCCTGGTCTGTAGTGATTAGGTGTTGGTGATGAGCACTTGCCCTCCTTCGGGCTGCTCCACTGGTGTGTGTTTTCCTGACCATAGTATCCAGCTTCAGCCTCACTTGTAGTCTATTTCTCATCCTTGTCTTGGTTCTCTGTTGGACGTCCTGATTCGCCTGGCTGAGCACTGAAACGTGTTAATAACTTACCTCTGTTTAAAAGGGAAAAAAAACTAATAAAAATTCACTCCATCACTTACACTGCCTAGGGGAAGAGGGGAGAATACAAGTGAAGTGGGCGAAGTTAAGAGAAAAGGCTGTATGGATTTAGGCAGTGGATAGCATAGGGGATGGGAGCTGTGGTAAGCAGAAATTCCCTGCAAGCAGGGAGAGAGTGAAGTTTCTCCTTCACCCCAGTTTTTTTTCTCCTCAGTGACAGAGATGGTTTAGAATATATGTAAAAGAAAAACAAAATAAGCACTTTTTAGAAGAACTTGTGAAGAGGCGAAGAAAGGGCTCCTGGCAAGGAAAACAACAAGAGGAAACACTTCATCTTTAATTGAAATCTGAGGATGCTGCTTGCTGCTTATATAGCCCTGCACTAAGGCTGGGGAGTATCTCTGCCTGTGTGTACCGCAGAGGTGAAGAAACTTCTCAAATGAAGTTCCTTGCTGTGTGTCTAAGCTTGCAAGTGAATTAGTGCTGGAACTGTCACAGACTGTTACCTTACAGCTGTACTTTTGGGTTTGCAGCTCTGGTTTTCATTCTTTATGCCTCAATGCATGCTGTGTGCTTACCTCTTGTGGTGAGTTGACCCTGACTGGATGTCAGGTGCCCACCCCTGCTCCAGCACAGGCTTTCCAGAGGATCACAACCTCCCTCAGGCACATCCACCTGTTCCAGCATGGGGTCCACCGTGGGCTGCAGGTGGGTATCTGCTCCACTGTTGACCTCCATAGGCTGCAGGGGGACATCCTGCCTCACCATGGTCTTCACCACGGCCTGCAGGGAATTTCTGCTCTGGTGTTTGGAGAACCTCCTTCCCCTCCTCCACTGACCTGGGTGTCTGCAGAGCTGTTTCTCTCACATATTCTCACTCCTCTCCTCTGGCTGCTGTTGCACAGCAGTTTTTTCTCCCTTCTCAAATGTGTTATCCCAGAGGCACTGCCACCATTGCTGATGGGCTTGGCCTTGGCCAGCAGCAGGTCCAACTTGGAGCTGGTTGGTGTCGGCTTCATCAGACATGGTGGAAGCTTCTAGAAGCTCCTCACATAAGCCACCCCCATAGCGACCCCTTCTTCTACCAAGCTTGCCCCCACCCCAACCTAGCCCCACAAACCCAATATACCTCATCTATGAGAATATCAGAGAAAATTTTGTGTCATTGCATGTCTCATTTCTGCCAGCTTTCCCACTGGTTAGGGATGCAGAAGGCTGATGGGTAGCATTTCTCACTGGAAATTCCACTTTTTATAGCCTAAGGGACTGTTCCTTGTGATGTTTCTTCTGTTCCCAGTTTAGGGTTTGGCTATTTCTCTGGTGTTGTGGAGATGCACAGAACTCTTTACATGTCCTACTTTACATAACACAACAGGAGAGAGAAAAGTTTCCCATTGTCATAGTTTTACATTCAATTACTTGTCGGGGATTTAGAGAGTGAATGCTTCTGCCTAAATCCTTAGGTTGCTATACCAACGATTTAAATCGTTTTTTCCCTAAAGTGGTTTTATTATTGTATTACAGTAGGGGACCTAAATGATTCAGTGCTGTTGTAAGTGAAAAATGATGCAGCATTTACAATCATTGGGCTTACAGTTAGAGGTGATTATAGTGGAATTAATTTGTGTTTCATTGCTGGCTGCAGAAAATACTGAGTAATTATTAGCTGGTGTGCTTCATGTCTGTCTCAACACTTGACCCAACAACATCGTGGACCTTTCAGCTTGGTAGTGGTTGCAGTTGATTCTTGGGGATTTTAGCCTATACCTCCTTCAAATATAAGGATAATATCAATCATGCTGCAGCAAGATAGGTTGGCACAAGAAATAAAAAATTCCACATTCTAGGGACTATTTTATCAGAGCAAAATGGTACTTCAGCAATGATCACCAGGTTCATAGGCTGGGATTTAAAAGCTGAACTTCCATCTCTTGGAAAATACTCAGAAGTATATTATTATATTACACCTGGGGAGGAACANGGGTCAAGGTGAAGGGGTCAGGCTCTTTCCAGTGGTGCCCTGTGATAGGACAAGAGGTGATGGTAGCAGGGGGGAACACGGGAGGTTCCACCTCAACATGAGGAAAAACTTCTTCACTGTGAGAGTGACAGAGCCTGGCCCAGGCTGCCCAGAGAGGCTGTGGAGTCTCCTGCTCTGGAGACTTTCAAGACCCACCTGGATCTGTTCCTGTGTGTCCTGCGCTGGCATTGGGTTCTTGCATTGGAAAACCCATCATGACAGTTCTGATTGCCACCATCTTCCCACTGAGACAGCAATGCTAAAAGATACAGCTTCTTAAATATGTTGACTTATTAGGACGATGGCAATGGGATGTATTTGAGTTTCATTTGATCTCAGCACTGTCTACAACATTGTGCTGTGATCACAGTCTGCTCTAAAGTGCAATCATGACACTGAGACAGAAAAACTGACAGAGGAAAACATAACAGGCTGAAATCCTTTTTAGGTTAAAAATAGCTGTATCAAACAGTGAGAGAGATGAAGCTGTTCTAAAGCTTCAGGAGTAGAAATAACAGGGTATAGCTGAAGCGTTTAAAGAAAGTTGGATTATAAATGAACACAATATTAAACAGTGGTCAATGGTTCCTCTATTCTCATGGTTAGCTGCTCAGTAGTTTGAAGTGAGCAATGGAAGAACAAACTGCAGTTTGATCTGTGGCCTCCAGCAAGTAACCTTAACCTGTAGCTGTGCTATAGATTTGATGCAGAACTTTGATTTAGGATATTGGTTGCGACGCTTGATTTTTAGTACTTTAATCTCTTAGAGAGCCACAGGCCTAAGAAGGCTTTATACATGCAAAGGGGATATTTTAATAAATTGTCTGAGATTTCCTTAAGTTGAGTCTTACTTTGGTTTGGTTTTGGTTTTGTGGTTTGGGTTTTGGTTTTGTGTGTGTGTGTGAAATAAGAAATGGTGTAAGCTGTTCCCTTTCATTAAGATGCTAGGCACTGAGCTCACCTCCTGAGGTACACATGTTGTTTTCCTGGGGATCTTCACGGGAGGTTGCCGAGCTTTCAGTGGTGCTGGAGCAACCTGCAATAGAACACTGACAGTATAATGCAGGATGTTTTGCTTGAAGTAGTAGAATGAAGCTTCAAGATGTCACAAATCTAGGTCTTCCTACGTTGCCTGTGTGTGTAGTGGATATTGCTGGGCTTGCCTGATGTTTTCCCTTTTGTTAATCAACAGTCAGTCTCATAGAAGGCTGCTGCTTATTTTATTACTGACAATGGAAATGTGGCTCTGTGTTATACTGCAGTGTTTTGTAGCATTACTTTATGCTCTTGAATTGTCATACAAAATTATGTGATTTCACATTTTTCCCTGTAATCTTTCCATTTTTTTTACAGAATCACATCACTAAATAATTTTTAAAAACACACATAGGTTTGGCCCCATCTGAACCTACACGAGTTAAGGAGCCAAGTTTCATTTGGTGATATGGGTCATATATCTCAGTTCCTTTCCATGACCCATATCTGATGCTATCTTTACAGCAATGAGGCCTCTCCCTTTGTTTTTCACTTCTCTTACTTCAGCTGGCTTTTCTTTCAATCAGTTTGTATCTTGTTGGCATAGAATTCTAATAAAGAGTTTGACTGATGACTGGAATATCAAAGGACCACAGTATGAAAGCTGGTATAAATAATTTTCTTTCAAATAGAAAAAAAATGGCTCATTATTCCCTGTTGCTTGTGAACCTGCTTCTGTGTTCTTACATAAAGTAGCTGCTGGTCAACTTCCTTCATGTTCGCTGGCTGATCTGAAAAAAACCATCCACCAGCAAGAAATAAGTAGAGATCAAGCAGAGGGGGATTAATAGCACAAGTTCCCATGTGCTGCAGAGTAAAATAGGCAAGGAAAATATGTCTTTTTGCCAGGTACATTGTGATGAATGCTGCTGATTAGTACTTATTGAAGAATTTGATCGCTTCATATGCAGAAGTGATATAAAACTGGGCAGTTGAGTAAGATACAAAGAGTGGAGTACATTTTGATGGTCAGTTACTCCTAGCCAGTAGAAGATACTCTTCCTTCTGTATTTTCGGCTGATTTCTTTCCTCCCTGGTCTGTGAACACTATAGCACTGTGCACTGGAGACCTTTACTACTTAAAATTACTCTGATTTATTGAAGCTAGTTTTATTTTATTGAAAACCTCCCTGTCTTTCTCTGTATAACTTTACTTTTATTAGGTACAATGCTTTTGATTTTAGGGGAATAAAAGTTGTTGTACCTAATGGAAATAAATGCCTTATTAGTTATAACAGAGTTCCTGCAAACTCCCCAGGGAGTGGGAGGAACACCAAGGACATTCTTTGTGTTCAGGGGGATAAGAAGAGTTTTTGCATTAAAGCTGGTAAAAATGTGAGCCCTTTTTGTGCAGAGGGTAAGCCTGGATATTGACAAGATGAGACTTCTGTGTTCAGGGAGTGCTTGATTGCTATTTACAAGTGATGGGGAGAAAATGTGGGGATGAACAAGGTAAGTTACTGCTCCAGAGTTGCAATTTGTGTAATACTAGAGCTTGACTAATTAGCAGATATCAGATCTTAATTCTCATTTATTAGCATGTATTTATCCCTGGAAAGGAGTTAACATAATTCTTCCTTTGTCCTAGCCAGACTTAGTTTTCTTGAAATTATCCTGATGAAGTATCTTGAGCTTTGTGAAGGAAAAGGTTGCCTTTTCACATAAAAATGTAAATGCTTTAAGAGTCATCCTTCCAAGGAGGGACGGAAGAGAGGGGTATTCCTTCATCTAAACAGCAGCAGATGAAGAATCAGGCCAATGTCAATCCCATGAATCTGTCTTCATTTCTTTGTAATATGTCTTTCATTGTGCTTTCATTTTCTGCTCTGGTTTCTCTTGAAAACTTGAAAGCAAAGGTTTTGCTGCTGCACTCAGAAAATTAATCAGGTCTGCCTAAAGAAATAACTCAGACACCAGTTAGTGTTTACAATCAGCTTTTTCCCTGGAGTAATCTGTTGGAGGCTTCAGACTATGATTACCATCTACTGAACTTACAAATGGGCAAATGTGATTATTTTCTTTCTCTCTTATTTATTTATTTTTATTTTAACGTGCTTTGAATAAAGCTGGCAAGTAACACCAGCTTTGCTTCTATTCTGCAAACCTGCTTCTTGGGTAACTTTGAGCAGAAATGGTTTCAATGGTATCTGCATAAAAAAAAGCAAAGACTCTTGCCTGCTGTTGGTACCAGCTTGTTGTGCTCTGCAAGTATAAAATGTACAAATATGAGGAGGAAATACTGCATTCTAAGCAAACAACCATCAGCCTCTGTCATATTTGTGTGGGAGGAGTGGAAAGCTCTGGTCTCTGAACTGCTGCTGAAGCAAGCTGCAAGGTCAAACGGACCTGAATGAAGAGGTAGAGCTGTTGTGCTGCATAGGATTTTCCAGCCCATTGTGTATTCTGACATAAAATTCTCACTGTAAAGCAAGGTATTGAAATCATAGGATCATAGAATTGTCAGGGTTGGAAGGGACCTTAAAGACCATCCAGTTCCAACCCCCCTGCCAATGGCAGAGACACCTCCCACTACAGCAGGTTGCTCAGAGCCCCATCCAGCCTGATCTTAAAAATCTTCAAGGATGGGGCTTCCACCACCTCTCTGGGCAACCTCTTCCAGTGTCTTACCACTCTCATGGTGAAGAAATTCTTCCTAATATCTGACCTGTATCGATCTATCTCCAGTTTTAATCCATTCCCTCCAGTCCCAGTACTGCCCGACACCCTCCCCAGCTTTTCTGTAGCCCCCTTAAGATACTGGAAGGCCACAATAAGGTCTCCTTGNACAAAGGTGTTCAACAAGACTGGTCCCAGTACTGAACCTTGAGGGACTCCACTTGTCACTGGTCTCCACTTGGATACGGACCCATTGACAACCACCCTTTGGGAGTGGCCATCAAGCCAGTTCTTTATCCACTGAACTGTCCACCCAGCAAACCCACATTTCACCAGCTGAGAGACCAGAATGTCATGTGGGACATCAAAGGCTTTGCTCGGGTCCAGGTAAATGACATTGGTTGCTCTTCCTCTGTCTGTGGATGTTGTGACCTTGTCATAAAAAGCCACCAGGTTAACCAGGCATGACTTGCCCTTGGTGAAGCCATGCTGGTTGTAGCCAATCGCTTCATCCTTATTCATCTGCTGTCCATTAGAAATGACTGAGTTGCTCAGACTGCAATATTTTGGAGTATGCTCTGCAGCTCACCACTTTTTGTTTGGTAAAATTTTTCATTGTGCAGAGGATTGGAAGTTGTGTTGCAGAGTCTGTAAAGAAGCAGTAGAAACAGTGCCTTTAAAGCTTTGATTTATAAATGGCAATTATACATCATTCTCCTAACAGAAATAGAAAAACCCAAACAAACCAACCCAACCATCCCAACCAAAGCCATATAACAGTGTTGAAGATGGATATAATTTTTGAACAGCAAATTCCTTCCAAATTCTAAGACTAGAAAGCACAGAATGGCACAGGTTAAAAACCACCAAGATACCCAGGCAGCCACTAGCAACCTTGTTTTCCATTGTACTGGTGTAATATGAGAAACATAAACCAATCCCAGGGCTATTTTATTTTCTTAAAGATAGAAAGCAGTCAGAGATTTAACTTAAGTCTCTTATGGAAATGTAAATATTACTCAGGAAAGGTAGATTGCCTTGTTTTCTTCCTCAGATATAAATATTTTTCAGTATATAGATGTGCTGCTGACATCTGTGGAGTTACAATTTAAGAATATAGACTCATTGTACATTCTACTTCAGAAAGATATATGTGTCAACGAATCCATGACAAGACTGTGATAAAGTCAAAGGTTTATTTTTCAGCTTTCTGTTAGAGGAAAAAAAAAAAAATGAAGTGAAATTAGGGGGCAGGCTCACCTACTACTTGCAAAAGAAGTAGTTAGCATATTGAAAAGCTAATATTTTATTAATTGAAAAAAAATCTCTTTCTAGGCATCCTATAAAGTAGTTCCCCTTAAGCTATTGGTAAAGCAACATTTAAAATAAGTTCCTGACATCCCCAAGATGTTTTTTTTTCATTTGATCTCTGTTCAAGCTTGCAGAACAAGAAAGCAAAATGAATTTTTAGAGCCTGAAGTATTTTTCTGGAAACCCTCGTTAGGGAATAAAGCAAAATATGTTAATTCACATAAAACTGTAATATTTGTATTAATGCAGCTATTTAGGCTTTAATTTGGTTTAGTATTTTGCTTTTGACCCATATTTGCAAATAGATTTCAACACTTTCTGTTCATTAACAACATTTTGTCACTGGAATGCAAGATCATATGGCAGAGAGAACTGAAGGTGAATCAAAACATATGGCTTCCTTTTTATCTCACATGAGAATGCTGGTGTGCATAAAGCTACATGACAGAAACATCAGTGGTTTGGGCTTTAATCAAAGTGAATCTGTTTCAGAGGAGCTAATTTCCACAAAAAAGTTCTCATGATGTTGGTATGATCAGGCCTCAACACAAGCCTCAAATTATTTTATCTCCAGACTGGGATCACAGTGGTTTGTTCTTCTTGGTACATAGCTGACAAAAGCTATTAATGCATGAAAGAAGAAAGAAACTTAAGAGAAAAACATTTTCCCACCACATTTAATGTGTTTTATCAGAGATCTAATGTTTTGTGACTCTTATGTTAAATGCTGGATTAGGGGCCTGTCTTGTCAGCACCTAGAGCAAGACATAAATGTGTGTAGCTTGAGTTAGCAAATCAATTTAAAAATTATGTAAGTTCTCCACTGTCTTCTGCATATTAGATTCTTCAGTTTGGAGCAGTGTTTTGAGAACCTGTATCAAGTGCTTGAGTGTGAGCTGTGCTGACATTCCAGGCTTCTGTTAGGGTAGAGTGTGAGTGCAAATTGGGCCTTGATTGTTTGCCTCCACACTAGGAAGAGAGCTGCCTCCAAAACTGGACTCCTTGGCCTCACTGAGATACGGTTCTCCATCATACTTAAAACTTCTTACATCTTAGATGTTTGCCTTTTTAGTTTACAGAAGTTTGGGGGAAGAAACTTCAGCACGGGTTTCTATAGAGTATGTAGCTTCTGGAGCTGTCTGCAAACCAGGTGCAGTCACTTCATTGCCCTGAAGTATGTGTACAAATAGAAATGTTTGGAGAATGGCCCAAAATTGAAAAGAGAAAGGGGAAAGCAAATACAAATTGAGAATTCATCTTATTCTCAATGGAATGGAACCAACAGACCATACTACTTTCCTGAACTGTGATAACACAACCATATGAAGAGATTGAAAGCTGGTTTTAGGGAACATCTTAAAATATGTCATTATTTCCAGTTCCATGAGGAAGTAAGTCTTAGTTTGTCTTGAATCCTCAACTTCTATGTACAGTATCCTTACATCTACCTGTTTTCTCCTTTTGTAATATGAATCATTACATTTAACAAATAAGTTGCAGGTCCCTCTTGATCTCCCAGCTTCTGTTTACAGTTTGGTTTCCCTCTTCCGAACTCCTCTTTTGTGTTGCAATATTTCCATTTAATGCATATTACAGAATCTGATATTACTTGGTTCCAAGTAAGAGCAAGCAGATGCCCTTTCTCCTAAAGAGACCAAAGGCTGCTGGTGTCAGACAGCTCAGCACTAGTCCCACTTTGCTGTAGGATGTATCCTTAGGGCAGTGTAAGCACCCGTGAGGCACAAAGCAGTTTGCCTTGCAGAAGTAGCTGGTAGGAGTAATTTTGTCCTAGAATACAGTCTAGGGATCCCAGGTATAGACCAGGACACTGTGCAAACCTGAAGCTAATTCACCACTGGAATTAAGTGAATTTGGGCTGCTGATGAATGAACAAAAGCAAGTTCTGAAGATCTAGCAGACAGAGTGGGTGGGAGCAGACTTCAACACGTCTCACGTCATGTTCCATATTTGCTCCCAATGAATCACTGCAGCCTCTTTTCCTTCAGGAGTTGTGCTAAATTTGCAAAGTTCAGGGATAGATCATGCAATTGATAAATGTTTGCTGGTATAAAATGAAAAAATATCTTTGCCTAATGTACTATCCATACATTTGTAATATCCTAGTGCAAGAAAATATGATTAGAAGAAAAGCTGACTTTCTTTTTAAGAACTTTTGGACTTTTTATTTTGTCTGAAACTTATTTTTCTCAGTTTTTCTTAGGAAGAAAAGATAAAATTATTGTGAAGGCTTTTCATGTCAAGAAGCAAATTTAACAGTCTCTTTACATGTGTAGGTTGGTCAAATTTTGCCAGTTTTTCTCCTAACAGGAAGATAGCCCTTTTTCCAAAGAATCTGGAATCTAAATATAACTGATTAAACACTACAGGTGGTAGGCAAATGCAGTGGACCTCGAGAAAGCTATTTCTATGCTTCAGTGATCAGACAACTTCATATTTCTGACAGTTTTGATTCCTTGGCTCCTGCATATGATAAAAAGGGGTAGGTGAACTGCAGTGTGTTTCATAACAGTTGATAAAATGCAAGCGTAGACCGAGGTTCCATGATACCCAAACATGATGCTACACCTTGACTGCACTTAGACACTCGTTAGGCACTAAGTTGTCTGTACAGAGTGAAGCTTGTCAGAGAAAGTTTTGGGAAAAAGTAAGGGCCAAATCTCTGGGAATAGCCAGTTGTAATGTGTGGCAAATCAAAGAATGGCTTTTTATGTCAAGATAGAAACTGGATCTCAGAGTTCTTACTAATTTCAAGGTGTTCTTACTAATTTCAAGTTCTTACTAGTACAAGATTTTTGCATACCAGGTGTAGCTGTATTTGTCTGGTAAAATGTGGGGGGACTGTATGTTGGGGTGGTGGGGAAGAGGGCTGGTGGTCTGTGTGATGAAGCCCGTGTCCTCGGTAGGATACAAAGTCAGACTTGAAAAAAGCTTGCAAAAAAACCCCAGTATAAGTAAAGTTTTTACATTCAGATTTAAGGTCTACATCGAAACTGGTTTCTCTTTGCCATGAAGAGGGGTTTAATTGCTTTGCTGGCAGTGACACTGTCAGGTCTACTTGTGAGTACAACATTGTCTCTATCCCAGCCTTTCATTAGGAAGTTCCTTCTTTATGAACACACTTCATTCTAATGAATTCTTGGTTTGTTCTTTCTGTTTAATGTACTTTTATTCCTAAGTACATCAATAACCATAAGCTGAACTCCTCATCTTGTCACACTACTTTAATTAGTTTTACCTCCAGGCTTGAACAGCTGCCACCCAACCACCAGAGGGTAGAGCTGTCTCTTGCTGAACCAGGTCACGTACCAGCACTTTCCTCATCCCTCTCTTACATTGTCTCAGATCACTTCCAGCACTGAACAGTGAGGCTGAGCAAGATCATCCCACTAGTATGCCAACACAACCATATTCAGTACAGTAAATGAAGAATCTCTTCTTCTGTCAGTAGGCATCATTCTGATGTACCGAGTTATACACACCTCTGGTTTGGTTTGGCAGCAAAACGGATACTTTCCAGATTTACTCTTTTGTTATCCCTAGTATCTGCCTTAAAGACCATCCTGTGGTTTGGAGTGGCTGCATAATCCCTATACCCACAGTGAGTGCTAGCTATCAAGCTAGAGCAAAACCAGAATAATCCTGTTCAGAAATAGGAACTTGGCAATGAAACACTGCAAAAGACCAGAAGGAAAAAATCCTCTGTCAGCCTCTTGCTACCTCATTCAGCTGACCAAAGAAGCCACCTGAAAGATTCGTAGGAAAGTGGAGTCAAAGGAAATTACTCTACCATGTTCCTTTACACTGCAACTATTAAGATGGGAAGCTTGTAAATTACTTAAAAAAACCCAAACCACCCAAAACAAAACAGCAAAATACCATTTATAGCCCTAAAATGAATTATTTGTGCATGCGTGCACACTTACATGTACAAACATGCATACCTTTATAATGGAAATACATTCTTAAAAGTCTGTGTTGTCCCAAGCATTTTAAGTTACTCTATAGGATGAGGGAGAAAAAAAGAAGACGTAGAAGATGCTAGTATTCAAAGTTATTTGTGTGACAAGATTTGTAAATACCAAATATCTTAGAAATACTTAACAGTACTTGTCAAGTATTTATGGACTTCAGTGGCTGAAAATTGTAATTGCTGGTATTCTGGGTAGTAGAAGTGGTGTAACTTCTGACAAAAGATGACATTTTTATTGCAGTTGCTGTCCATACCCATTGTTTTGTACATAAAGGAAAGCAGCATGTCTACAGGAAAAGCAAAGGCTTCAGCAGTATCTAGAATGGAAATGATGTGAGATGTTATCTTTTTCTTTTACATACTGTACCCATCAGTAAGTTATGAAAGAAAGATTAATTTAAATCTGGTTCATTTAGAACCCCAAATATGAGGTGTTCTTATTATCCTGTCCTTGTCCATAATCTGTTACATACCTCTGAAGTCACTGGATCTCACAGTGCAGAGTAATCTAGAAGGTGACAGTGGACTAAACCTTTCCTTCTCTGGATTATCACGTATCTCTACGACACACAGTTAATGCTGCACACAGCACAGGAAGGAACTGTGCCACAGCATGAGGTAGAGAAGCTAGAGCATAATCATAATTGGAAAAGCTCTCCACAGTTGTTTACTTCTGTGGCATTGCTGTAGCGAGCAGATTTTCTGGAAGACTTGCCTTCACCTCTTTGATGGAGTCACTCCTGGACAGTGCTCCTTGACCAACTTTGGGTTTCAGGATGCGAGGCACGTTTGGGTTTAGATACTTGCCAGGTCTGTTTGGTATCATCCTGGGACACTTGTCTGCTGCCCTTTCACAGACCCGACCAAATCACTGTGTGTTCTCAGACTAAGCAGTGCATTCATTGTACTGTTTGGGTGACAGAAGCACATATCTATTCCACATCCTTTAGAGATTTTGAAAGCACTTGGCAAAATAATAAACACTTTCTCTTTCAAGTTTTTGTATAAATTAGAGCAACTGGTACTTTACAGAGTGTAGTGTCTATTTTTAACATACTTTCTTTTCTCCAATGTAAGAGAACTTTTTCTTGTTACTCTTCAGACACTTCCCTTCTAACACTCAAGTTTTTCTCTTCTGTGAATGATGAAAGATCCTTTTATAACCACAGTATTTGTCCATTAACTCTCTTTGGAATATCATGTTTTCTCCCAAAGGAAGGGAATGAATCTCAGTGTTCAGCAAACTTATTTCACTGGGTCCGTACACCTATTTGAATCCATCAGTTGCTACCCCACTCTGGCCCTAAAACTCAAATCCTTTTGCAGTAAAGTTGGCCATTTTTTACTCTAGAAGACAGAAGGAGAGGTGGAAAATAAAAACTTGTCATCTCTTGCTAAAAGAAAACCAAACAAGCATTTTGTACCTTCACTTCGCTAAGGGAGAGTGGCACAGAAATGGTAAGAAATACTCTAATGAGGAGATCATGTAGGCATATTAAAGTTAGTTATAACAAAAAAAGAAAACAAAACCAAGAATATGACCTTGTGAGTAAATTAACTCCAAAGCAATTCTTTAAAGACAGGAAATAGTTTGGAACAGCTTTTTCTGAGTAGTCAACTAACATTTGTCAAGACCCAAAATGCTGTTGATAGACATCATTAAATGATTTTTCTCTACATTATTTCCTGATACCCTCTACTCTGGACTGTTTCTTAAAAATACTTGTTTATCTCTTACTACTTTTTTTTTCAGTAGAAAATGAGCTGATTGCTCAGAAAATCAACCAACCAACCCTCTAATTAATTCTATTAATTCCTGTACATCCATTTGTATATATTTCATGTGTAACACATAGAGCACAGATATAACCTTGGGTCAGTGCAGTGCCTAACTGCTTATCAGTTGGCAAAGAGCACAGTCCTCCTCCCTGTTCCCCATGGAAATGTTTAGCTTTTATGTGAGTCATATTCTACCCACGTTTCAGGGGAAGGAGTCAAGATTCAGCTATCAGATCCCTTTCCAAAGCTCAAGTGAGGATGACTGTACAGTTTGTCAGATTGCTGCTGCTGAATGTGAAATGTGCTAAACAGCCTAAAAGAGTATTTTTTGTTATGAATAAGCCAGTGCTAAGTGTAAAGGACTAAGTTTCTCAGCGAAGTGTCTTATCCTAATAGCTAAAAACTCATCATGCCCTTTAGGGGAAGAGCTAAGGAATAGAAAAAGATGGAGAAGGAGCAGTTTTGGTAATGCCAAAGACCAAAATCTGAAACCCAGCTAAGGCATTGGCAATTCAGTTTCAGTATCCCATAGCAGACCTCTGAATCTTTTCCAACACGTTCTTTCTTTTTCCTCACTTCTTAGCCCATCTTGTCTCTTTGCTTTGTAAGTTTTCCAGTCTTGTTATTTATTCTGATTTTGTACAGTGCTTTGTACCATAAATCCCTCACAGGGTACAGGTTAATTTTGTTTTGGCACAGAGTAAATACTGCTTTTATTCTGAACCAAGCCAGCATGTGCCTGAGGAGTAGAAATAGACGGTTGCAAAGACACGCTCCATTAAAACCAATGGATTTACCAAGTGCTCTTTTTCAGGCTTAGCAAGAACATTCAAGTCCTTCTGTCTCTTTAAAAAGCCACCTCAGACAGTGAAGGTAACTGGTGAAAGCAGGGCTGTATAGCCAGGAGAAAGTAAAGACAAAGAGATTACCTAGAGTTGTAATACAGGGTCCGAGCTGTTGCTTGAAGACTCTTACAGTTAAAGAAACAAGAAGAGTTTAATATGAGGAAAATAAACTTTTAAATTATTATTAGTTCTATGAAGAGTCGCAAGTATAAGATAGAAAAGGGGAAGTGTTGACTCTTCTAGGTGTACATTGTGCAGGCTGGGGCTGCCCACAGTGTATTCTGCCTGACCCACACCTTTCTTCTCTCAGCAGCCAATTCCCTGTAACAGTTGTATAGAACAATACCTCTTTTGTTTTGGTTTTGTTGTTGCTTTGTTACATTTTCTGGTGGTTTTGGTTTGGTTTGGGTTTGTTTGTTTTGGTTTTGTGTTTGCTTCTTTTTTTTCTTAGAGCTAATAAACAGTAACCAAAAAAAATAACAATGGAAGGAATTAAAAATGTCAGTAACATCTTTCAACCTCCTGTCATCTGTATCTAGCCACAGGCAAACGAGTTGAAAACTGGGTTGTCTGCTTCCTAAGTCAGGTTTTGTCTCAGTTGTTTTAGAAAATATTCCTGCTGGTTTGAGCTGCCTTTGGTAGCTAATCTTCCAGTGGGAGTCCTGCAGACAGGAGGAAGTGTAACATCGACCTAGCTGGGGCATGTTCACAGTGCAAAGCAAGCACAAAGGTCAGCTTGTGGTGAGGGCAGGAGGAACTAATGGATCACACAGAGATGCAGCTTTTATTCTTCATTATTATATTGTGCCCCTTTAGCTCTTGCTGTGTATTTCTAACCCTTCTGCCCCTTCCTGTTACCTCGTGTCTCTGCTTGTTTCCCATACAGGCAGCACAATAATAAGGACTTTATTAACAATAATGTACATTTACCTATTTTGGCAGATTGGAGTCTTGTAACCTCTTTTCTTTCCTTGCAAGGTGAAGGGCTGCAAGATTAAAATATAAGTTTTGCAGAAGAAACAAAAACTGGAGGTGACATAAAACATGAGAGACCAAAAAGTCAGAATCAACCAAGTACACGAGAATGGAAAATGCAAAGTATTTTGACTTTGGCACTAACATCATAGTATTCTTGATGTAGTAGTTCCCTGAAGTACATAATTTCTTTGGGGGGAAGAGTGTGGACAGCAAAATGTAAAGAGAGAAATCAGAATGATTTCTAATGTATTCTTTGATGATTGGTTTGAACTAAGACTCACAAGCTTGTACCTCAGAGATGTACTTTTCATAAAATCAATCATACCCATTGATGAATTCTCCAAGACTTTCACCATAATTTGATTTATACCAATGAAGCATAACTTGATTTCTTACCTGTATAAAAAAGATCAATGTAAAGTCACTATTACAAAGATTTATTCCTGGGTACGCAGTAGTTTCTGTCTCCCTAATTAAATCCATTGTATCAAACCCAAGTTTCAATTGGTGCAAAGTTTGCACACAGAGTGGCTGGAAAGTGCTGTATCTGCAGTACCATTTAGTTGTGAGAAATAATGAGCCTTTAAAACCACACTTCTGAGCCATTTCCTTACAATTGACGATGTCATTTCAGATGTCCTTAATGACACTGGAATTTTTTATTGTTGTTGTTTTCTATTTCCTTCTTTCCCAGCAATGCCTCCGAGGCTTTCCAAAATAATACTGAGAAAAAAGTCACACACAGTTCTTTGCCTGCTTCCCCACAGCTTTGTTGTCTCAACAAAAACTTTGCAAAGGAATAAGGTTTGCCTAAAGAAAATTAAAAGGTATCTGAAGCTGCTTATCTAAAGTCCTAGTTCAGTGAAACCAAGATGAAAGCTCTCCATTCCAAGGACATCTATTTCATTTTTAAAGATAATGACTGTGATTACTTTGGGGGGTGGGGAGGTATCTATATAGTGAGCAATTTTCTGGGAAAAACGAAAGATGGATTAGAAACAGTAGGTGTCAGAGCTTACTAGACCAAAAGGAAAGCAAAACGTGCAAACCTTATTTCCTCTGTATTCCTATGGTATTTGTGTTGAGGTGTGATTAAAGGACTCGACACCTTTGTGTCCAGTTCAGTCATTGTCTCAAAGGGAAGCAAATGCAGCTAGCAGCTGTTTAAGAAGGGGCTATGCCTAGTTATTTTGTACCACTGAGGTACCACAGATGACCCAGCTAAGTTGCAGTGTAAATAGTTACTGAGGTTTCTTTGGCATTCTGTGGTGGTGGTGATGGTTTTTATTGCCCTTTTCCTCCCTCTTGTCTAGCATATAGCAGATGAGATCTTGCAGGATAGACACTACTGTGTCATCTCCTGCTTCAGAGACAGAAGTTCTCTGTAGCTCCCTATTTAGACCTGGATTTGTTTTATTTCTGAAGATGATTTTATATCACTGCTAAATTAATATGTCATTGCACTTTTACCATGAGATTGACTATTTTTCAGCCCAGAATTTTTCACAGTGCTGGATCAGTTTGATATTTGTTTTCTCTGCCAAGCTGTCCCAATGAAATGTTTCCCCTACACCTCCTGTGTTGCATTTGAAGGACAGCTCACAGGCACTTGAGCTGGGAGGTGCACTGAGACCCTATGGTTTAAATGCCCAGATGTCATGGAAGTTTAGATGGTAGAGATTTACAGGTATTTAGAAGCATTATGGGGACAAGATAAAGAGAATTCTTAGTGAGAGACAGAACTTAGAACAAAATAGCTAGGGCTGATAGTTTGCTTCTTGAACTTAGAAAAACACAAGAGGAGAAAGAGAAGGTGAAACTGATTTGGAAAACAGGGTCTTTGGATGAAGTGGTGTAGGATACTTAGAAAATCCCACCCAATTTGTTTTTTTTTTTGCTTATGTTATAGAACTATGAACTAAAAGAGTAAAAAAATTTAGTACCAGATGAGAATTGGAAGTCAATGGTAAGAACTGTGTTTCCAGAAAAAGCCATTCTTCTTGTATCTTTAATTTGCCTGTGGATACTAAATCTTGTATGAAAAAAGTGTGTCGCTCATACATCAATGCAATTGGGACTCTCAGGCACACTAAGTGATTGTAATTCAGAGCTCTGTATCTGTCCACTTTTGCCCAAAGCCTCTGGAAATATTACTGTGGTCGCTGTCCCTATTCTTCAAAAGAATCAATGTGCATCTTCATTTGTTTGATCAATGGTGTAGAGGTGAAAGTAGAAGGGTATTTCATTTTTAGCAAACTATGATGCTGCTGCAGTCAAAGGCGTATGCATATGGCACAGGCATGAAGTATGTGTGTTATCATTATATCTGGGGATCAAAATCTTAATACACTCTCCTATACTTGTGTGTGTTTTATACATATTGGCCAGGGGTCTTGTGAAGCTTAATACATTTCCATCTCGTTCTCTACTGGAAAGCAAAATTGTAATACAAAAATCATGTCTTTGGAGTTCTTCATTTTCCTATACGTACCTTTGCTTCCATTATCTCAAACAACAAGGACATTATTTCGTCCAGGACAAATGGTTTGGTCTTCAGGCATCCTGCCTGCTCACAAGATGTCAGCAGATCCCTGCAGTAAGACCCCACCTACATTTTCTTCCAATTTATTATTCTAATAGACAGAACAGGACAGTTCCATTGGAAAGGACCTACCCAGTCAGGTAGTCCAATCCCCTGGCCATTCCCCCCTTCATTGTCAGGGTCAATACTTAACACTTTCTGCAGCTACTGTACTCAAGAGGAGCCACAAGAAATTAATTTTAAAATTGTCATTTAATGGAGGTTAGATGCCCAAGTATTTAGACTCTAGGATTGCTTTGCTGTGCATGGTCACTGCTTCCAAGATCACAAAAGGAAAATACCCACGTGGACTAAGCACTGTGTGAATGTGCGACCTGGGCTGCTCCTGAGGAGTTCACAACCTAGGCAAGAAGTGAAGAGAAGGAATGTTTATGACTCAGTTAAAATAAGTGGAAAAGCTCTATTTAAGGGCTACATAGCTTTGAGGACCTTTCTTCTGAGGGAATGATGGTTTCCTGAGTATCTTGAAAGAAGCCAGTTGTTGTGGTGTTTTTCTTCTTCACGTCAGTAGCTTCTGGGTCCGATGCTAATGTTTTATCTATGCTACAAATCTCTTTCAAAATTGACTAAAACAAAGATTATTTGTTCTTTAAATTTTTCTTCTTTAAAAAGGGAAATAAAATCTCTAATTGATTTTCTGCCCAGAGTGTAGAAAAGCAAAACCCTGCCAAAACCACCTCTTGTTACATATCAGTTTTAGCTGCTAGGATGAAACCTCTCAGACAAGACGTTTGCAGCACTTTGTTGTTATTGTTGTTATATAGGTTCTCACTGTTAAACCCAGGTCCTAGTCATGGTGTTTTATAAACCAGACACTTTCCTATGTCAAGGATGCTTTGGCATAACTGCAGTGAACACTGGGATGAAGTTATCAATTTACAGCAGTCATTTGGCAAAGAAATAAATCTTGGTTGCAGGTGACGACAGCATAGTACCATGGTGTATCGTGTGTTTCTCCTTTGTTTTCAACTCACTCATATCTACAGCTCAGCCACTGCTCAGCCTTTCCATGTGCTCTCTTCTCCTTTCTCCATATATGCAGCAGGGATATATTCCTAGATTGGGCTGCAGCACCGCCGAGCAGGAGTGAAGCTGAGCCTGTGGCAATCTGCAGGGGAGTGATTGTGCGTAGTAAGACACAAGGTAGTGATTTGTGGCTGCAGGCAGCTGCACAGAAACAGGGCAGTTTTGCTGTACACTGAGCCTGAAGGGAGACTGGGCTTACTCGTACCTTCATCCCTCTTCTCAAACAACAATATTTGTTAATTTAAGGAGAGGCATGCAGCTCCATTTAGAAATATCTAGTACAACCAGAGCTTTGCAATAGGGAAAGAATGATTGCAATCTCCATAAATGGGTAACTTTTGGGAGCATATTGAGGGGAGGAGGTGGTTTTTAGCCGTGAAAAGTCGACAATAGGTTTAAAATGAATTTTTTATTTGAGCAAAATCTTATTTGTGAGCTCAAAGAGCTCCTGCTCCTTACTTGACTATATCACTTGGGAGCAGAGGAGCTGCCATACTGCATCAAACCAGTCATTTGTCTCCCACAGCGTGCCCTTGCCAGCAGTGACCGACAGCAAATGCTTCAGAAGGCGGCGAAGGAAACCTGTGAGGAGGCCAGAGTGAGAAACACTGATCTTGAGGAGAGGGTGTTTTTCACCCTCCTGATATTGTTTTGGTTTTAAGCTGATGAAATGGATTGAATAAAGCCCCAAAGCCATCATCTGTTTGTGATAACATTTTAAGTTTTCCATTTCCAAAATTCATGATGTGTCATCAAAAACTAAAGAAACTGCTTAAATAAGAAGGTAAGGGGAGAAAAAGTGTCCAGCTGCATTAAAATGTGTGTCTAATGCAGTGCAGAAAGAGACTATTTTTCTTATCATAACAAGAAAATGTATGTACTGCTGCAGCTACCTCCTGCCTTCTAGCCTGCACGCTCTTCCCACTGACTTTCTCCACACCAGGTAACTGTGTGTGTGCTTCAGTGGCTCTTAAAGATAGTCTTGGATTCTGCTTTCCCTACATTTTCAAAGAGGAATATCTCCAGGAATCCATGATAATTTGTCCAAATCCAGAGGCTGTATATAACCATAAATACTAAACACATCTGGTGATGCAGAGCCACCAGACTAGGTCAGAAGTTTTCCATTAACAGTGCTCTACTATGTATTGGAAACTGATGATGACAAAATACTTAGAGCTGAAGAAAATCTTATTTCTCTTACAGATTTTTTTTCTTCCTTTCACTCTGAACATTTATTATCACATTTACAAGTTTTTAGGATAGCAAGAAAACCACTGACAGGCCATAATTGAGACTGAGCCTTAATGACAAATCAGGAATAAATAGCTTGTTTTTCAAAGAAAAATTCCCATAAGACTTTTTCTGTGAATATGGAAGACAGGAAAAAAATGTAGCTAATAAATCCCTCTGGAAAGGAAGAGGTTCTTTGTGGTTTTGATGACTACTGTGGAGATTGTTTCAAATTAAATAGTGGTAGTACCTGATAGTGAATATATTGGTTCTGGTGCTAACACATATCCACCGTTGGAGTAAGACATGGAAATAGTTCTAGCTGTTATGGTGAGAATTAACCAAGCCTCCTTTTCAAATGAGGATCCTCAGAAGGTGGGTTGAAACCTACTTCTACTCTGTATCATTTCCATTGCGTCTTGAACAAGCTTTGGGTACACAACTGGAGTTCCAACAGCAACAGTAATCTTCAGTAACCTGGAAAAATTGAAATGAAAACCAGCTATTTAATGTGCCACCTGTCCCTGGGTGTTGAATCCATTTCTGGAACCAGGTGGCATCCTGGTTCCACACATATCACACTGGTATTTCGTACTTCTCTTTGCTGTTACCAGTCTCTGCATTTTACATGCTGGTAAATACCAAAGGACTTTCTCTTGTAGACCATAGTTAGAGAGTTGTCCTCATTACTGTCAGTTTAAATCACTATGAAACACAGTGGATTTTTAAGTAGGAAATGAGTAGCAAAGAGATTGATTGATTTAAAAGACTGCAGGGTAAAGACAAGTGAAGAGGGACGTGACTGAAAGGAAATCACATGTACTAATAGCTGGCAAAGAAAAAAAGGAGACAGTATAGTAGGGCTAGAACACTGTGATACAGAGAAATACAGCACCGGCGCTGTCTTGCATTCCTGTGGCATCTTTCATCCAGAATCGACTTCAGACACCACAGAGATCTCATCATTCATCCCTCCTAAGCTGTCACCTTTCAGGGGAAGGTGAGAAAAACAGATTAGAAAATATGGAGAAGAATGATTGCTAAAATTCAGGGGAAGAGAGGCAAAATAGGCAAACCTACTTTTCAAGAATGTTTTACTCAAAACCAAGTCATGGCCCCGCACTGCAGGCATGGATATTACATGATAATTTAGATTGTGTCTGGGACCTCATTTGGGGACAAACGGTGGTCTCAGCTACAATTAAACTGGAAGACCTAACCCTCTCTGAACTGTATTTTGGGGCTGGTCCCCACACATGCAGACATCAACTCCTGATCACGTCCTAGTTTCTCCAGGGAAGGCACTGTGGTCTCCAGCCAGTCCTTATAATACACTGCAAAGGAAATCCACAAGTCACCTTAGACAGAAATATACTTTCAGTTATATTTGACAAAACATTGTGTTACTCTCTTTTAAAGCAGGAAAAATGTTAAAGTTACACTAATTTCTGCCAATTGTTTCCAAGAAATCTCACAGACTTATGAGTGAGAAGGGTTACAGTTAGTGGGTGCAGGATCTTTGGTCTCCTGTCCACCCACAGGCAGAAATCATCAGGTGTAATGGGATAATCAACAGTGGAATTGCAGATATAGTCAGTCCCATGGGAAAATAGAGGTTGCATGTTTTTATTCATAACCACAGTTCCTAACCACAGGCAGGAGGACTCCTTTTTTTTCCCCTCCCCTCTATACCCATTGCACATTCCTAAAGAATAGGCTTTCATTTGAAAACCACAAAGTCAGAGCCTCTTGGACTGTAAGGGAGACTGTTAGAGCTCGGGGAATGGCCCTCAGCATGACATTGCACTCAGTGATTCAATTAAGAGCCCTGGCAGTTTAATATGCATTGAGCTGCAGAAGTGTTGCGTGCAGCTGCGCTCTGCCGCGTGGTGGCACAAACAGGGACAAACATCTGCTCTTCAGCTACGCTGGGTTTTGTATTCATCATCTGCAGTGTGCTGGGTGCACGTGGGCTGCACATTCTCTCCAAGTTGCTGCATAGCTCTGTCTGGATGCTGACTGATTACACCTGCCACATTTCATTTTCAGACAGGTTCATATTAACCTTCTGTACTACAAAGCGTAGCCCCCTTTTACGATGCCTCAGACTGAATTCCTTAGACGACACACCATGTCGCCG